>JASVER010000217.1:0-281793 GCA_030449065.1 Oceanodroma leucorhoa
TGACAGTCTTCTACAATTTGTAAAATTTTCTCCCTTTCCTAGCGCTGCCAGAAAGACTGCATTAGTGTTCAAAGTACGTACATATATATTCTCACTACTGCAGGTTCCTGGTGCCTGTGCATGCTTTCAAGCATCCACATCAGCCAGCAGAGCAACTTTCTACAGCTAGGGCTCAGAAAGATTTATTTTGCACTAGAGAAAAAGCTAGACTGGGGCAGCTTTGCAGCTTCTTCCAACTGGAAAGGAGTTGCTGTCTTTCCAAGGACATCCTGCCAACTCTGCCAGGACAGTCTTTCTGCGAGAAGAGCTTTCTTAAATGGATACTACAAAAGGAAAAATACTAAAAATGCAGACCTTTGACACAAACCTCCGAAGGATAACACTGTCTCATGGGGCGGACACTACTCTTCTCCAAAAATATAAACATACCTTAGCTTTCTCCTTTCCCTGGAACAGCTAGGCTGAGAGCATCATGTACCTTTACCCTCATCTCCTCAAGGTACACAACTCAGGAGATGACCTTGCTTCAACAGGCAGATCTGACTGTCTGAGGCTGGATGCTTGCAAACATAGCAGGGCATCGCAGAACAAACCTTGCATCAACTTTGCCGCTAAATGGCAACACCCCATGACTGAACACCTTAAAGGCTGTGGGGAGCTCAAAGATTGGAATTTGACTACCATGAGGGCTGGGAACCCACCAGGAGTGTTTAGTTTCCCTAAGGTTAACATTTCTGACACAGAAGAGCCTGAACTGACCAAAAGTTAACAGAGAAATTGATTGTTTAAGGTACAGGGACGGAATGGTAGAAATGGGGCCTGGAAAAAGGAAGCGTTTGCTCTGCTTGGAAGACAGGATACCGCTCTGTGGAGTTACCACAGTACCTCATGCACTCAGGTCTAGTATTTCCAGAGTATATTAACACTATCCCGCAGGCATTTCCTCATTCGAGATCAGATATTGCAGTGCGTGACAGCCTACTCTTGGATTTCTCCACAGCGCATCCCAGGCCCTGCTATGGAAAACCAAGGACTTAAAAAAGAGAAGAGAAATAATGTCAGGTTTTCAGTTCTACACTGTTGCAGATAAATCATCTGTGAGAATAGCTCTGGAAATGGTCTAMCTACCTCATGCAGTACATCTCCTGTCACTCACTCTGAAAAACAGGCAGAAGATCCAGAAGGTAATGGACTGTGTGTGAAAGGGTACGAAACACCAGGGTCAAGAATAGAGGGGGAGGGCTGAGGAGCAGAGATTCACAGCCGAGGGCTCTGCTCGTGTCATGGATTCACCCTGGGTCCTTAGGAAATGTACTTCACTCCTTTCCCCAGCTAAGGTCAGGTAGAGCTCTCCACATGACCTGTGCCAGAAGCATAACACTTACAGGAAAGTGAGGGAGAGACACTGGCTTGTCTGCAAAGCAGCCACAACACTATTTCCAAGGTACTGAGGACCTCAGATGAATGGAGTTCTATCTCTGTATACACTTAATTATCTCATTTAGTCCTAAGATAAACAGCAGGAAGCGTAAATAACTTTATGGCAACATATCAAACAGGACAAGACAGCCAGTTTCCCTCTCCCTCTCCAACCCTGCTAATTCTGTTTCAGGCTGCCTCTAACCACCATTCCCCTTCCTCTGAAGGGGATTTTTGGGGGTGAAAGAACATAGGTGGAATAGGAACTCCTCTGAGAGAAGAGAGGAGTCACAGCCTCATAGGGTGTCTCTTGGAGATGGCTCATTGGCCATGGACTACTTTAAATTTAAATGCTTTCTGTCCCTCGGCACCTTTTTTTGATAAAATATATTGATGGAATAAGCTGTTACAGCAATGCAGCAGAAAGCAGAGCACATGAATGCTAACCATTGAAGTCAAATATAATTCACTGGAAGCAAGGCAGACTTCTCTTCATGGGGAAGCAGGGCACATGCTCGACGAGGAAAGCTGGTCTTCCAGCTGTGAAATGGGAAGGCAGACAAGGACTCTGTGCAGACCAGGACTCCAGAGGGAGATCAGTTAGAGGTCAGGAAAAGCAGCATCCATGACCAGGGTGAGAGTGGCGTTCCCAGGACAGCCTGTTGCACAGCTTCTGAGCACGGGTTCAGTGCAGTCCTTCCCACAACATAGCCTCACCCTTGGTTTCAGGCTCCTCTTCCTCCATCCCTCTCTGCCCGCAGCGCAACGTGCAGCACACTGCCTGGGAACTGCCAGGGAGAAGCAAGAGAAATAATCCAAGCATCTTCCGAGACTGCTTGGTCTGAGCAAGGAACTGTCGTCTTYTAGGATCAAACAGGGGCTCCAGCTGTCCCCCACGAATAAGGGCACAAATACTGTCCATGTCAGCTAGTCAATGTCCTCATCTTTCTCCTCATGCAGGACCTCTGACTCCCTGTGCTCTCTCTAGTCAGCGGAAAGGCAGAAGAACTTCAAGAGGTGGATTCAGCCCCCTAAAAGTCAAAGCTGACTGCAGAAGACAGGCATTGTGCGCAAAGGGAGAACATGCCCCCCATACAGTTAAATGCTAAAGATCAAGTGATGGGAACCTGCCAAGAGGCAGCTTATGATCCTTTACCCCTCAAAGAGGGATAGTGAAATTGGGCAGTGAAATGGGCTGATCTGACTGCAGGGAGCTCCTGCTTAACATAGCTGTTCTAAAGCTGCCATGAAGTATTTTCTTTATAAAATATTGGGTAGAAGTAGGTGCTAGCAAAATTGAGGGGAGAAAGAAGAAACCTGGGGAAGTACACTAAAGGCTCTGATATGTCTCTAGCGAGAAGCAGCACGCTCTCTTACTAAATCAAGTTCAATCTGCCAAAACTTTTGTTGGTCTGCTACTTTAAATGGATCAATTTTAAGTTTCTAATCACAGAACAGTGATTTAGGAGATGGAGTTAAACAAGCTTTCCTGAACCAGTCAGGTCTCTGCCTGGTCTACAGCAGGGTACTTTGTTGGGAGAAGGCAGGACATTTCTGGCCAGTACTGTGGGGCTCAGCAACACGCTCCCCAAGCCGAGGGGACCACAGCACAGCTGTGACTGTCATAACGGCTTTGTTTCCTACACATGCCATGGGGTATGCATTGAGATGAGAGATGTTTATTAATTTTGTCATACAAAACAAATGGTATGAAATTATTAAGACAAACTAGAGAGTTTAGTCCCGACATGGTCTTTAATTCTGAAACCAGTGTTTATCTCTGTGGGACAGAAGAGGAAAGATTGGTAGACTGTAATAAAAGGGAAACAAAGGTTCAGGACAAATTCCACTTCCCTGTTGTAGATCAGTTACAGTCAAGATACTAACAGCTTGGAGAGTATGCAAGGAAAAGTGGAGAAAAATTATAAACATAACATAGGAAGTTCAGAGCATCCCATCCTGTTCTCAGCTACTCAAAAAGATGCAAACTCCGTTTTCCACATCCTCCTGTGTTACACTGTTGCCCCTCTTATTTGCCTGTTGGCCCTTTAACAACAAGGCACGCACGCACGGCATCAACCAATTCCTCCTAATCTCTCTATCGATGCCTGCACTCAGGATGGGCCATCTGGGAAGACTATCAGAAGTAACAGCAGAGAACGGACGAGATACGTTCGCAACATTTCCCTAGTGAATCCTGGTGCCCCAGGCAACAGGAAGAGTTTTGCCTATTGAATTCATAGGCATGTGGGTTGAATACAGATACCAGCCTAAGCACGAGCAGGGATAAAATCCCAAATTATTCATTCCTTACAATCTGTTGCAACGAGCTCAAGAAGAGCTCCTGTAGAGTGGCAGCAGCAGTTCTGGCAGTGGCAATGTCATTTAAGCCATGCACTATTGGCAGGCCGGCAGTAAGACAGCGGTAGCAGTGGGAAGTCAGGCCTAGACAGATGGGGAATCTATAGACTCCTGGCAGTCAGACCAGAAACATCATCTCTCTCAGGATGCACCCGAAACCACTGAGCCAGTGGGTGAAGGAAGCAGATGAGGGGCATAAGCAAGAACGAGATGAGAGTCTACTTAATTTTGCCATAATTCCCCAGCTGTCCGTATTTTGCGGCCTGTCAGTATGTTTGCAGTCAGGAAAGAACCAAGGAAGAGCCCTTTCCTGACATTTAAATTCATCTGTCCCAAACACCGACTCAGAGTGGGCCCCAGGCCGAAGAGGTCTGGCCAGGTTTGCAGACCCCACGTGAACGGGTCAGTCATCATGGCGGAATGGGAGACACGTGCCTACAACAGACAGGCACAGTAGTCTCCGTAAGCAACTTACTCATCTGCTCCTGTTCCATAACACAACCTGTCCACTCAAAATCAGGTGGAAAATCCAGGGATGACTGGGCACAGGCTTCACACACTGACTCACATACATACCACCTGTGCTGCTCCAAATTTTCTCAAGCCTTCATATCCTGGGAAACTGGCAAAAAAGCTTATTCCAAATATTAAAGAGAACAAGTTTGAAACATGCTAGTGAAAATCCAGCCTACACAATTGCTCCATTACATTCAACAGGAGTTTTTTCTCTGGCTTCAGCAGGCTAATTATCAGTCCAAAGTTAAAGAAAAGGGAGAGAAGATTGCCAACTTCTTGAATTCATATGGTTTAAAGCAGCTTTGATCTAGCCATGCTTCCTGATGCTGAAGAGGATAGGACAACAGCCATAGAACGCTACGATGTTTTCAGTACACCACAGCATGTCGGGTCTGTTGTGTCACTCGCACTACAGTCCTGAACACGGCATATAGAGGAGAAAACCCATGAGAATCAGTCACCTTGACATACAGCTTTCTCCACAGGACACCAAACACCATTTAACTGTGTGCCTAAATTCACATGTATGAGCAACCTCACTAAAAGCAGGTTGGAAGTTGAGCACCAGCTTTATTACATCAAGGCTCAAAGGGCAAACTAAGCCTTGTCTAGAAAGCACAATTCTGATTTGTAGTATGGTTACAAAAATGCTTCTCCCAGCTGAAGCTACACACCTCCTAGCTCCTATTCCAGTGCAAATTCCAAGGAGTAAATTGAAACATGTGCATGTCTGGGCATGAGGCAGATAAGGGGAATAGGGAGAAGAGGAAACACAAGTCAAGTCTACACTGTACAATGGAGCACAACACAGTACTGCTGTGGTGGTGCTGGGAAGCTGGATTGCCCTGTCCACACATGCTGAGAAGTAAAAAAACAGAATATTATCTTTTGGTTCGTTATATATGTAAAACTCTGACATAGCAAAATCTAGGGACAACATCATTCTGCTGGTCAGCGGCCATACCAAGTGATTCCTTGGCTACATGTAATACATAGGCTGGTAGGAGCACAGCGTTACAAGTAAATGTAAGGCAAGAAGGTGGCAGT
Source organism: Oceanodroma leucorhoa (assembly GCA_030449065.1). Taxonomy (NCBI): domain Eukaryota; kingdom Metazoa; phylum Chordata; class Aves; order Procellariiformes; genus Oceanodroma; species Oceanodroma leucorhoa. The sequence continues at coordinate 5,344 of JASVER010000217.1, forward strand.
GGAGGAGAAGGGTGCACTTCCATCACAGCCCTTAGAGGGCAAAAAAAAGAATGAGGAGTTGTAGTCTGTGGGTTGTTACATTTTGGGGCAGCTGTAGTAATCCCTAGGAAGACAGGAAGAATTTAAACAATGACAACTACTGAGTGTTAGAAAGGCCAGTTGAGAAGCGTGGTGGAGGGTTATATCATGTAACAACATGGACTCCTCCTGCAGTTTGCTAGTGCTCTGCACAGTCTTAGAAGCTGTCTCCAGCACCTGAGACAGGTGGAAACGCACTCCCACGCAACACGGCCATTCACAATACTCATCCCAAGGGCCACGTGTCCTTCCGGCTCCTGTTTGTCCCCTACATAACTTAAGGCAGCCACGTCCTCTTTACCTCCCCAAGGGCAGGATGGAGGAGGTGACACGAGACTATATGTTCACAGGGTCCTGCCTGTATTCCTCTCCCTGCTCCAGCCAACATGCCACCAGCTACAGGGGACAGACCTCAGGGATGGCCCGGCACCCTGAAGTGGAGCACTGAAAGGAGCTGGAAGGAGACAGACCCACAAAGGCCTGATCTTTTACTCTTACTTGATCGCCATTTTTTCCAGGAACTTGTTAAAACTACAAGTAAAATGAAGTTTCAAATGGATTTTTGTGCCAAAATGGGAGGAGGGGGGAAAAAAAAAGCGCCCCTCTTCACAAAAAAGGGAATCGTATGTCCACAACTTTAAACTTGTTTTCATAAGTACTTTTTACCAGGGCCTGTAGTGACAGGACAAGGGGCAACAGTTTTAAACTGAGAGAGGGAAGGTTTGGATTGGACATAAGGAAGAAATGTTTTACTGTGAGGGTGGGTGAAACACAGGAACAGGTTGCCCAGAGAAGTTGTGGATGTCCCATCACTGGAAGTGTTCAAGGTTGGGTTGGACGGGGCTTTGAGCAATCTGATCTAGTTGAAGATGTCCCTGCCCACGGCAGGGGGGTTGGACTGGATGATCTTTAAAGGTCCCTTCCAACCCAAACCATTCTGTGATTCTGTGACTTTCAGAACAAGAAATTCATTAAATCTGATCCTTTTCCACAAAGGTCTCAATTTCAACAAAATTTTCTAAAAAAAACACTTTCATGGAAACATTTGTGGTCAGGTTGCATTTTATTCTATTCCTAGGACATGCACCTTATGGGCCTGGAAACAAGAGGGTAGTTGTAGGGGGGACAGGCAAATTTTTCACTTTAGTAAGCAACAGTTTTGCTTAAGCACCTTTCTCTCACCCAACAATTGGAAATGTTCTATTTCAGATTTGATTTCTATTAGCAAAAAGTTTCATAGCTTCATGGAAAAAGGCTGAGGCTGGCACTTGACCATACTTCTACCTCCCCAGGTTCAGAACTGAGCCTTGACACTTACACATGATTTCACCATTTCACCACTCAAACAAACTAAAAGCCAAGCCTAGTCCTGCCAAATATCCAATCTCTGGAGCTATTAACCATTCCTTATTGCTGTAGGCCTTCTTTGCAAGTGAGACTGGTTAATCAAGAGCTGCAAGTCTCTATCAGTATTCTTCTGCTCTTCAATACCCTCCCAATGTCTTTGTCCCCACCAGCATCTGAAAGGAGCCAGTATATACACAGACATCACGATCAAATGCATGCCAGGACAGGAAGGACAAAGGCACAGATATGAGAAGATGGGATTATCTGCTTGGCTGCTGCTTGCTCTGAAAATGTTACAAAGTCCAGGACAGTAAAATTTCCACCAAGCTTGCATTTTCTGTGATGTAACTCTCTTAAATTATTTATTAAAAAAAAAAAAAAAAAATCAAAAAATGCAAACCTGCTGCTGACAAAATCCCATGTAAACTGTTACTTGTGACTAGGCCTGCTAGAGTCCACTAACATGCTGAGGAGCTGGAGGCCGTGCCCAAACAGGAGCTGTACACAAGTCACACTCCCACTGCTAACAGCACATTAGGGTGGAAAGAGTTCAAAATAATCAGTCTTCATTCAAGCGCCAAATTCTTGGGTACCACATTCCCATTGCTTCGCTTCTTCCACGTCCAAACTGCATCCCAGTTCTCAGAACTGGATGAAGCTCAGTTCCACTCTGGATGCAGGGAGTATGGATGCATCCACGCTGGATGTGGGGAGTTTGGTCATTGCTTCAGTGAGCACAGTATTTATCCCAGACTGAGTCACATAACATGGCTGTAAGAACGAGACCAGAGCTGAAGCCAAAAAGGGAGAAGGCATTGGTTTTGATGCATTTAATCCACTCTTTTCAGGGCCTGATTCCAAGTCTTTTCTACAATCAGCAAAATCACCAAAGAAAATAAACTCACGTGCTTATGTGCTCACTTATCTCATGTCTTTTGGTTTATGTCAGCTTACTAGTTAATACTTTAAACAGGTTAAGAAAACCCACATTTGGAAATTCCATAAATGTTTGTCAACACAGGCTTACTATAAATTTGGTGAAGGCTTGGTCAGATACAGCCCGCATTCAGCTTCCAGGTACATATGCAGGATAAATTCAGTAGTGATGCAAGCAGCAACACAACTTACATCTCAGGTAAAAAAAACAGATGCAGGTGGCTAAATATTATCACTATCCTGTTAGGAAACAGGAGCAGGCTGAAGGAAAGAGTTCATAATCAATCACTGTAATTTTACAGACAAAGGTAGGTGATTGTAAGAAAAGACTATACTAGAGCATAAGTTATAAGAAGGGGTTCAGCACCAGCCTATGAGGCTGCACTGAGATGACGCTGTATGCACCTGCTTGGGACTTCCCTTAGTATAAAACCAGCTCAGCTGCTAACCAGTGGCCTAGAAGTAACACTGCCTCCAGATCCCAAGCCACTCCAGCATTTACCTCCTATGTCCATTCAAGCAATCTGAAACACAGGCAATAGTTGAAGACTAAAATTTCCACCAAAGTATTTTCCACTAGAAACTGTTTTACACCAAGTAACCCCCTCCAACACTCAGTTGTATCCTGCTGCTCTGTTTATCACCACACACTCTCAGGAAGTCATGAAGCAGAAGAAGCGTCCATGATTAGATGTAGACCGAGACAGATTCCCATGGGGCACCATCTCCAAATCCCCTTGTTGAAAACACTTTCCCAAAAGCTTACCGTACAGCAAGCTATTTAAACAGCTGAACTAAACTGTAGCACCTTTTTTCCCCCACCCTTCTTCAAATAAGAAAAGCCCTTCAGTTGCCATGGGAGCCCTGACAAGTCTGAAGCCACTGGCTTGTCTAGCCCCAGGTCTAAGATTGCTGATTATCTATCCTTTCGTCCCTCCTCCTGAAAGCAAACACTTCATCATGACATTTTATTAAAGGCACCTTGCCTGGAAGCTTGATCAGATTCCCCATCCCCAGAGCAAATTCGAGTTTTCCAGGTCAGGGTTGGGAGTTGAGCTTTCTACCCCACCTCTCACTGGGCACACTAGCACACCCCCCCCCAGGATTTCTCTTGGGGTCTCCTACCTTTGCTCCCTGATTCAGGACAGCAGGACCCCGAAATCTTGCCCTAAAGGTGAGTTGTTCTCCATCCTTGTTCTTCCTTTCAGAAACAAGGGAAGCCTCTCCTGCCCTGTCAGATCTAACTGGAAACAAGGGTCTGGGACCTCCTTTTCCAAGGATGAGGCAAGGCACTCAACTGAAATTGCAGGATTCAGCTTAACACAGCCTCTTGAGGAGGTCAGAGTTTAAAGGGACAAGTATTCCCATTCAATTAAACAGGAGTGACAATCAAGAGGAGCTCCAGTTTCCCTTTCATGAGACAGCCTTGTGAACCCAGTGACGGTACAATACAGCTCTCAATGGCAAGTGCTTGTCCAAATGCTGCAAAAACTGCTCTGAAATTCACTGAATATGCTACAAGTCCAGAAATCCTAGTATGAAATTAAGTATTGGTGCACAAATCCATGCAAATTATCCTTTGATTCTTTTTCTGAATCTTAGAAAGGACAAAACACTAGGGAAAAAATTTGAACATGTATCCAACACAGCTATTAATCCACACATTTCTCGGCTGCTCAGTCTAAAAATTGTACAGCCACACTTTCTGGGAAACACATCTGAACTTTAAGCAGCAGGATCTCAACATGATCCAATCCAAACTGCACATGAGATCCATTTGTAAGACTGATCTATCCTAGAAATTTTTGACAGGGCTGTAATTGTTGTGGAGTTTTGTAGATACGTTTGTTTTAAATACACTAGCAGGCAAAAGGCATAAGAACATGTTCTGCAATAGAGAAGAAGAGGAGCATTTGTCCAAGCAGTATTTGCTTTGTTCCCTGATAAATACTCTCAAGGCAAAATAGTTTTTTTCTCCCAGAGAGATGAAAGGGACTGGTCCAGCTCCCATTGGGTGGTGTGACTGAGTTGACCAAGAGGTCAGATCTGCTCCAAGTGAGCCCCACAGAGCAGGCTCTGAGAAAAATGGGAAGTTCCCCTCATTTGAACTTTTGGAAACCCTCCTGTCCCTAGTAGTAGGAACACACCAGCAAAAACACAGGCCACAACGTCATTCCACCAGAGCTAGTCCTCTGGGTCCCTGCTGCGTCTTCCCCAGCAGACAACCAACATCCCTGCCACCTGAAGTCCTTTCATAGTTCACAGAAAACAGGTCTTCCAAGCACCTTGCCACAAAACACCCTGGGAAATGCCCCAGACATAGGCCGAGAGTGGCAGCATGGTGACAGCGCTTTGGTCGTGTTTTGGGAAGAGCGTGCTAACRTCAGGCTGGTGCTGACCCAACTGCCGAGTCACCCCGGGCAGCTGCCTGCCGAAGCCAGCCCTAAGGACTCATTTCCCCACCAGTAATTTCTGCAATGTTTGGGCTCCGCACTGTTTACCTTAAACCCCTGCCATTTCTGCTAATCCAGCGAGGGCGTGGAAGACTCCTACAACTATCGTGTTGATCAGCACAAGCTCGGCAACAGCTTCTCTGCAACTCCCTGCCTGGCATAAGCCTCCTCTTATCTGTGGGCCCTTGGCAAACAGGGCACTGCTGGCTCTCTCACGCTAGCCTTTGCCTCCACCACCTACCTCTCTGTTTATGCTACTTTCCCAACACACTTGCAAATATGATAAAGGTTAATCTGGTACAAAAGGTAAACAGGGTTACACAAAGTTGGATTTAGCAATTTAGTTTTATTGGCCACTAAGGAAGGCAATTCTTCGATGCAGGTAATAAGGAGATAGCCAAGCCAGATAAAGGATCTGTGCAATATAAACATCCTCCCAGAAGCCTGCTCCCCACTTGCATAAGCGCTGTAATCATGAAAGCAATTCTTAATGGAGCCACTTGGCAGAGGCCCTGGTACAGCAAGCTGTGAGCCTCTCCCTAGCTGATGGACCAGCTCCAAGAGCATGTTACTACAGTGCTGCAATGGGGGAGGAGGAGGGGCAGGAAGGGGGAAGAGATTGAAAGCTGGATCACGTCTGCAAGCAGTGGCACTGGAGCAGGGCCAGGTCTCCTCTGAGATGTCACCTGTGTCGTTTGGAGCAGGTCAATTATCCCCTCTGTGCTCAACTCTGCATCTATAAATTGAAATTGATGGTTCTCCCTTTGTGCCTCATCTTTCGTAGGTAAACACTTACAATAAAGGCTGTTTCTTACATATAGGTAAGTGCTTCTGGCTGAAAGTGTTACTGTCACTCAGAAACCTGCAATAATATTCCTGCTAATAAGTGACTTCTCATTTTTCCTGACCTTCCAATATTTGCCCTTTGCCTTAAAAAAAGAAAAATAAAACAAATCAAGATCCAAGTTTCCTGTACCAGCATCCTGCCCTCTTTCACCTCTCTTCACCAAAACCTAGGGACAATCCACAAGGCTGAACAGGAAACCTTTTGCACCCTGTTTTGTGCTGTTTGGTTTTGTTTTTTCCTTTGCTATCAAATTTAGGATGTGCCCCAAGGAGCACAGAAGTGCCAGATCTGCCTTGTCTCTCAGCAGAGAGATCGGCAGCGTTTCACACTTTCCCACTGCATGGCTTCCCATCAAGGCGATGGCTTGGCCACTGCACAGCGGGACGCAAACCTCAGCAGGTTCAGTCTGTTGCACAGCTCCGCTTTCCTGGCAGTCCCAGGACTAATACACTCAAGGCAGGGGGAAGTCTCGGGAGAGTCTCTGTCCCTGTGCTTTCCATGAAAGGTGAAAGAAGAAAGTAAGGTTTACTTCACCCCAAAAGTCACTAACTGCAAGACAGGTCTAGCAGTCACTTGCTCCTCTTGACGTGGTTTTCTTACGAGGGCAAAAGGGGTTCCCATAACAAACAGTACTCATTTACCAGCTACAGGATTGAATCAGAGTCTAGGCATTCAGTCAAATATCCATTATGCTGATTTCCAATGTCATACATTAAGAATTCCTCCTCGCCTGCACTCATCTAGCTTTCAGCAGGGATCTTCATCAGATTGGCCTAGGAACTTTCCCTATCCTACGCACTCTAAATAATCGTTGATAAATTACCACATTGGGAGTAACAGTGTGATCCATTGAGAAGTATTAGACTAGAACTAGTGAGAACTGTTTTCTAGTCCACAGCTTGCCACTGGCAAACTTCAGATGAGTAACTGAACTTTGTATGCCTTTTCTGCCCTCTGTAAAACACAACGAAATGTACTTCTGCAAAGTGCTTGGAGATCTATGAATAGAAAGTGCTACATGATAATTTGGGATTATTATGCAGAGCAGGAACCCACACTGGTCTACATAACTGGCCATTCACCAGCTGTATCAGAGAGGCCAGTAGTGTTATATTGGCCAACACAGAATTAGCTCCAGCTGGCAGGCAGAATACATTCAGACTGACTATGCTTCTGGACTTTGAGATGTTTTTCAAGAGCCAAGTTAAAACTGACCTTTTGCAGAAGTATGAATCATATCTGTAAAGATTATGGGCTTTTTCTTTCAATCTGGAGCTTGACCTTAAGCCTTCTGAAGCTAACACAACTGTTTGCATCAACATCAATAAACTATCCAGCAAGAATTTACTCACCTAGGCAGCCCCACTGGCACAATAAAGGACGTTTCCCTTTATAGGACTGGGGCGTATAGGAAGACTACAATTTTATTTTCCATTCCTTTCAAAAAGAACCAATACCTTTATCAGCATCCACATTTGAGCCAGGACACTGGGCTAAGGCGGTCGCTTCAATTTATATACTACAAGGATTTACTAGCAGAGGTGATAGCATAGATATCCTCATAGCACAAAACCTACTCAAATGTCCTTGTTTTTCTCATTCACCCTTTTGCAAACCACTTTCAAATGACTACATGTCACAGGCTGTGAATAAGCAGTTATTTCTTCACTGAAGATAAGAGTAAGGCTGCCAGCACCTTGGGTTTTGGTTTGAGTTTTTTTGCAGCCACCCATTCAGCACCAGTATCTTGATACACTCCAGAGTGGTATTACTAAAGACAGATTTCTTTTTTTTTTTTTTTTTTTTTTTTGAGAGCTGTGACTCTTCCGTACTTAGCCAGCATCTTAAAGTATAGATAACCTGCCTTCTTTCCTTCTCCTTATACCTCGAAAGTCTCTGACTTATGATCTTGCCTTATTCAACTTTCAACTTCAAATCTTTTCACTTACCACCTTTGACTACAGAAAAGTAACCCTGTCTGAAGTTACAGGCTTTTTCCATCTTCAGGACCAGAGCTGGTTTAAACTGACTGACCTCCACTGGAATTTAAGCAGCTATCTCTATTTTTTTTTTTTAACCAAACGATCTGTTCCTCTAGTTGGTATAAAATAATACCTGACACAAGAAAAACCTTATCACGTGTGTTACTTAACCCAGTGAGCAAAGGAGCAGCCTGGGCATTCTTTTAAGAGATCAAATAAAGTGTTCTTCTGCTGATAATAAAGGTTAACTTAAGCCACCACGACTAATTCATAGTGCTGGCTTGACACTTGTTTATCTGGACAAACAATTATAAAATGTTCTTTTGTCCCTCTGAGTACTGCGTAGGCAAGAGTCATGACTTTCTGGGTTACTTTAAAGGGCCACCATTTTTGTACCTATTCATTGCTCAGGAAACAAGAGACGCCTTGGGCAGGCTCTGACCGAGCTTGAGGACCCCGGTTTCCTTCTGGCTCCCTTCACAGGACAGGCTCCAATCTGCCCCAACTGGAGATTTGGGGCAAGATTTCCCAGAAGCGAGAAAATTATGTTTTCCCAAGGCATTTAGTTCCCTAATGGCAAACTGCAATCAGGCATACAGGAGCCCTAAGTAGTTTTTGAAAACAGAACTTGGGAGTCTAAACAATTTAAACACTTCCATAATTTTTACGCATATTTCTGAACTGGAGCTTTAAAACAATCTGCCATTTTTCTCATTTAGAAATTGTTAATAATAACAGTAGACCATGCTACATTCTAGACCAGCTGCACGCAGATAGGACGGTCACCTCTCAGCATCTTGCCTAGTAAAGATGATTGCATCCCCTTTTCTTGAAAGGGGCAACAACCTGCTTGCAGATACCCCAGGCATTAAGCTGAACTGTATAACCCCAGTCATGGGGCCAAGGGCAAAGGCTCCCAGGCAGCTAAAAATCAATGTGTTTTCCTGCCATTTCAGGTTGAAGGTGCCCTGTTGTCTGACCGCATGGCCCAGGGTTGCTCAGTTCTGGTCACAATCTTTTCTGAGCTTCTGAGAAGGAGCAAGTTCCCAGGAGCAAGTTCCTTAAGAGGGAGAAGGAAAGAAAAATCCAAAGGTAGCATAAAATGGCATCTTAACATTTTTTTGGGGAAGCCAGGGCAGAGCAGGGAAAGCCACGTTGTTACATCCTTCATGATGTGGTCATGGGAATGCCATCACTCACACCCCTCACCTGTTTCAGTGCAAAAGCCCTCCCTGAAGAGACCTCTCTTTCAGTCACTGATCAGATAAGGAGGCCTTTGAAATTTATTGTGCATATGAGAAATTGTGTATTTAAGTAAACAGACCTGGTCAAACACAGCAGTGACTTACAAAACCTCTGCAATATACTTGCACATGGAAAAACCTTATCAGAATGTTCCTGTGCTGCTAAGTCATACCCCTGTTTTCAAACACAACGCGCTTTTAGCTGACATTGTGGACTTCACCTTTTTCTAACACAAAATGAGAAGGAGAGAGACCTGCTTATGAGGAGATTCAAGAGCACAGGCTTTGCCAGAAAAAAAGGCTGATTAAAGCTTTCAGAATCGGACCCAGCACTAGGACAAGAAAGTATCATAGGTGGCTTCAACCACAACCTATAAAACCGCTAATTGCCAGCAAATGCCAAGGATATCAAGAGCTTACCAAGGGTTTGGAAAACAATTTGACAAATTCACAGAAAAGCCCATCGGAAGCTATTAAGCACAGGACACATCTCCACTGGAGAGCAGGAGAGCACATCCCAGAAGGAAGTATCACTGCACACTTGGTTTATGCACTGTAGCCACTGTCAAGAGCCAATACAGGACTAGATGGGTCTCTCACCTGGCTTGGTATAGCCATGCTTCCCTTTTTAGGGAACCACATACAACAAGACCCAGAGTACAGTCTGCAAGATGGCATTGCTCACACCATCCAAGGGCAGGTGGAAACCTCCTTCAGAAGCCTCACACATGGGCAACAGGGTAAGGAGAAGTAAGCTCCACAATGTGCCATCACAGATGCAGTCAGCCTGTCAGCATTCCCATCTTCTTTCAGCATCCCCACATGTAAAACTAGCTGATAGAACTTTCCAGTCATGTCCCAGTTTGCCTTTCCCTGACCTGTTCAACAGCACATGATGAGCCAGATCCCTAGAACAAGAGCACAGGAACGGCTCTCAAACTCAGTCTCATCCACTTCCTTGCCCCAGGCTAGATCAATTACAGCTGCACCTTTCCAGACAGATGTCTACTTAATCTGTTCCTTGAGAACCTCCAGCGATACCAACATTACACCTTGCCAGGTCATCTGCTCCACTGCTGAAAACCCCAAATCCACAGCAAAGAGTACAGCAGCTGACAAATGTACCTGTGCCAGGTTAATATGCCGCCAAGTAAATTGCTTGCTACTATGAACCAAACAGACATTAAATGTATTGTCCTTTTAAGGTTTATGCCAGATCACAGCAACTGAGAAATTAACTTTAAACTTTTTCCTCCTCCTTTTGTTTGTCTCAGCCTTATCCAAGACATTTTGCAGGTGGGAAAAATTAACAACACAAGGTCAAGTTAAGTCAGGTTTAAGGGCATCCTCCGTATCAAACCAAAAGATCTATGGAGATACAACACTTCTCCCAAGGCAGGCAATTTATTGTAGCTGTGCTTTTCATTAGCAAAGTGGAAAATGATGAAGAAATGCCCTTCACTTTAGATACACATCTCACCATAAATAGACTGCCTAATTAAACCACTTGTTTTTAAAGGGGAACTAGAGAGATTTGGCTTGTTCATAAAAATAAACCAGCTATGATTAAAGTTCTGAGACTCGCTATTGTCGGGACAACCTGCCAGCTTTTCTCATTGAGCTCAGCCCCTTATATAGTGGATAGCAACAGTAGGGCTGCTTTAGCAGGTTGGTTTCAACCACCACTGAGACTTCACCCAGGGCCAATGGACTTAGCCAGGCAATGTCCCTCTCTTTATTGCTGAACAGTGCAGCTGCATAATCATGGTGATTCATTAAAATAATAAACTCCATGTAATAAAAATGTTAAATACTCAGTATATGCTGGTAGAAATACAATAGCTTCCTTCCCTGTTAAATGACATCCTGATAAAGATTTATGTCACGTACACCATTTACAGGAGTACAACACTATCCAAGGTGACTGTCCTGCAAGTTTTTGATCACTGTAATCTTATTTTGAGCAAGAAGTGCTGGTACAGATTGAGAAATGAGCAATAAGGCCTTATCACATGAATTAGCTCTCTTCAAGGCAGTGCTAATGTTGATAAGATGTCTGGTGATAGCACGTCATGCAGAGGGACGAGAAAAGCCAGTGACTACGTGGAACCCTGAGTGTAAAAGGGGTAGGGCCCAGCTCCAAGAGCTGTCCTGGACCTGTGAACTGTTGGCAACGGCTTTACCTGGGGAAACCAGCTCACGTGAGCCACTCGGAGGTGAAGGCACCATTCAGGCTGGCCATTTCATCTTTTCAGCTGATGACACCTTCCAGCAGGAAGATGAAACAGGCACCATAAAGAAGAACAGAGGGCAAGGACAACCCAATTGGAGATAGAGCCTCTAACCACAACATGAACATCCACCCAACAGCCCAAATCCATGCAGCTGTACTGCTTTACCAAGCTTGTTTTGCTGCTCTTTCACACCTACAGCTCAGTCCTATTCTGCTGAACCCATGAAGTTTCACATTTACTTTCACTGGCTGCTTTCTGAAGGCTTAAGCTCATTAGGCAAATGAGCACATGACAGCTGCACTGCTGCTGCACAGCTACTTTGGCCCCTAAATTGCAAGGCAGAGGCACTGAGAAACTGGCAGGCACCTCACAGGCTACAATCCAAAGTATCTTGTACCTGAGTACAGACCGAAGTCTTCTCTCCTCAGGGAGGGTTGAAGATTCAGAGAAATATGCTGAAGATGCACAGAAACAGCCCTGTCATCACACCCAGCCTCAGTGCTAATCTACTGCCCTTTTTATCAGGGAGCCAGATACCAGGTTGTGGGTGTGTTTGGTAGCCCAGGCCACTGATGAAAACCAAAGAGCCCAGGCTAAAGCCAAAGCTGTGATGGGCACACACGCTCAGATCCACTGCCCACATGTACTAGGTTGGGTGTGGGACATGYCCATCCTCCTGCTTTCAGACATGCCCGTGTCAGGTGGCCTGTGGTGGAGTGGCAGGGAGTGGTATACACACTTGCCAGAATCGGGGCCTATGGTCACTCATCCTTTTATCTTCCTTCTACGCTTTCTCTCATCTCTCTTCTGCCCCGAGTTCCTGGCAGTGTAATGCTATGAAACAGGATGAGCCATCTCTTTTGCAATAGGGTTGGCTCACCCTCCTCTCAGCTGAGGGTCATTGCTCCCTTCACTTATCGTGTTATCAACATGACACACATTTTTTTTTCTTCCTGCTGTTTATTGCTGGAAATTGGTTTGATGAGAACCACTGAATCATGAAGCCAACAATAAAAAAGTCACGAAGCCGAGAGGCTCAAATCTCACAGCATTTGTAGCTTTCCTGCATGACGGGAGATGTGGGTCTCTCCCTCCCCTTGAAGCGAAATTGCTTCCAACAGCCCGTGCTGGAGGGGATTGGGATCTGCAGATTYAAGTTAACAAGTAAAATACACCTGGAAGGCCAAGGTGCAGAGGCCCACAGCACTGCAACATATTCCAGCTGACTATGTTGTAAGCAAGCTGTTAGAGATGGAAAAGGGAGGAATGGCCATTTTTTACCTACATTCTGAAACTGAAGCAGTATTCGAGCTTTTACCTCTATTCAAAAGCCTAAGCATAATATTCAGAAAGCATACACACTATGCAACACATTTGGAGGGGGAAAAAAACCCAAACACACAAACAAAAAAACAACAAGAGCACCGAGCAAACCAGCAGTAAATCTGGTAACAAACCCATCTCCCTCCTGCATCCCAGCCCAACAAAATATGCTGGTACTACTTGCCCCCCCCAAATTCTTTTTAACTTCTGAGTATTTCTACAGTTCCTAATGTTTGCCTGGGATCAGAGAAGGTTGCCCTACCACACTGAAACCCATTCTTGCAACATGCCTGAAAAGCRTTGCCTTTGGCATGTTACAGCTGACATTAGATTTACTGCAGCTGCAACAGCACCACGTATAAATCTGCTATTTGGTGGCTGTAGATTTTGCCCAGATCCCCTCAGACGACAGGAAGTCTTACACTGGCCTGACAGTTTGTTTCAGCAGTCATTTCTCCAGGGCATGGTATTAATATATCTTCATTGTTAGTCAAATACCACACCAGCCGGAGCACTCTGGCAGGAAAAATCCTCTCCCATAAAACCACGAGCCTGAGTCAAAGATCGAAAAGGCTTGTGTGCCCATAGAAATTGCACTTTTGGGATGCCTAACTCATCTCAAGAGACTTTAAAAACACTGAAGGACTAAGAGTAGAAAGCTCAGAAGAATAGATTGCATTCTATAACCTGCTGCTCTAGGCCACCTCCAAGACACAATGCTTTTCAGAAAGCAAAAGAAAACAGCTGAGCAATGGATTTCATTACTGTTATTAATGCTGAATGGAACTTTTCTTCCGTAATAGTTTGACAGGCGAATCAATGGCGAAGCCCGGCTGCGCGCCAACCCCAGTGGTGAGCGCTGGGGAGCACGCTTTCCCAACCCCTGTAGATATCATCTTACAACCTGAGGCATACGATTTGATTACCCTTATCTGAACTTGAATGTTATTTGTATCAATAGAGTTGCTTGGATGCAGAAATCACCTCGATGACTTCCCGTAATGCTGGATTCCACTAAGCTTGAGACTCTGAAGAGGCATTTCAGACACTCGCTCCGAGTTCATTAGCAATGTGAAGAAACATTTGTCAGCCTAAATCCTAACATATACTCCTACTATGATGTGACATCATCACTTTTCCATCTAAACTTTTCTGAATGAGACAATTTCTGATGCTCAGTCTTTCAGCAGGACCCTTGCAGCATTAACTTTTTCTCAGAGCCATAGCTAATGGAACCATGTTGTTACGTAAAAATAGCGGCCATCACTGCTACACAAAGGATCACTTAAAAAATGGATCCTAAAGTCTCAAACACCAGAATGCAAATGAAAGACAGTTTCTATTCATTTATTCAAACTATTATTTTTACAAAAGATATTCTGAGGGTAGAAAAGTGCTGACCTATGATGCCAGACCCGTGAAACAGACAGCATGCGAAAAGCCTGGAGAACAGGGAAAATAGCTAAAACCCAAGAGCTCCAGCAGGCAACAGAATGAGGCCTGACACCACAAAGATGACCAGAAAGCTGAGCTCGAGTTCAAATTCAAGTGGAAATTAATGGGAATTCAGGTTCCCTTAATGCAGGGGTAGATACCCAGAAAGAGGTACAACAGTTAACATCTCAACCACCATAGCAAATGAGTTATCTACATTTCATAATATATAGAAAAAAAAAAAAACAAAACCTGAAGAGCAACAGATGGAGGTTAGCGAGAGCAGAATCAAACTTCTCAAGCATTGCTTTTACCAGACAGACACTGCACAAAACACAGAGATTGCAAATCCATTTCCCGTTGGTTGTCTCAGGTTAGACAGCTAGCACAATAGCACGGCTGTGGATTAAAACCAAAACAAAGCCCCTAAGTCTCTGTCCACATCACCTCCCACATTTCTCCATTTCCAGATGGACTCTTACAGGCCAGAAAGCAGAGATCTCTTGCTAGACCCACAACTTTTAGCACASTGTTTTTGTAACCCTCTTCTTGAAAACAGTTGATTATATATTGCTATCATAAATTTAGCCTAGTAACAGCTGGGACAGATTTACAGGGGATGTGTTTTTTTTATGACTATCTATTATTCATGGTGCGTTAGCCCTTACACTGTGTTTAGCCAAGGRAAAAAAAGATAAGATATCCTCTGGTTGATTATTGACAGATACTTGGCAACTTGCGTCTCCGGGACTGCCTGGTCACAAATAAAATGAATCCAGCCTCTAAAAGCACTGATTCAATAACTCAGCCATGTCAGACTGGGAAATGATATGGACTGAAGAGGACAAGGGCAATCATTTGTAACAAACACTGTATTTTTGTCTCTTAAATCTCARGCAAAAGTTTGTCAGAGGAGCTAAGCTGTCAGCCCAGGAAGTGTGCAGTAAACACTCCCCYAGAAACAGCCATAGCAAGATCTACTGGCTCAGAAGCTTCCTCCACAGGAAAGCAATGTCTGCTCTGGAGGTACCACAGCCATGTGCAAGAGGGTTTCAGGTGATCAGTGGGTATCCCAAGAGACTATGTGAGGTATTGGTCAATCACAGATGTCCTTGTAGGACACCGACAAGGAGCCAATCTTGCCTCGGCCCAAAGAATACTTTTACTGCTCTAGCTGCCTAGACGGCTACATGGGCATGTTTAGYTAAGCTATAGACAATACAGGTCAGTGCCTGGCTGGTGTGATTTACACCATGCCAGACTTCAGGAGACATGGATATCAACTGCAAAGCCACTAGAGAGAACAAAAGTCAAGAATCAGCCCCAGGCTGTTCAACGCGCTGGTGTCCCCAGAGACATCACTYTTCTTTCTAAGCAAACCAGAAGACCCCAGGATACGACACTGAACTGTGTTCCTCTYCAACAGTTGAAGCCTGGTTTCTCCCCAAGTCGTGCCTCTTGAGCTTCCCTAGTTTTGAGTAGAAGGCAGCTTCCAAGGGGCAGGGGGAATTGCCAGCGGCATTCCTGACACCAGCTTATCTTGCCAGTACCATCCCCTAAAAAGGGGTAACAGGGATGACTTAGGTCCCTCACTTCACTCACACACACATACACAGTTGCCATTAAAGCACTAACCATACRTTTTTACCTTGCCTCTATTCTACAGAGTTCAGATGCTGCTAAGGAATGACATCCCTGTTGCACTTCAAGCATCTATGAGGCCTGATCCTAAAACCATGGCGTGCAGGGATTGTATCTTTCAGAGGCTGAGCTTCCCAAAAGAGGAAAGCTAYGGGAGAAACCTGCAGAAATGTGGTGTGTTGAGCAGAGGTACCAACAAATACAGAAGACTGCCCTCAAGCCCTTTGAATGCACTGAGATTACAGCAGCTGAATTCTCTCGCAGTACAGGTTCACCCCCCGGCCTAACAACGAATGAAAATGCTGCGGGGCAGATCCCAGCAGCTCAACGCAATCCTCTGTCTGGAATTTGACTGTCCAAACTCTTTGCCTATGCACCACTTGCATCCCCCCTCAGTTTGCTTTGCTTCACTCCCCTCCAAGCCACCACTGCTCATGCAGGTATATTAAGCACCGAGACAAGCTTTACAGAAGTAATTTCTTTAAAACTAGGCATTTGTATTGTGCTCTGAGCTGAGGATCTCTRCCAGCAACACAAGCAAGAGATTTTTTTGGTCAGCTGGACAGGCTCCTTCTGCTGGGAATTACAAGGGCTGATTTCAAGCCTGGGTTTATTTTAATCTTGGTCAAGTCACTTCATCCCTCCAGAGCTTTTCCTTCCAGACTCGCTTGTCTGCTGTTGACTATTAGATAAAGATGAACCTAGGCCAATTAAATAACGGTTCTTTAATTAGCTTTTCCTTCTCAGCAGTCATGTGAAATACTGTTTGCTTGCACAGCAGAAACAGCAAGCTCCAGGACGAATGTGTTTTATTATTGGTCTTGCACAGTTCATTGTGCTCACAATTCCCCCACTTAGAAATAGCAAGACAATCAGAGACTGGAGATAGCTTCTCAGAAGAGTTTCCCTTCGAGTTATATTCTGAAGTGTTGTTTTAACTCACTCATCATTTGTTTGCTTTGCCTGTTGGCTAGGTACCTCACCCCACCCCTTCATATGACTTCTTCCTTTGGTTAACTCCATGCATGACTTGACTTCTAAACTGCAAGAGGTCACCTGACACACAGCACTGTCAAACATTAACTCKGCAAGCACCCTGGTTTCGCCAGGACACCAACTGCTCATACATCCTAACTCACAAGTCGCCAAGCTAGGTCATCCACTTAGGACATTCATGTACTACGCCGCTAACTGCTCTTACTACTCCATTAGCAGGAGCCCTGTGCCTGTTGGAGAAAAGATAAACTATTAGTCCGCATGCTCATCGCTCCCATGCACAAGTTCTAAGCAGCCTTGCCACTGGTAGAGAAAACAGGAATCCCCCTCCCCAAACATTTATTGAGGCCTCTGAAAGCCCAAATTGGTTTYTGTTTGTATGTCTTTACTAGGCATTAGTGACAAAAGTCTGAACTTAAACAACAAATACCTTACTACAGTCAGCACTATTGTCATCGTGGGGRCTGTGTGGCCTCCAGAGATACACAYGGGCAGCAYGTCCACGCCTCAGAGGAGTGCTTGAGCCCAGAGGGCAGAGCCTGCATATTTGCCCATGCCTGCTGGGGAGAGCCCCTCACCACAGGCGAGAAGCTGAGGCCGCAGCAGCCACAGAAAGCACAGCCCGGCAGCCAGATCACAGCAGAAGAGCTGTGACCATCAGTGAGTTGGTTAAATGAAATAAAGCTCAGTTTGCGCACGGGAGGGAGAGATTCATCTTAACTCCTGCTAAGACCTTCTGAAGGTGCTAATTGCTCTCTCTAGGAAACCGCATTCTCCAAACTCCAGTTATTTTGAGACATACAGTTCAGGTCTGTTTCATCTCTGGTTGTGATACCAGGTGGGTGAAACTGCAGCAGGGAAAGGAAAAAAACAGAGAAGGTCTTGTGTTGTGCGATGGAGGCAGTGACGCATATCAAACAGAAGACTTCAAAAGCTCTTATCCAGCGCAGGGCTGGGTGATGATGTGTCTCCTCAGAGAAAGCCGATAGCCTTAAGAGACAAAGGGCCCCTGAGAGCCAGGAACGGGCTACGCCTCCCCATCTGCCTTCATTAAAGCTTTGGGCCTGTTCCCAAAGAGCCATGCCTCAGCACTAAGGCTGCTGCCAGGGTGGTAGATAAGAGCGCAGAAGAAAGAGCTGCATCTGCAAACTCCTTCCCTCCACTCCCCCTCCCTGCGCCTGCCTGTTGCACCAGCACATTAACCTTCCTCRCTTCCCATCCTTCGTTTTTTCTTCTCACGCATGTCTTCCACCATCACTACAGCCCCCAGGTACAGAGGCTGCACCAAAGCACAGCAGCTTCCAGGCCTTGGAAGCTGTTCACAACACCCCTGTGCCAGTCTTAGCTTCACCCAGGACATGCAAACCCAACGACCACAGCTTGCAGGGAAGGCACAGGCGTCCCAAGGGCAGATAGCCAGCTTCAGGCAGAGGCCTGTAAAAGAGTACACAGGAGTCACGCTGCAAATTCGGACGGGAAGGAGGGAGATGTACCAGACCCCACCAGAGCCCTGGGGAGGACTTTGGCAGGTAGGCTGCTCTTACTCATACTGTAATTCACCTGGGAAAGAACTTCCTTTGCTTCTCATTGCACAATTATCACTGCCACGTTTTCAAGCACCTTAACCCATGCCTCAGATAACCTTCCCTTTTGAAAGCAACGGGATTTTAAAATAATTTATCAATTTCTCTTTATCAATACCATGACCAAAGAGTTCTTAAATCTGTGATTTGTCCTGGAACGGGGACAGGATAGCAAAGAGGCAACACAGTAAGAGATGAGAAAGTAAATGACACCTTTATCTTGCACAGTTTTTCCTTAGGAAATCCACCATTTTCTACTGATGGACCCTTTGCAGCCCAGGCTAGAAAGAACATACACRAGCAAAATCCTAGGTGACAAGTTTTGAACTTAAGCTTGCATCAGCACAGGGCAGATTACAGAGAAGGCACACTACGATGTTTGCACCAGGTCACCGCTTCCTAATCATCCTCTCACCAGGGTGCACTTCTCTCTCGGCACRCACAGAGGTGTCACAGAGGATGCCAGCACCACGAGCAGACAACACACAGGCACCACTTCTGGGCTCTGGCAAAGCCACAGGCAGATACGGTGCGTTCCCGCCCCAGTCCCCAACTCTGACACCCAGCTGACATTGCACTTCAATAACCTCAGGCTCGTCTGTAGCTGGTGACTTCCTTTCCTTGCAGGCAGCAGCTCTGTAAAAACTCGAGTTACTTAAATGAACCCTGTGACAGGGACTGCCGATGCTCTGATGCCTGTGACCTCTGCTGTCTTACCCAAGCCTGAGCTGCCGACAGACTTGGGGCAGTTCCCCACTCAGAGGTGCAGACAGGGGCAGGTAAACTTCAAGGCTAACAGGCTCAGATGTCCAGAATTGGTGATGCTGGTTTCAACTCCCAATCTGAAGCACCACACACAGAGGCTTAGATGACGAGGAGCATGCCTGCCGCAGATCTGCCTGCTACCGAGCATTGGGACTCTGGTCAGATTGAAACATCAGCTCTCCTTAACCAGCAAAGCCTGCCCTGCCAGAGACAGCTTTAAGCAGCCAGAACACAATACTCCCTTGATACTTGGGAAGAACAAGAGGCCTTTTGGACTCTCTGGTATTTGTTCATAAGCTACCTTCGCTGCTCAGGTAGCAAAGCTGTAGCTCGCCCTGCCTTGAAACAGTCAAATAGACAAACCACCACACCACTGTTTCACACAAACATGTGGCAGTACCCAAAATCAACTTCCAAACAYGGAGAGGACTTATTAAAGTCCATGGTCCTGGATGGTTCTTACTTCTCATTGCGTGCCAGAGYGAATCTTTCTCAAGGCCCTGAAAGCCCACGTGCCCCAATGCAAGACAATCTGGAGGATCTCTGAGCACAGCTAGGAAGCAGCTTTCTACTCTTCCTGAATTTTGGAGACAGTATTTCAAAGAAAGTTGCTTAAAGCAACCAAACTACCAAGCTCCCATCACTAAAAGGGAACTGCTGCTTTACCAGATACTGCTGCCATACTCCTGGCAAGCACTGTTTGCAGCATTACCAGTACTAAGCTAGTAGTAATTAGTAACATTATTAGACAGGTCACACTTTTGATGCATTTCACAATAACAGGCAGAGAACGATAACTGCCCAAAGCCCATGTACTTTGGGATTTATAAGGAGCCACCTTAGAAGGCCAGCTGCATAAGGTAACTCTGGATGCTGAGTTTTACATGAAAAGGGGACCAACAATTCTCTATGGGGATACCTACAAGCCCTTTTCATTAATTGCTTCGTTAGTGTCTTGCAGGGAGAGTTATGGGCACTTGAGCAGTAAAACCTAAGAAATGCACCCTGCTGGTAGGTGAAATCGCTGGCCAGAATCTGCTCTCTTTGCATTTGCTTCCAAACTTGAAGCTGTGCCCTAAAGAAACCACAAAGCAATCATTCTTCAAAGCGAACCTCAACAGGGGGACGGGATTGGTTTGGCTTTCCTTGTTGCTTTCCAAAGTCCCAGAAAAGAGAGGATATTATCTGTCTATGGAAATCTCATATGCAGAGTTACATCTGCAGAAAATAATAAAGAGAGCATTGATGATAGAAAAGCCAAGAAATAGCTCTAAGGGTTGCATGTTCATGAAAAAACTACTGTTTTTTTCCTGAGTGTAAACATATTTAGCGAACATGAAAATGCAAAGAATCAGGTTACATTACAGATCTGTGAGTGCCCGGCTTATTTTACATATGCACACACCCCCCAGCCTTTCAAGTTACAGCTCAAATTCTGCAGTACTCTCAAAAAAACTGTGAAACATCCAAGTCTGAAAAACTCCTGGCTTTCACTCTTGTACCCAATTGAAAGCCTTGACAAGATTTTCTGACCAGTTAGCACAGCAGCTCAAAATTAACATGGATGCAACTGAACGAGTAGTTTTGATGGCACTTSATGAGCTGATACAAGAATAGTTTGGTGAGCGGGTTTTTAATCTTCAAGTCTGAGGGTTTCTTTGAATCCAAAAATGAAAGCAAAAATGCTACGGTTGTAAAATACCGTAAGATGTTTTGAAGTGATTTGAAGGGCCCCTTATAAGCCAAAGCCTTTGAGTTTCTCAGAAGCTGAGCTGCTATCCCTTTCTGATGGTAACAGCCAGATCCTGGGCACAATAATTGAGGAAAAGTGGATTCCAGTTCTTCAAGCCAATGCCCAGAGCAGAAAAACATGCCGCAAATCAATGGACACACTACAACACTGGAGAAGCCAACAGCAGAACAATTCAGAGCCACACCACCATCTCCTGCCACCCGGGCTTAGGACGTTTTCTAAGCATCCCCCACAACTGCCTACCCTGCTCRCCTTTCAGGAGCACACCACAGGCTGCCCACTGCAGCCACCATGTGCCCAGCGGCACCACTATGAGCTGGTCACGCGTAACGGCAGGAGGGAGCAGCCTCCCAGGACGTGAGCTGTGCAGCCTGCTCGCTCCAGTGGCGCAGGCTGCAATCCAGGTGTCCAATTTCTGGCAAAATCAGGCTACTTTTTTTTTTTTTTTTTCAAATATGTAGGGCCTAGTCATGGGGCTTGCAAGGCTGAAAGGGAGAATGGCAGACTGAAGAAAGAAGGAACTCCATCTTTCCGTTCAGACACAGCCCAACCCCACGTTCTTGTGGTAAGTGCCCACAACAATAATTTTTAAAAGTCCATTTTACATATTTAGAAGAAAAAGCAGAAATGAAAGTAATGTCAACTATTAGGGAAAACCAGCAGAGAGGGAAAAGGGTTATAAGCTCTTGGTACAAGCCTTACATCCTATTCATTGAAGGAACTGCTCAGAGGAACAGAGGCTACTCATGTGAGAGACATTCACCCTCTCAGCTCAAGGTGATTTTGAAGCACAAAAAACCACACCAGTGGAACACAGCATTGCAGAATGGCTGCCAAGGCACAAGTTACATGGGTGCCCACAATAAGAATACCTGCAAGATGCATTTTAGAAAGCAGACCTGGTACTGAGAGACACATTAACATGCAAGAAGTATTTCAACAACAGCAGTTTACTGGAGCGATCTGTTAGAAGCATTAGGAGAATTAAAAGAAAGTGGCTTCACAATTAATCATCAGAATTATTGCATTTAATATAGTCAATATATGTAGTACAGAGAATTTAGCTCTGTATCTCTCGTAGGAATTATGAATTTTGATTTTTCCATCTCAGATCCTCTTTATTTGTATCCATTCATTCTCCCAGCATAATTGCACCCATCTGAGTGAGGCAAAACATCTTAAAATTCCTTCAGATTTGCCTCTGGGTTTTTTTGTTGTTGTTTGCCGTTGTTTTGTTTTTAAATATCCTGCTTCAAATTGTTTGCTTACATCGCAACCTTTTCATATTTGGCATTTCTGCCGACACCAACAGGGAAATGAAGAAGAAAGGGCTTTCCTATTAGAGACCAGGGAAAGGATGCAGGTCCAATTTCTGGCTACCCTACAGGAGCCCTTTTTGGGGCAAATCAGCTTGATGGGGATTTTCAAAATGCTCCACGTTTCAGAAATAGATCATTGACCAAGATAAAACTAATATTGCCAGCAACCTGAAATCAATATTTGTTGCTTATAGGAACATTACCATACATCAGTCCCCAAACTCCGCTTGCAGACTGCATCTTACCCACGCTGCCTTCTTGTGGGGATCTCTAGTAGCAKTACTATATATTAATTTGCAGCAATTTCCCTGAAGCTTATTACTTTGAAACTTGTAAACCCATTGCATTTACTAGAGTCTTTCTGCAAGCTTATATGGACTCAGAGGGGGTACACTTTTACTTTTTCACTTCACGAACATCCCTAGAAGGCAAAGCTGAACCGTAAAACCTTTGCACAAGGCTAAAATCCAAACTGGTGCCTACATGATATGAAGATGGTTGAAGTGCAAACTCTTAYTCCTACTGAGGAGACTCTAAGTGGTGCAATAACACTGTCCCACATCACCTCAAAAGGAGAAACACTATACCCCAACAGTAACATACGGAAGTCAGAAATCACCACTCACCTATGGTGATGTGACTCGTTACCTAATGGACAAGGCAAAGAGAGCAAAGCTAAAAGAGGAGCAATGAACGCTCTTCACGTCAGCCAGAAACATGGCAACAGACTTGGGATGCTGGGGGAGACAGCACAGCCCGTTTCCCATCACACGCCATGCAACAGATCTTACATTAATCCTTTCCATTTAAGAAAGGGGATGGAAAGGTGCATTTTCACTCCAATGCAGAGTTAAAGAGGATGAAGATTGCAGCTTCAGGCCTTCCTGCTCTCTCCACCCCAGTTCCTTCACCTGACTTTAAGATGTCTGGTAAGTGCAAATGTCACATATGCACAGGTTTTTGCTCCAGCCACTTTAGCCGAATGACATTCCTGTAGTTCTGTGAGCAGCATTTGCTTGGTGAGGCTTTTAAGACATCCCCTGCTGCATAGTCCTATTTACCTTATATTCTGTATGTTTAGACACGAGCCCCGGCTCCTGACTTGTACACACAACTGGCTCCTTTTAGCCGTGGTGCATTTAAAGTGATCATTTCATGCTTTCCCAGTGTGTTAGTTTAGCAAACACAGTGTGTTTGTCACTTAGCCACAGCACAAATCACAGCACATGGCTCACACTCTTTCCTTTCAGATGGGGAGATACAAGATTTGCCAGGAACCCAACAGACGGTGCTGGGCAGACGAGAGCTGCAGGGACAGGCAGCACCCCAGTYCCTCTGCAGAGCCGGATACACTCCCTTTGAGATGTCTGAAAAATGCTTGTAGCTCCATCACAACATGAAATAAAAATCATTTTAATACTAGCAACTGTATTGGAGAAGGTGGATAGCGAGCCGGATGGGATGCCCTCCCACAACAATTTGTGAGGTTTTAAATATCCCAGTTCAGAGAAATGAAAAAGTCAAAAAATCTCACAATTTCCCCAGAAATAAGAACGCTGGGGGAGGAAAAGAGGAAGAGAACATTTTGTTTCTATTCATTTTCAGGAATTTCATTTCCGTTCCAACATTTTTTTTAACCTTCAATTAATGCTAGCTATCAAAATGAAGCAGCATTTGGACCTAAAAACATTGAAACTTTGCCATTTAGAAAAGGTCAAACAGTTTTCAAAACATTTTTGTCCAATATTTTTCAGCAACTGAAATTCATCAAAACCAACATTTTCCCACGAAATTGTTCTGTCTCAGACAACTGGCATTTTCTGAGGCACGATGCTTCTTGGGGGATCTCCTTGCCAGCCCAAGGGGCTGGGTCCTTCCCTTTTGTCACCAGCTAGCCTCTTCAGCAGGAAGCCCATGCTATGCTTTCAGACCTGGGTAAGTCACCCAGGCCCCAGTTCAGAAGATCAAGTCAATCGAAGTCAGATGCCAGGCCAGGGTACTCACTTCTACAAGGTTGATTACATACCTCCCATCTCAATGTTACATTTGTGCATTTTGTATCTCAGTTTCCTCACCCAAAAATCAGTTACTGAGCAGAGAAGTAAGGAGACATCTCTCCCTAGCTTTGAGATACCTTTACTGTTACTACAGTATAAAGCTCATTTTTCTTTAGCTAGGATCCAAATCTATACCCACCTGTCTGAAACTGATGCATGCACTAATGCAGGATTACCTGTCTGGAACAACCATTCTGACCTAAAACTACAGCTGACTTTTCCATGTTCTTTGGAAGATCTTAAATYCAAAGGCTGTCTTCTACTCACCTACGAAAGCTTAGCCCTCTTGAGATACCATATTTTACCGTGGAGTAAGAATACGCTCCAAGAGAGCATGCTTATTTTGCACCTGAGCCCCAAAAGCTACCCTGAGGAGCGCTTACTCTTGGATGGGATTTAATGACAAACGACTGTACGCGGGGAAGCTGCACAGCAAGGCCTTCCCAGGGGGTAGGCATGATGCGCAACAGGGATGTAACCATCTTCTCAACTACAGAAGGTACTTCCGTGGGCTGTGAGTGGAGCTGTATAGAGCCTGGCATGCAGTTGCTTCTGCTCTGACTCCATGCTAAGGGTCTGGCTCACATTCARCTTCATCTTCGCATAGGCAGACAAGCTCAGGTTTGTCTATGCTCATCTGTGTAGACATGAGTAACATGCTGGGGCCAAAGTCACAATATAGTCTGTAAACAAAGTCTCCAGGAGAGCAGAGCAAACCACATCAATTAAAGGAGAAGAGACTGAAGCCTTCACTGGGAAGTTACAGGGGACTGAGTCAACAGGAATGCAGACGTACACCTGCGCTCCCGGTGTTGGCTGGCATGGGAAGCAGGAATATCACCAAACAASAGCCACAGACTTCCCCAAAATTACACAGGACTGTTAAAAACAAAACATGAAAATCCCATGTTCTCTTCTCTATATACTGTCTGCCCAATCCTACCCATTTTGAAAACGAGAGCACTACTGAAGGATTRCCTCCATATTTCAATAGAAATTAAACAACAACCCCCTTGCCCCAGCCCAGAAGATCTGGGTCTGCAAATTCAGCTCTCTACACCCGTCACTCTGTAATACAAGCTTCTTCCAAAAATACTCTTACAAACACGGCCCCAAGGAACTATTACGAGTAAGMAGGACTGGGAACTTGCAGGGTTATCACCTACTCATTGATACACAGACCCACAGCGCTGTCCCCAATTAAAGCAGCATTGAGTTAAGCCTTGTTCTCCAGCTCTGGAGCCTTCTTGCCAGACATCCACAAAAGAGCTGGCTGTTGAAGGCTTTCGGACTGTGCCAGTCGCCATTGCCTATAGGTGGGAAAAGTGTTGTGCAAGGAAGGTTTTCATCAAGGACCTGTTTCCAGTAAATCCAGCTCTAACACAGAATGCCAGAGGGATTTCTCTCAAACAAAATGCTGCTGGACTCCTCACAGTGCTCCAGCCAGCAAGCTGAAAAGGGCTGTGGCACAGTGCCCTCCCTTATAGTACCACCACGGTGGCCTCGGCTCCGAGGGAGAGCCAATCAAGCATGTTTTTCTTTCAACTTGGAAAGATGATAAAAGCCAGCGTTGCAGGAACCCAGCATGATGGGAGCCAGGGCAGCAGATGGGAGCTGGAGAATCTGGACAACACTAAGGTCACCTCTGTTTCCTTCAACAAAAACCCAAACAAGCCCCTCAAGCTCCCCAAAAACCAGATGCAGAACTGAGTGCACAGGTTATATCATCGTCGCTCTGTGCTTCAGCTGGATGGCTTACGTTACTGAGCGAACAACCGCTGTATATAGTAGGGGATGGAGTGTTTTATGCTGCTGCAGAAAAATCACAATCCTTCTATGACTTGAAAAACCCACCTTAGGACTTTTTCAAGTTTCCAAGTCCTCCTTCAAGAGAGACCCATTTCTCAAATATGGGTCCAAACTGTGCAAGGGCCCAAAAGGGACATCGATCCATAATCCCACTTTAGAGACTGTGTTTTTTTCTGCTCACATACTCCCTGCAGAAATAATACTTCCCATCTTCCTACCTGAGCCGTCAGGAAGCTCCCCAGCAGTCAAGGGGGAAAGAGCCAAGGCCTTGTAATAGATACACAGCAGAAGCAATCAAACAACTTAGTGGGTTTTCCACTGAAGTGAGAGCAGCTTAAGCATTTTTCAACTAAAAACACGTGGCAAATATTTATCTATAGCCTTAGTTTCACTTTCTTGAATGCTTCTAACAGTCTAGGTTTTTAAGCACACAGAACAATGCCCCAAATCTAAACTGCAGGTTGGATTTAGGGAAAAAAATTAAGTTGTTCCCATATGAAGGATGGCCGCAGCTCCGTTTCCAAAACCTGTGTTTCTAACAGTGACAACCAGTAGTGGCTGGCCCTCCTGTACACCTGATCTGTTGCATGCCGGTGTTCTTTTACCACTCCTGAGCCTTCACTAGCCACCTCGAAGAGGGGCACGAGAGTTACTCAGTCCCAATTCTTCCCTACATACTTATTGTCATAAGATCTACAGAGCACTGGTATGAGCAAGAGCTGGTCACTTCACACTCTTCTTCCCCTATGACCAAACTAGCTGTTTTGGATCATGTTTTTGCTTCAGCAAAGGTAACAGCAACCCTTTTCTCGAGTTCAGCAAGTCCATGAGGAGGCAGAGCTGGGTGCGGGTCCTCAGCACAGGGATGCTGGCAGCACAGCAGGCAGAACTAGGCCAGCCTGACTCTGCTTGGCTCTGGCCAAGGCTATTGGCCATGGTTTGCTCGCAAACTGCAGGTGAAAAGGACAGGCAGCAAGAGAAGAGGGGAAAGAATTAATTTGGAAGAGCTCCTGGATCCTGCATCTGCACCTTATGCTTGACAGGATGGGGCTGGACAGAGAGAATTACTATGTTTATTCAGCATGTTTACACAGAGACGCTCTCTTTCTGGGAAACATTCAATATGTGATGCCACCCAAAAGTACCTGGCACCTGGAGACCTGCTAGGCTGGGCTGATGCTCAGCTGCTCCTATGCCAGATGGACACCAGTGTTTGTATAGGTGGTACTGGCCAATTGCCTGGCACATAGCGACTGCAGATAGAGATGATTTATTTCTCTTCAGATTTATCCCCTTTTGCTGCTGCTGTGCCATGTTTCCCTCCCACCTGCTCAGGTAAGGAAGGTAAAAGGCAGCTGTTTGAATGCAAGAAAAGACTTAAGTTTGTGGCAAAATGAATTTTTATGATTTCTGCAAAAGAATTATCCGGTCTTCCCCCCCCTCTCCCTGGCCAAACTTGCCTTCCTGGCAAGTTGTTGGTTGGTTGTTTTTTGCAAATTCACACCTGAAGCCTCCTACAAAAAAAGGGAGAATTTCAGTTCTGAGATGCAAAACATCATTTAACCACTTTACTTTGACCGTCATACACACAAGGGACACCAAAATACTGCACAACCAACATCCAAACAGTTTCATAAAACCAGCAGAGCCTCAGAAGGGGCAGGGATTTTGTGACACTGACAGCATTTTCCTCAAGCCTGATTTGCCCTTGGGACCTCTATCAAGTCTCACTCCTTGCAAACATCGGGGTATRCCAGTGTAAACTGTTTGCTGAGGAGGTAAGAGTATCCATTCAAGGTGGTATTACTGCTGGGAAGCTGAAAAAAAGTGACATCTGTTCAAGTCTTGCTTCTCCTCCAATACTTGTTCCATGCAGATGAATTTAGCTCTGCTGCACTAAAAAGACACCCTGCAATCAGAGTGAGGAGTGCTCAAGATGAAGGGCAAAGTCAGCTTTGGGTGGAGGGCAACTGGGAGCCAATTAGATGAACGTTAACAACAGATTCATGACCTTGGACGTTCCCTTGTTATGCATTGCTCAACCAAGTACAACTGGCCTTGGAAACCATGAAGCAGTGAAAGGATGAAGGCAGTGGTGCAAGGCCAGCTGCAACCTCCAGACACGGGAAGATGTCCTGAGCCATCTACTCAAAAGTGGCATCTGCTGGTGCGAGGCGTCTATGGCTTGTCTAACACATCGACCTTGTGCCAATTCATTGCGTCAGCTGCTCTGGTACTGAACCACCCTGGTGGTTTTTGTGCCTTGGATCCTGGACCAAACAAGGGACAGACCCACACGGCTCTGCTCCTTTGACAGGTTCATCTCAGAGTCCATGTCACAAATGTCACACCCACACCAAAATGCGGCCAGTGCATCAAGGCCCCTGAAAACTCCAAGTTTGTGTACTCATCAGAAGTTCATAAAAAACTCAAACACCTTTACCTACACTTTCCAGGGTACAAAAGAGAATGCTCCTTCCCATATGGTGGGAGGAGGTTTTCCAATATACAAACTATTCCCAGGAAGTTATAAAGCCAAATACAGATTTCCTGGAAGAAAACCTACAGCTCAAAATCAGTATGTGCAGAACAGCCTCCACACAAGCATACATCATTGAGCACTGCAGGCAGCAAACATCCCTGCTGGGCAGGGAGCTGGAACCCTGATGACCAAAATGCTTGTCCAGCTCTGTTCCTTGCAAGCAGAGCAATTTTGACAAGTCTTTGGTCTCTGTTTCTTCATCAGTTAAAAGCTGTTCTGGACTGGGCTGAATCAGACAGATTGGGGAGGTGGAATTGCCACATCTGGTCTTAGAGGCAGCCAAGCCAGAAGTCAAAGGCTTCTGGCCCCGTGGCTGGGTTTCATTAGAGCACYGAAAAGGTACAGACAGGACAAGATAACTCTAAATAGAGAAAAGGCAGGCACGCCACGCGAGACAAATTAAATCAAAAGCTCAAAAGTAAATCTCTCTCCCACTGTCTAATCCCTCCCGGGATGAATGCTGCTCTCCAGTTTATTACAGAAACTTTCAGTGAGCTCCTAAGCTACACAAACCCCACAGTCTTTCCTAGGAAAGGCTTTTCTTCTGTCCTCTCTGCAGCTTGGTGGCCAGTCTGTACCCCACAGCCGAGAGGCTCTTCAGTGTTCAGAAGGCTGCAGGTCCGTATTTTGGCTCCTACACTCCTGCCTGGTGCCCCACACTCTCAGGCAGCCCAGCATCCACCGACATTCCTGGGAAAGCAGCAGTCTAGGGCTCAGTGCAGTCAGGAGCACGTAAATGAGTGTGCTCTCACCCCAGACCCACTGTCTATATCGGTCCCGGAGCATTTTATTACAAGCTAGCAACAACACAAAGCAGGACTGGGCAGCAGGCAGGTCTAGACCTGGGTGCACCAGCATGCCTCATACCTTTTCTTCTGCTTTACCGCTGCTGCCCTGAGCCCTCCCTGCACCACGCTCAGGTCACCTCTCCCTGAGCAGGAACACCCCTTAAGCATCGGAGCGGTGAGCTCATTCACATTCTGAGGAATTTGGAGGGTAAAAGGGATTTAGGATGTGACAGGGCTTTTCCCCATCCTCGGAGCAGTGAGCCACAGCTGGGCTCCAGGATTGCAGCACCAAGGCTTGGACCTATTCTCCTACGCAGCCACGCTACTTGAGGAAGCTCCCGACTTAGTCAGTGAGTGATGCCGGGGTAGAGCCTGGCAGGAATTTCCCGAGGAGGTTTCTCACAGTGCTGAATCACTGAGGTCTAATCCAGCTATGGGAACAGACCAGTTCCAGCAATCTCCCAGTTTAGCATTTTGTTCTTGTTTTAGAAAGTTTGGGTACCTTATGTGCCTTTTCTGCTGGTGCCAACCAGTTTGGTTTTGTTTTTTGGTTTTTTTTTTTTTTCCAATTACAAGGAGACACAAAACTACAGTACAACTCATTCCAGTTTGGGAGGAAAATATTGAAAAAGAAATCTTGAAAAATCTTACAGCATGAGAAAGCTTCCTCTTGCCTTCAAATCCATGCCTCTGATMCAAAAATGAAGATGAGACTGCATGAACATTTGTAATTCCCAGAGAGACTGACTCTTTCCAGCAAAACCAGAAGTTTCAGAAGTATCTACAGTCACATGCTAAAACATGTTCATGCATGTGACTGCAGCCTCCAGACATGGGAAGACGACCCGAGCCATCTACTCAAAAGTAGCATCTGCTGGTTTGAGGTGTCTATGGCTTGTCTAACACATTGACCTTGTGCCACTTCATTGCATCAGCTGCTCTGGTACCGAACCACGCTGGTGGTTTCTGTGACAGAGAGAAAGAAGGGTAYCGAAGTAGGGAAATAAGGCTTTGCATTTTCTGCGCAGTTGCTTATGTTGTTTAAGTCCAAATCTAACTTGGCTGCTCCCAGACCAAGTGGTTACATTTTGGGTTGAAGCTGAGATGCTGGGTCGGAGTCTAGTCAAAGATTTGATCTCTTTGAGCAATTTGCTGGTGGCACGTGTTAGAATAAGGGAACAGCCTCCGGGGCTGCTCTAACTTAGTGCGGTTGCTGTGGTCGTGACTGAGGGATTAGGACAACACAAAGCCGAGCTTCAACCCAAGGAAGGCAGTGTTCGAGGAGAAGWAATTCCAGTCTGCGTCATCAGCAGGAAGAACAATGGTGCAACAGCCTCTCCCTGCACTTCTCTCTGCAGGGCAGATAAAGCCAGCTTTAAAAATTCCCTCAGGAGGTTTAATGGCCTTGTTACACTGGAGAGTCTGGCTTTTGTGGCTGCAATTTCCAAACAGGTCCAGCCTTCACCAGCAGCACCTGATTTCCAAAGAAGTTCAGTACACTGCATAGCAGGAAATAAGAACACGGAGCAAAAGAGGTAGCTGTAGGACGAGAYTGGAAGGGAAGGAGAGACCCCACTGAAGCAGCTCAACTTTTCTCAAGTTATAATGAGGGTAAAACTCAGAAATGGAGCATGAAGGAATCTGAAAATCAATACAGATGGAAGAAAGGATGCTTCTGCCATAAAGATCTAGGGCAGAGTCCTGTTTCTCTGCCACGGATTCCYTATATGCTCTGGGCAAGCTATTATTATTACTTTCACCTCTGCCTCCTCCGCAAATAATCTAGTTATGCCCCTGTCTTGCTGGGCTGAGACTGCTCGATCTCCATCCCAGCACAAACCAGAGAGGCTGTGGCACTGCACGGGAATGGGTACCAAGATACCCAACACATCCAGGATGCACTGCAGTTAGCGTCACCCTGCAGAAACCATTTGACTGTGATTTCTGACCCACTGCACGTTTTTCCCATCCAGCAAAACTTCTGATTAGGAAAGTAAATCTGGATAGCCTGGATGCATGGTAACTTCACACCAGGCTGTTGTAAAGATACCGGAAATTAAACATGTCAACAGGAGGTACAACTGGAACATGATACTTCAGTCTGATGGTTATCTAGAGCTACTTCCACTAGGCAGGACCTTCAAGGGACATTGTGCCCTTTCTGGCCCACAGCGGTCATATACTGAGCCTCCTTCACCCCTATGAGCATGGGCATTTCAGATACCGATAGCCTTGCAGATTTGCACCTGCTCGTGAGAGGCAATTCTGTCTACTAGTGTGAATAATTTGAACTCCCAAGGAAGCATAGAAAAAACAACTGGGGTACTTTTCTGGCCCCTTCTCTGAGCGGCTGATGGAAATACTTCARTTTATACCAGCTAAGGAATTACCCCCAAATATTTATGTTAGACTCAAAGGAAAGAAGTACTAGAGACCTGCTTTTAAGAAGAAAATACACATTCAMAGTTCTGTGCTCAAAGCAACGAGGGTAGCTGAGTCCTGACAATCCCCTAAAGCAAAAGCTTTGCTTACTGCTAGCAGATTTCCCCCTTTTTTAAGGGAACAATAAAGGTTAGCAAGTTATGGAAAAGTCCCCAGATGGTGAGGGTCAAGGGGAGGTATTTCTCAGCAGGGACACCAAAACAACTCGAGTTTCTATTCGTTTGCTTGTTTTAAAGAGGTTAGTTCTGCATAAGATCAGTAAGTAAAAAAACKACTTCCACCATCCCATAAATTGCAATAAGCTAATTAAGTCATAATATTTGTAATTCAACAATGTATGCAAAGGGAGACATTAATGAATTTTACATAACAAGCAAAGAACATTACTTGTCAGATAGCCTCAGAAATTCATTAAACAGTCCTTTAAGAGACATGGTTCAAGTGCAGAGCACTAAAATGATAACAAAACCTATTAAGCAGCCTGTTTAATTAAGCACATACTCGCTGGCACATCTGACACTCATACCAAGGTGTTTGTGCTAAGACAAAGTCTTTCTTTCGCAGTACAGCCAAGGAGACTGTAGTCAAATCTATTCTTAAAACACAAAGATAACTCTGTGACTAAGCAGCCAAATACCACACTGTGGAAAATCTATACAAGCGCTAAGGGAATTGTGCATCTTTTCTGTAAAGGCCTAAATGAGATTTGCATGTGCTCCCAAGACGGCTGACTGACACGTTTGACTCAGAGTCATGCCCGAGATGTCTGTTACACCGCAGAGGAGGATGGAAATAGCTTACGCTGGGCTGCTCAGGTCTAGAAGGCTGCTCCTGAGGAACTTGTAAAACACCAGCAAAACCCCCGAGGGGTGGGGTGGGCTAAGTAGGGTGGTCCTTGCACYGTGCAGAAGTGGCCGAGAAGCAGGGAGACCTTGTGTCTCCCTAGGGCACGTGGCCTCCTCTGCATCTTTTGTTTTCTCTCCTGCTTTTGTTGCATGAACTGCAATGCACTGGAACCTTGTGCAATACGTGAGATTTATCATTTTAAGAGCAGTGGACATGTTAAGGGTAGCTTGTACGTGTATCTGTTGTACAGCGATGCCTGTGAGGGACAAGCTGCCTAGCAGTGTGGTATACCCATCGCTCACTCCCTCAGCCACGATAGGGACAAAACTTTAAATACGTTCCAGTCAAACCACCCACGTTCTCCACATGCTCTGCAAAAAACAAAATACCATTTTACATTCTTCACCAGAAACATTTCTCTTCCTGTCCTGCCCTTCTCCTGCTGCTTCTTTTTGTTGTTGATCCATTACTTACAGCACTTACAGAGCTTAGCTTAGTTACAAGCTACTGCTTAATCATCATCTCACCAGTACTTTGGGGATGTTTTATCACAACTGACCCAACAACACTTAAGCCTAAACAATATTATCAGAACACACTGTAATTTATCACTGAAACAAGCCAGCTGAGCAAGTCAAACAGACCCAGGAAGTTCAATTAAAAGCAGTTTGATCCCACCTCCTGCCCGTGGGCCCAAAGAGCCAGTCCTCTGTCAGCTGAATCAACCTGTGTTGGAGATATCTTCCAAACAAGCAAATAAGGGGACTACAAATTCTCCTCGTGCTACTGAGCTTCCTGATTGACACCTTCTTTGGCTGCAGGGTTTTCACACAGGTTTAACAGATCTCCGTGCTCTAAGCAGATCCCAGTCACAGCCTGTGCTTCTCTCCTGCTTGGCCTTGTTCTRGCACTCCTGGATTTTAGTACTGTGAGACTGGGACTCCTGTGTTTGCAGTTCCCCTGCTGACCTGGRCAGCCACCTCTCATAATCTTCTATCATCCCGGTTTCTTTGTAGCCAGCACTTTACAATGGGAGAGGACCAGAAACCACCTACAGAAATAACTTATTTCCCTTTCTCAAAATTTCCCCATAGGACAACACTTTTCTCAACTCTCAATTCCTGCATTTTTAAGACTCCAGCTCCCTCACAGCTTATTCAGCTGACCCCTGTGTCTCCAGGGTTTTTTTTACAGTCCTACAGACCTGTGCATCCTGTGAGCAAACAGCTACCCAAATAACTCAGAGGTTAGGACTCAGCCACTACTGAGTGTTTGGGCAGGGGTTTGCACTGTACTCCCTGCTACCATGTGGCCTGCCTCTCCACCAGCAACATCCAACGCTGTTCTCTTCAAGCCTATGTACACGAGCTGAAGCTGTAGAGTTTCCTGAAGCACTTCAAACAAAAGCATGGCTGGAGAAGCTCTGATCTTCCATTAACCTGGGGAAGCACTCAAGAACAGAAAGCCGGGAACAACAGACCTATTACTTGAACAATCAGGGCTAGAAGTTCCAAGACAAGCACCAAAGAGATAGAATCTATGTGGGGAAGGGCTGAGAACTGGATGGGAAAGTAGAGCTCTTTCCCCAGATACACATAAGATAACCAGTCAATAAAACCCAGATCACTTGTTTACTCACAGTCACTTTTAACTCAGGAGCTCTCAGGGTGATGCTGCATCCA
This sequence comes from Oceanodroma leucorhoa, assembly GCA_030449065.1. NCBI lineage: Eukaryota > Metazoa > Chordata > Aves > Procellariiformes > Oceanodroma > Oceanodroma leucorhoa. Next base: position 39,445 of record JASVER010000217.1, read on the forward strand.
GCACAACATCACATGCCCTGAGGCAGATCTCAACTCATTACTCACAGAGTTCTCAGTAAAAATACTCTTCCTCAAGAGATGCCTTCACAGCTTGGCCCCAGCCTTTAAACACATACACAGACTTACACCATTTAGAGTCTGTCAGTCTCTGAGACTAAAGGAAAACAAAAATAGTAGAAACCTACCACATGGGTGAGAAGTCAGCCATGTTCTCCCTTCTCTCGCTTGTAAAGTGACTGAGCTTCCCAAAGCAAAGAAACTCCAAACCTGTTCAACCAGCGCAGCTCTAACTTCATTTCAGAGAGCCCTTCTCTCCCTGCTCCCCAAGCCACCAAATCAAAGGTAACRGTTACCACCTGCCACTGCAATTAGTGGATCCCACCGGTGGCATAAATGAGTCAACCCACCATGACCCTGGTAACCCTGCCTTACACCAGGTGGCTGAGGCCACAAAATCATCTATCTGGTATGCCAGGCTTTACTTCAAGCACAGCTTTATGGCTGCTTCTAAGTTGTTCTGCAACAGAGCAGAAACAAAGAGGAGGGTGGAAAGTCTGAATACAGCAGTGCTGACAGAATCACTGCATTTCAAAAGCCTTTATAAATAGGTATTTACAAAGCTAAGGGCTCCAAGTACCCTATTCATATGCATTTTAGACAACCCTGTTTAGATGTACCTGGCTGTAGGGTCACCACACAGGAGAGCAGGGGAAGCCTGACCCTCCCTACCATTACTGAAAGCATGCAGACCTCTCCTGGCATCCACAGCTGAGACCAAAAGCTAGCCACTGGTAGGCAATCGCTGGCAGTGCAAAAGGTGAAGATGTCTGCCCATGCTTTTGCAAAGCAGCTCAGCTCACTCACCCATGGCGAGGCTCATCTTGTCCCCTTCTTCCTGGCTGCTGGGCTGGCAAAGCCAGGCACTGTCATTGCTCAGGTTCACATCTCCTAAACCATCTGCTGTCGCTGCTTCTCCCCAGTCACTGTTCTGAAARGATGGCAGCATTCTGTGCAATGGCTTTGAAAACTAAAGTGCAGGTACAGCCTATAAGGAACCCCAGGTTGACCTCACTCAACTGGGGAGTAAAATGCTTTAAAAGAGTAACAGTACCTGGCAAGCAGAAAAGCCCAGGTGAGGTTCGCCTAGGAGCTTAGGGAAACCTCTTACCCAAGCATTAGTTGCCATCTTTCTTGAACCCAGCACTTGAAGGGTTCCTACAACGATTCTGGTCTTCATTTCAGTACAGTCCTTTTATCAGGCAAGTTATCAAAAAGTCCTGAGGATTCCCTAGTAATAGTTGACTACATTATCAGAACTCTCCATCTTCTCATCACCCACACCAGTGCAAAGTTAATTGAATAATTAAAGCAATTCAAATTGCCCACAGCTTATTCCTATCTCTGCTTTCAATTTCCTCCTTCAAAGGCTGATTGAGGAATGTCTCACCTGTCTCCTGGTGCCAAACTTCAGGCCAAGAAGGAATTTTCCTTAGAAGACATTGTCCAGGACAGCTTTCCTCTGCAGTGTGCAAGTGCTGGGCTTCGCAGGACAGTGGGAAGGATTTTTCCTCCAGCACTCCCAGCCGTTGGTGCTCTGCATTTCTCCTGCTCTCTTTTGTATTGCAGATTGCTCTTTCAGACTTTCTGATCTAAAGATTTTAAGGTAACTGAAGTGTTGTGTGGAAGGGCAGCTCAAAATGACGTATTTTCTCCCCCTTCCATGCTCACCTTTCCCTTACAATACAACCACTGGTTTTCCTAAGAGCACAAATCTACCAAAGTGTCATTACGCTGCAAGCCCCTGCTCAGYGGAGTTGGCAAAATACAGTTTGGAAACCAAGATTTACCAAGTTCTGATGGTTTTCCCCACTTGAATCCTGGGGGGGGTGGGGTGGGGGGTGGAAATTATTTACCTACTGATGATCCAGGGACAGAAAAGCAGCTCTGGAGACAAGCAGGCTCCAGATGGTGCATGTTTTCCAGAGCCACTGTCCCTAGCTCACAGGAGTTGTAGTTTAATCTAAGTTTCCCCTGAAACTCTGTTAACATAATTCAACCGTACAATTAGCCCCAAGTGTGTCATCATCATTGATGCACTCAACAATGCTTTTGAGTTATTTGGGGTATATTGTACAGTTTTAGGGCTAGGCAGTCTTCTTATGACAAAGAAAAATCTAGCAAGTAGCTTGTCTGTTTTTGGAGCTAGAAGTAGGGTGACATGCCATGCAGCAACACCKTATGTATTTAACACCTCCCATCATCTAGAAGCCCAGCTCTGGCAAAAACGCAATTGTAATTTTCAATTTCAACAGTCAGCATTACAATAAAAATTACTTTTTAGCACATTCATTGAGTAAGAAACAGCAAAAAGCCACTCCAGAACATGTGCACTTGTGTGTTTCTAATTAATTCTGACAGAGCTGTTTGGGCTTCAAAGGTGAAAATATATTTGGTTCTCAGAGCAAGTATCTCTCTGGCAAAGATATTACGCTGTGGCCGGGATCAAGTAATGACAATTTCACTGGACACATAGTCCTAGGCTAGTTTATCTTGGGACTGGGTAGAGAARCAGGGCCCTCAGGTGCTTCTGAGGGCACGATGGCAATGGAACATCTCAGAACAGAGGAAAAAGTAAAAATAAAAAGTGATATATAAAAGKAATGCCATTCTGATAAAAGCTACAGGGGAAAAAAACCCTGACCGGAACAATTTGCATTCTAAAACGTCCTTACTAGAGGGGAAGCTCAGAGATCTCCAGGAGTATGGAAAGGGACGAAGGCCTCTCCGTTTGTCTTCAGAGGCAAGTCCTGCACAACAAATTACTACATGACGATGGACAAAGAACATTAGTCTCCCTGCTAACAATTTTGATCCATGTGGAGCAAACATCCAAACAGGCAGTACAGCTTCAAGAGACAAAAACCACATCATCTTACTTGCCAAAACTCTTAATGAAAAGAAAACAAATGCACTGAAAAAGAATGCAGGGGGATTTTGACATTTTTTTCRAAGGCTGGTGCATAGATAAGACTGCTTTGCTCTTTCACAATAACCAAAAGACACTCTTTCCCCATAAACCCTCAGAARCATGGTTTCTTGCCAATGATAAACCTCATCCCTATTTGTGTTTTTCTGACACAGTTTTCCATGCCCCTGCAATGGTGTTTCATTGGGAAAATACTCTATAGGCTGCTAAAGAACAGAGGGTGCCTCYCCACGACCAAAAGCACCAAGTGTAATCCTCAAGACATTTTGCCCGTTTTCTCCTGCACCAAAACTTCAGCCCATTTCTCTCTCTTTGTTTAATGAAAAACAATCAATCAAGATCTCTCTCTTCCTCCTGTGGGTGATGGTTTGGGAACCTGATTTCCATTTCAATAGCTCCCGTGGACAATGCCAAAAGGGAGCATTTCAATAGTCTACTCAACCTTTAACAGGTATAAATTTCTTGTGGGACAGAGGGAAGTAAAGGATTAATAGCTCTATTAGCACATCTTGTTCAGCATCACAGGACACTGTAGTTCCTCCCCACCCAGAAGGAACCAGAGAAATCAATTACTATGAAACAGTTTCTGTTTTATAAAAGATCAGCTTTCTCAGGAAAAAAATTGAATTTTGCAAATTCAAGTTATTTTCTGCAAAATTCAAAGGTTTCGAAAAATGCAATTTTTTACACCAACGGGACTGTCAAATCCATAATATGTCATCTCTTTCTTCACAGTCTCTTACCAATCAGTACATCTTGAGGTATCAACTGCTCAGCTTCGAGGTGTCCAAAAATACAGAAGCTTCTTAACATTAATGAGACTGTCCCACACAGGAGGAGACCCTGGTTGGGATGTGAGTGACTATTTCTGCCAACGCTCAACTCTGAAGGACTGACTATCTGCTCAGATGTGACCTTTTTACAAGAGAAAAGCAGCAGCAGTGTGCCTGATGGGTTTTGGCTTTGGGATGATAAGTTCAAAACATTCAAGAGGATCAATCCATTGTAATTATTTTTCATTCRATGACTGATGAGGAAGACAGAAACAAATCTAATTTTCTGATCACATGTCTGGTTCCGGTTGAAGATGAACGTCTCAAAGAAGCAGCCCTTAGCCAATGTTTGCCTTCTTTTAGATAACAAGGCACAGCTCCTTCTCTCCAGCAATCACCTGGGCTGTTCAGTTGTTGCATTTGCTGCATATTTGACAGGCCTCAGCCTTCCATTTTGTCAGGATTGTTTCTGAATGTATTCACCCCACTTTTGTATAACTAAGTCCTTTTTGTATAACTAAGCAAGAGCTTCAGAAATCATCTTGAAAGGCTGAGCCATTGACTTTTTTCTCAAGTATTTCTTGGTGATGAGGTAAGAAAGTTGAGTACACGGACCACTGTAAGCAGGTTCTTCTCACTGCCTCTTGGCTACCCGCTTCTCCCACCTCAATACCACTGCAAGCTTTATGTTCACAAGAGGGGGTGGATAGCAGAAGAGATGGGAGCCATGAGCAAGCAAACACTTAACTCCCCACTCAAGATCAACCAAATGATGGCAGACAGCCATTACATACTTCACTTATGTCTTGAGTTCACAGATGAGACGTGCTTGCCTCTCACATGCTCAGGTTACTTCAAGGGCCAAGTGCCCCATACGATTCACCTCCTAGGGATAATGGAAGAAGTGCAGATGTTTCTGGATATTGACCCTTTGGCCTCTGGTGTAAACTTTTAGTAAATCCTTTGATAATGAGCTGATAAATAATAGGTCACTCCAGCAGAAGACAAGCTGATCCAGCTGTCTGAAAAAGCCGTGAGAAGGTCAGTGGAAAAGCCAACAACATATCTCATAGATAAGAACAGAGATCAACTAGCCATTCTGTTTCTGTGGGGCAGCAGATTTTCAACCCAGAGCTCATATCTCATCATGATGAAGACTAAAGTTTCATTCCCATTATCAATCTTAACATTATTCCCAATGGACTTTTTCCATACTCCAAGATATTTGTCTCACAGCCTATTCCTACTGATGTTCTGAAGGAGCCACCACCCTTACATACGCTGGGCTGGAGCCAGATACCCCATGTGAGTGCTGATCTTTCCTATGCAATGCAAGGATCCTGTAAAGCAGCCAGGCGCACGCTGAGCTAACTTCTGTATTTCACTCTGCAGTACTGGCCGAATTCACCTTCTGTCAGACAGCAAAGAGAACCAGACACAGGCTCCATCCTTCCTCTAGCACTGAACAGGGGAAGGGGAGCAGCAAAGCACCAGTGTCAGCAATGTTGGAAGGAAGACTGTATTCATTCAGTTAAGAGACCGGAATCATTCCTCCAGTTACACCTTCCAGCTAGAGAACAAACTTACCTGGAGCACACTTTAGAAAAGCCTGATTGTCACTTCTCAGTTACAGCATTTTGCAACATCTGCTCTATTTTTTGTGGTCAAGCTTCCTAGGGGTGTAAAATTGCTTTTCCTTATTCACCTTTCTCTTAAACCTCCAACATTTCACAGTATTTGGAAATGTGGTTGCCATCTTAAAGTAAATCCCTCAATTCACAGCAATCTTAATCAGTGATGACAACTTTTTCCAAAAAGGAAGAGCTGCAAAGGATAGCTAAGCATAACTTTCTGCAGCTCATTTTGGAGGATAGCTACCGGTTAGTGTTTTCCATAACAGATCCAGGCTTGTAGCTAAGGATTGCTGCCTGAAGTTCAGGGAACAGAAGTCTCCAGGTCAAGTCATGCACACTGACTCAAGAAGCAAGTTAATTCTACTAATTGCCTACTTCACAACTACAGAAAGGAGTCAGAAGAGTTTGCTGAGGCTCACACAAAAATCAGAAGAGAGGGTTCCTACTCCCCATATTCTGATTATAGTTTATCCCAGGAAGAGAACAGGTATCASGTTAATAGCATCATGCAGAATCAAATAAGGAAGAAAATAACTGCTTGTGGCCACCACAGAGCTGCTAATTCACAGCTTCCCTCCCAATGAACATGTTATTATCATGCATCCATGATGCATGGAAGGAAGCAYCCACCATAAGAAGTATATTGAAGAAACAATTAGTTGAACATGTAGCTCCTTTTAATTTMTGAAATGGGTGGATATATTAAGGGTAAACACCACTGGTCGAGGGATGTCTAATATAAGAGTAGCAGTCTTTCAACATCAGACCCACTGGGAATATAAGATTTGCCATAAAACCTTTTCACATCTGAATCCTGCCTTTTGCACAAGCCAGAATCCGTGTTTGAGGGAAAGCATTCTCATCCTACAGATCTTCTAGTGATGTGGGAGGTAGGATTATGCGGGAATCCCTTCTAGCTGTTGCAGGTGATGGGCAGCTTGAGGTTACTAGAGAGGTTACTACATTACTCTAGATCAACACACATAAAATCTAGCTCTTCTCTGAGCCTGCAGCAGTATCCGTCTCATTGTGAGATCTCAGCATAGAAGAATTCAGGAGCTGATACTCTCTTCAGTTAATCTGAAAGCAAATCATCTCAGTTTTGGATGGAAAGATCTGCAAACTGGTGTGCAGGTAAGTTTGGTAAATCAGCGTTACATAAGAAAATGTACCCTAAAGACATTTTTGAGTCATGATAATATATGCAACTCCTAGGTGGTAATCTAGATTTGTCTCAAAATAGAATAAAAAATGTAAGTGGAAGCAAGAGGTCGTTACTACAGTCAGCGTTCCCCAAAGAAGCGTTTTGTATCTTCAGCTGATTCATTATTTTCAGAGGGAACCACATCCCCACCCATACAGCAAAGAGGAACAAGGCAAAATGGGTTCACCTAGAGCAACATCCACTTCAGAGCAGAGTTTCCTCAAAAGGCCAACACCTGCTATACTGGCTCAGGACAGCCTAGCAAAGGAGAACATCACATCTGAGTGGTTGTTAACTATTTGAAAAGAAATGCATATCCTTGATTTCAGTTAGCAGGTGACAGGTGACATCTTGTACATGCAAGAGCTCTGTATACATGTTAGCACATCAATTTAGAGGTGACAGAGAGCTTAGGATCCACCTTGACCTGGTAGTACACATGCAAGTTAAGAAACACATATTAAGAACCCATCTTTTCCCCCTGTGACGATGCTGTGGACAGTCCAGGCTGTAGGAACAAGCCTTGACAGAGGATCTCTGCAGTGCTTGAACAGCTGGAAATACTYTCCCAACATCAGGTCAGCTCCAATGCAGCCCCCATGTTAGAAGCCCAAACTTAGGTAAGCTAGGGATAATTTTAGGATCTTATTTATAATCAGAGCAGGATTGTGTTATTTTACATTTTACTTTGGCAGAATAGTGACAGTAATAATACAGACAATATTTAAGATCTCCAAAGGAAGAAATTGCTCAATAAAGTGCAAGAAAAAGGCAAAATAAGTTTAGGAGCAGAAACACATTCTGTTTTTACAATAATTAAGAGTACCGCAACATCCATTATCTAGGTAAGTGAACTATGTTTCACAAAGGATCACAGGAAAATTTTCTTCAGCTTTGATTTAAGTTGTTCACTTCTCCGCAGTTGCAGACTTCCACTTTAATCCAGTCCCAAATCTCAAGCAACACAACAGCACTCTTCTGTGACTTTGTGTGGGAGAAACACAATTGTCTCTATTTTCTGCAACAACAAGATTCTTCAGCCTTGATTTGTCTCCACAATAGTCAGAAAAGCTTCAGAGGAACATGGTGCAAATTATTACTTTGACAAGGCCCAATGCCGTGTGAGCTGCATGTAGTATATCCAATAAAGCTCCTTTGGGGCTACAGCACACAAACACAACAGGGGCTGCTGCGTCATCCAAATCCCTTCATCTGGGAAGAAACAAGAGAGCAGAGGCTCCTAGTGACAACACAGTTCGCCCACCTCACCCTTCAGTGACAAATGAGGATCTCCAAAAGGTCATGGACATCTCCCAGCCATCCCCAGAACACCCCTTATACTCCACCCTCTGAGGTGCACAGCACATGCGGGAGGATTTTGCTATAAATCTCTGAAGGCTAGCAAGAGTTTGCAACCTCCACTATCTGCAATCATAGGTGAAGTTAGGAGCCTCACAGAAAGGGGGAAAAATAGGTTTTATTTGCTGTCAGCTTGAGACAAGCTCAGCAAGGAAAGAGAGGGAAGCAGGAGGGACTTAGTACAAAACAGTGCTGAATTAAGAGTACACATCACAGGTGAGAAGAGGTTTCTTGCACTGCAAGGCCCATGCAGACCTCTTTGGGAGGGCTACTCCCCTCTGTACAGCTGTCTCCATCCCTCTGAGACAGCAACAGCCAGCAGAAGCTGCCACACGCTTGCCTCTGTGTATTTACCTGCCCTTCGGGAGCAGACGTGCAGCTGCTGTCAGGAACACCAAGTGAGTGGGGTGACTTGGCAGTGCCTCTCGCAAGGAAACCTCTGCTSCCTCCCTTGAGACAGCTGCCCTAGGGCAAAATGCACGGCTTTGCTTAGCTGGGCCTGGTCTCCCATGGGACAATGCTGCAGCAATTCAGTTTACACAGCAGTCTTCTCAGCGAGGAGGCTTCGCTTCACAGGTGGCCTCTTAACATGGTGCATCCCCTCCCCAGGGGCTACTCCCCACCCCCTGTCCCTCCTTTACCACCCCTGCTTTCTCGGCATTTTCTCCCCCCTTCTCATAAAACGTACTTATCTAAGCCAAGCATTTTTCTTCCCTTAGTCTGGCTCCTATTCTCAGAGGTGACATTTCCTCCTGCCTATTGTTGATTGTTATTGTTTCTTCTCTGTAAATGCATCTGTTATGATCTTTGCTTCCAAGAAGCGAGCAATCACAAGTTCCTCATATTTTTCAGGGAACCTGTTTAGCAAGGATTCTGCAAAAGAGTGGTTTCTCTTCTTGTCCTGGGAGGTTGCAAGCCCACAGTACAGGGCAGATTGCTGATCCCAGCAGAAAACACTAGAAGTATTAGCAGCTTAAAAAGAAAACAAGAAACAAACTCCCAAATCCCCAAACATCCTTTCCTGAGGCTAGAGAGAACCTCTTGCCTGGCCAGCCTGCTGGGTTAAGAACTACATCACATCCCATGGCTGGAATGCTAATTAATTTTGCAACTAATGAGCTGGTGAGAACCTATTTACCACACTGGAGATTTGAAGGAAGGCACAGCTTTGATGCACGGTGTCACCTTCCCCAGTGGGCAGACAGGATATCCGTGAAGCCATATGCTCTTGTTTTGCTATGCTACTAGTTGAGGAAGTGTTTCACACTAAGATGAGTCTTTCCAAAGAATCACCCCTCCATAGAGACCTCTCAAGGGTCAGGGAGCAGCAAGGGCCGGAAGTTCCCTACGGGATGAGGAGTCGAGGAGGATAACTCAGCAGGCAGGGCAGGGCTCACCAGCCAGGGCCCCATCCCACAGGACATAAGCGAGACCAGCAGCCAAGCCTGGGGATGGCAGCCAGGGTCAACCAAGAGTCCAGATCATTCATGGTGATAAGGCAGGTCAAGCCGGGAAGTCAAACTGCAGGTCAGAGTCAGCTCCAATGACAGTAACCAGGGTCAGACACAGTCCAGCGGTCACCAGGCAGGTCTGACGTCAAACCGGGAAGTCAGTCCATGGGTCAGGGTCCCAGTCTGAGGTCCATGGCCAGGCACAGGTATTGCTGTATGGAGTGGGAGACAGGTACACTTACACCATAGCTCAGGGAGCAATTGAAAGTCATGCACTGAGCTTAAATGGAGCCCCTGAGCCCATGGGCAGGGCAGTGGGTGGAGGCCCCATGGCAAGCTCGTCAGGGCCAGTAGGTCCTATTAGGCACACTCAGGGCCCTGACACTTCATCTCTGCAGCCTTGGCCAGTATCGCAAGAGAGATGCCCACAGATCCCATGCCATCTAAGTACAAATGCTCATACCAGGTAACTGGGGATCAGACTTCTCTGACTTACACCTCCTCTGCCTCTCTGCACTTGCCCAGAGSTTGCAGATGGATTTTGCCACTGTCCCCCTTAGGTGCAAACTCGACAGTCTTCACAATAGACATAAAGGCTCCTTGTCCTCCCCCCTCAGAAATAAGAGGGACCATATTCCATGTTACAGAGCAGCCTGTGCCTAAGGCATTGAAAGAAGATGCAGCAATAACCAGGAACTGCTTTTCCTCCCCACATGCTGATATGCCTTGGGGCAGAGAAAAGCAGCTGCAGGAGCAGCACGGTACCTCCCAGACCATCAGTACAACAGCACGGAGGCAAAGACAAACAAAGATGCAGGAAGCGATTATACCTTCAGATAACAGAGCTGCAAAGCTGAGTAAGCAATTGGTTATTTGAGTTCGTCGCTAAGCGTGGGGCTTTCATTAGAGACAAACAACCTAAACCCAACAACACAACAGTGGCAGTTGTTCATATCAGCAAGGGAAGTTAAATAACCCTCTCCAATGGATACTGCAAAAGCAGAACATGTGGGATAAGAGTGACAGTAGCATTAGAGAGGCTGGAAATTGGCCAAGACACAACTCACCCCCACACCCCTCCTCCCTCATATTTCAGGAGGAGAAGTTCAGTGTTTCAGGAGCATCATGGAACGTTCCTTTCCGGGTGATACTTAGTCTTCAGACCCCAGCCAAGAACGCACTCCGCAATAACTGGTGATGTCCAGTAATCAAAACCAGAAAAAGCTTTCCATTCTGCTGAGTTTTATCCCTGCCATGGTACTCTTTGACCCTGTGTCAGAACATACATGCTTACATTCAGAAAGATTTAATGAAAAGCATGCAACAGCCAGAGATCCTGCTGCCAGGGGAGGAGGGGAAGAGAGAGAAAGAGAGRAAAAATATATCAAATGGCTTATAAAGAAAGAAGCATGTGCACTTCCCAGCAGAGGATAGAGTCTTTTAAGCTATCCCACTTGGGGGAGCTTCCCCTAACTCTGACACTTCCTTGAAATCAAAAGATAAACATATCATGAGGCCAGTATAAGGGCTGTGCAGCTGTACAAGTCTCTTAGAAGGTCCCTTTTGTATTGCCTTGGCTTGTTGTTCAAGCTCAGAGGGAAGGTTAAGCTGAAGTCACCTGCTCCCTGGTTCCCTGTGTATGCAGAACTGGCTGCAAAAGCATGCTCTAACCATCGCAAAGGGAGAGGCATGTTCTGCCAGGTACAAAATTTAGGACGTTAGTGCTTTTAAAGTGAAAAATAAAGGAAAAAGTCCTGCAGTTTTGCTTTCAGAAAAACAGTTCTGGGAATACACATTTCCCTGACACAAGGTCCATGTAGACATGACATTAAGCAGTCCCTCAAAAATCCCTCTGATGAGATGTCAGACCTGCTGATACCAATACCTGGAAAGAAGAGAGCCTGGCTTCCCATTCTGAGAAAGCCAACAGCCAGCATCGCTGCTTTGGGTTGGTTGTGCTCAGGAGCAAACGGAGCGATGAGACATGCCCRCACCTTCCAGCTCAGAGCTTCTTTTTCACCACCAGTTCCTACTCCAGCCCAGTCCAGCTTGTGCGGGACTCATGCCCAGCTCTCCCAACCACCTATCAGCTTGTAGCCAGGTGAAACTTTGCAAGAAAATACAGCTTGCCAAACATTAAATTTCCAAAGTCCCACTGTAGTGCCTTCACCCAGACCTCCCCTTTCTTGTGCATGGCAGCCTTACCCCTCCTCAGAAGTCCTCATACCTCAGGGCATACTTCCCTGTGCAAGCTGAGTCCTTCTCATTTACTGCTTATGTGGGCAGGGAGGGCATTAAGGAAATAATCACTGAGACTGCAGACATTTCAGAAATAGCCTGGAAACCATTTCTAAGGAGATCAGCCATCCTCGGGATATTCTAGAAAGCTTTAGTTGTGCTGATGCTTCTTTTGGGGGACTAAAAAACTTAACAATATTGTCTCCAGGCTTAACTGCCTTGGAACTCCTACACCAGCCGTACGGGTCCACACCAAGGGTCCACCTAGCCCACTACTGTCTCCAACAAAAATTACGAGTTGACACCTCGGAAAGGGTAAGAACAGGCCAAAAATATATTGTACATCCCTCCCCAAACCTGAAGTATTTACTTAGCCTTCAATTATTTTCAGCTGAAGAGACTTTTTTTGGCCTTAGATGGTTTGTCTATTTAGCAATCCCTAACAAATCTTGCTTTCCAACACTGTTGTCTTCCTTTGAACACAAGTATACACCTTGCACCCACAACACCCTATGACGAGAAATTCTCCAGATCTATTACCTGGTACATCTAGAACCAGCTCCCTTCATTTGTTTGAAATCTGACCCCACTGCCCACATTTGTTGGCCTCCAGTTCTTGCATGGGAAAAGGTAGGAACAGACAGTCCCTATCCACTCTCTTCATGCAACTCCAGATTTTGTAGGTCTGTGTCATTCCCCACAAAATCATCCCTTTTCCAGGCTGCAGTATCCCAGACTGTTCCATTGCTCCTTGTATGGAAGCTTCCAAGTCTGGACTCGGAAGGTCACCCACAGCAGGATGGGAGCTAGAAGTCACTTGCCAATATCAGGCCAAAATTCACTACTGGGGTGGGAAAGCACCATATCCACCCCCACCCCCCGACTTAGCCCTGTTTCTCCAGAAGTGAATTTGACTTGTGCTTTCACAAGGYTTTTACAGAAAGGAGAGAAAGAAAACAGACAATCGTTCCTCTTTTACAATCACTTTTCCTCCCTTTGAAATCAAAGGGAACACTTAGAAAGTAAAACTAATGCTCTTCTAAAAGCACAAAGATCCCCTTCTCAAAAGAGCAAAACAAAAGATCATGACTCAGACATGGGGCTGTAACTTCCTCATCCTATTGCTCAAACCTTTGACCTCCAACATTTCTCCATTTCTCTGTGAGGGTATCATAGGTCTAGCTGATTTCACGATCTGTTGTATTGACCTCAGAGATCCTTAGCACTTTTCAAATACCATTTGATCAACTCAACAGCATGCATAAGCAGCACCTAGGAATTCGAAAGTTTGACCTTGTAATTGCTACCTTCTTTTATGCAGAAGAAATTTGGGAGAGCGGGGAGGAGACGGCAGGGCAATGACTGGGTAGAGAAGAAGGTGTGGTGTTGACAGAATACAGCTTAACAGAAGCATCCATCCTAACCTCCCCAGCAATCCACAGACTTCAGGGACCCCACCCCCTCAGGGCAGGCCAGAGAGGTTTCCTGACTAACATCAGGTAAGGGAAGATACTTCTCCTACACAGATGTATGTAGTGAAGCAGAGGCATATTTTATCACCCCCTGGTTACCCTGGAGCAGTTCACTGGTTGTTGAGAGGATCAACATGTCCATAGTGCTGTGATGCTTTGATATTAGATTACCACACTGACACCACCTGTAAGTTCAGCAAGTCAAAGTAAACAGTTGGAGGTATKTTATATACTAAGCCCAAAATAGGTAATAGGATTAGAGACACATAAAATCAAATTTTAAAAAACTACAAATGAGCATTTAGAGTAATTTTGAAGGTTTCTCACACTTAGTAAGTATCCAGCAAACAAAAACTCAATTAGGAAACCAGTTTTAATACAGTCCTTCACAGTAAGGGTGTGTTGGTGGCACAGGGCGTTTCAGGAGGCCCAGACTTCCTTTCATAGCCTAAAGCCATTCAAGGATCACAACCACTAATTTCCACCCACTCCCAATGGGTGCCTCTTTCAGCAACAGCCAGCTTATCCCCCAGCTCTTAGATTCACAGRCTGGTCTGGAGACACAAATTCAGGTAGCCCTAAGACAACAGCCAAGGCTGAAAGTCAGTGAGAAAGCTCTCAAGATGAAAGCCTTTGCAGCTGGAAGGAAATCACATTCTGAGATATGATGGTGTTGGAAGCTTTATTTTAAGAAAAAAAAAAAAAAAAAAAAAGGCAAACAATAAGCAGAAAAGGAGCAGGAGTGAAAGGAGAAGCTCCTGGCCGTACTGCCACCAAAAGAAACGTTGTGCAAGCCATGACCTCAGCATGAAGCCTCTTCATAGACCAGCCACTGTTTCACATCTGGGTATAAATTACCACTCCACATTATACAGACATACCGTGGTATTTAATGAATACAGCTTATGACCGGTTTTGATTACCATTCACCAGCTCAGAGTAACATGTTAGGAAAACAGCGTTAAGGAGAGGCAAAGAGGAACTATCACAGAACAGCAATATTTATTCTAAAGAGTGCCAAGTGCCTTTAAAATGACTATTTTTAGATTTCTAGATTTTTAAGAGGACAACAGGAATGATCATATTGGTCTCCTACATAAAAATGTTCTTGAATTTCACCTGATGTCCCAAATTTCTTCTGGCTGAGACAGCAAGACATGGTTTCTTCAGAGGCTTCAAGTGGCAGAAGAACCACTGTATCCCTTGGTAATTGGTGCCAACAGTTAAATAGTCACAGTTAAAACCATGTACCTTATTTCTAGCTTACATTTACCTAACTTTAATTTCTAGCTGCCGTCTCACATCATGCTTTCATCTGTTTTTCATGCATACACAGGCATTACTTTACCCAATTAAACTCACCCCTGCATCTAGGCTGACACAGCAAGTGGTACCCAACGGTTTGGGYCAGGAAGAAAAGTATACTGCATCCTGCTGCGTGTGTAAGGGTGCCACAGAATTCAGACAATCAGGTCTAGAAGTAACATTTGCTTTGTAATTAAGGCTTGCTCATAGCAATAAAGCCTCAGCTCAGGACAAGCAACACTCCCCAAGCACCCTGTTTCTGGAGCGTTCTGAAACGGTGGCCTGAAGCAGACAGCCAGCAAGGCTGGTAGCAGTTGACTGCTTGTAACATCACTCTTGAATTACTGCCATCATCAACCAAAGTTATGAATATAAAAGGGAGTGCAATAAAAGACAGCAAGTGCCATCAAAGTTGCAGAGAAACAATTTTGTAACCATTCCCCAAGGGGAGAGGTGTGGGCAGGGGTGAGGACATGTACCCCCCAGCAGCTCTGCACTGCGTGGTTGTGCTGCCATCCGTGACCCTGAACTTGCTGCTTACTGCTGTGTTTGAGAAACAAAGGCAAATTTACCCCTTACCAAAGGATCTGGGCCAAGCTTGAACAGTGACTGACTTCTCCAGCTAAAAGTTCTCTTGTCCCATGACACAGGCTTTCTGGAGGCTGATGCAGGGCACAACAGAGCCAGCTGGGACCAAACTGTAAATTGAGTATTTTGAGAATTTAAATTAAGAGTCCCATGGGCCTTGCAAGGGTATAAAGAGGCAGAAAAGGAGAACCCAGATTTCTCCGTGAACTGCGGTAGCGGTACCACAGTCTGGCTCCAGGACAGCAATGCCGTTCACAATCACAGTGGGAAACCATATTTGTAACAGCAGCATCATGAACAGGCTGTCACCCCACACAGTAACGACAGGGTGGAAGAAGCAGCCGGTGCAGCCAAGCAGCACCAACTGGCATTATCTTAACATGCTGGGCTGTAAACTGTGTCAGAGCTGCTTTCTGCATGGTTCAGTCATTCCTTCCATGAGGGCATGAGCGCCTGGGGCAGAGGAGGGCAGACAGCCCTGGCCAGGACCTGCCCAGAAGGCCCCTGCAGCTCCATACCAGCACCCTGAAGCAGCAGCTCCACAGCAGACCCTTGGGCACCGGCAAAGGATTGCTAGTCTTAGAAAAATAGCCGCCAGGCTTTACTCTCCCAGTCACAGCCTCAACACAAGCCACGTTGGCAAGATGAGGCTTGGCAAAGAGGGCATGTCTAGGTGTTGAGATTAGGAATTTCCCCACTCCGGGCCAGTGGTGAAACAAAGAGCAAAGGGGAACCAGCCCACTATATTTAACTGTGTTGTTAGATCAAAGAAATCTGTTTTCCCCATGTCTGTTATCAAGATCTGGAGGATTTTTYTTCCATAAGACAACTGACAGTGAGACCTGTATGTCAGATATAGGGAGCAGGTCTCTCTGCTTTCCTGTGCCAATTAGTCTCTCCCAAATGACACTCTTATCTTTTTAACTCTAGGTACTTCTCAGTGTAGAAGAGGTTCCAGACAGGACCGATGCTTGGACAGCTGGGACTGCCCCCCCCGGCCCTGGAGCCAGGACAAAGCCAGTCCTCCAGGTAGACTGTGCATCACAGCCTAGGAAAATTCCTGCTTTCTACTGTGCCTGAGGCACRCACGCACGCAGGCACACACACACACCTTCGAGATCCAGCTGCAGAAGTTAGCAAACCTGCTCTAGTCGCAGTTTGGAATTAGCAGGCACAGGAAAAAGGCTGAAACTTGACTCCAAACCTCCAGTATTGATTTGGCCTAAGTGTTCCCCTTTTCACGCCTTGAGACTTTTTCTCCCCCCTCACCCGCATGCAGCGCTCTCAGCCATGTGATCACCAAGCAGTATTCACCAACTTATCTAAATAAGCACCCCACGTTTCCTAGCCTACCAGGATGGAAAACCTGTCTGATTGCCCAAGCTCCTGCAGGAAGTATGATGAGGTGCTAAGAAAATAATTCTGCTTACAAATTCTTTGGGCTGAAACAGCTGCTTTTGTAGCTGGATGGGGTTTTTGGCTGGCAGTGAGCTCTCCCTCCAAGTTGTCTCTACAAGACACTCCACTTACTTCCTGTTCCCTAGCAAGTCCCTGCAGGAGAGCAAAGAAGCTGGGATTAAACATATACGACAGAGCCTAGCCAAGACACACAATCCGAATTCCCAGACAAAGTACAAGACAAATATAAGCATCACAGAGGAACAAACATAATTTGGGCTTAAGTCTAGCATGAGCCCTCTGTAAATGTGATCTGAACAGCAGGCTGCACCTTCCAGCCTGGCAGATTCCATAAAAGCAAGGTCTGCAACACAGCAGATCTCAGGAAGAGAGACAGGAGGCACCAGGGATTTAGAAAGAGGCTTTAGGGATTCAACATCACCTTGAATGACACAGAACCACTACCTTCAAACGGCGGTTGGTGCACCGATGTAAAATAAATGGGTTCTCTGAGTCCCAGCCCAGTTCTGCACAACTGGAGCTACAGGGCTCCAGCTTTTTCATTGGGAAGGGGGGAAATAAAAAAACCTGTCTGAACTG
This sequence comes from Oceanodroma leucorhoa, assembly GCA_030449065.1. Classification (NCBI taxonomy): domain Eukaryota; kingdom Metazoa; phylum Chordata; class Aves; order Procellariiformes; genus Oceanodroma; species Oceanodroma leucorhoa. The sequence continues at coordinate 56,453 of JASVER010000217.1, forward strand.
TCCTCTCCCTGTATGTCTGAGACAAGCACCCAGTGGCCCCTAACACCATCAGAGCACCCGATGTCTGAGTGACACTATCAGTGTASTACCTGCTGTAGGTGAGACAACAGCAGATTAAAGAAGGAATAAAGACGTGAAGCAATATTGCCCAGCCATGGTCAGATGGCCGGTGTTATATTCTTAGTTTTCCCAAAATAGTTCTCTGGAGTCCCAGCACAATACTCCAAACACTAAATTTCTTTTGTAAGATTGACAAATCTAAAGGCTGCCTTCCACCCGTGAAGGATTTAAAATAATACCTACTAGTAAAACCCTCAAGTGTGAAAACCTCAAGTATTTAAGTAGAATGTGGTTTTCACAGATTCCTCCTCTGCTCAGGAGGAGCCTGAGACAGCCACACCATGTCCCCCTCCCCACAGGGGAAATCCCACCGAATCCAGCTGCATTGTCAGCCCAGCAGGAAGCAGAAATCTCACAGGAAAGGCTATTCTAGTGACATTTCCAGGACAGTTTTGCAGATCAGAGACACTTTTGGACCAAAGCCAAGGCAGAGCTGGCCAGCACCTCCAAGAAAGTGGCTAAGTGGAAAATCTCCTCCACAATGGTAGAAAAAATAAGAGACACTTGTACTGAAGTTTCAGTTACTGATGAAAGCAATAGGAAGTTTTCCTCTCTCCCTAAAATGTTGCATTTCTTTTGCAGTGGGGAAAAAAGAACCCTCTCTCCATCGTACGTGCATATTTCTCCACTACTGAAGTGACAGAGTTTGCAAAAACTGAAAAGGAAGAAAAAAATTCTGTCACCAGAGTCATGATTTTTAACAAGTATTTTTAATATTTGCCATGAATAGGGAATATCAAAGCAACCAACTCCACTTCATACAGTTGACACTTCTTCAGGAAACAACCATCAGTGCCACAAGGACATTTTCTGTCATGTTGCGGGGGGGGCAGTGAGCTGTAGAGAGCAGCTCAAAGAACTCTATTCAAATGCTGGTATCTACGCGAGGAAACGCTAAGGGAAGCCTGGAGCCAGAGCATTTCCCATGAGACAGTGAATCAAGACCTTCCTCTCTCCTGTGACTCAGTGTCACAGGAGGCAAACTGCAGATGACTTCTGGCTGGCTGAAGCTGCAGCCATGGCATTTCGAGCAGACAGGCTCCTCCGGATGTGTACACGGAGACGGAACGGAAGCAGGACGGGAGACCTGCTGGGGAGGCCCCATGTTGCAGCTGCTTCTGTTTCAAAGCCTGGCTAGCATCAGTTGTGCTGAGAAGATGTCAAAGGGGTAGCAGGCACCTCTGGCCTGTGCTTCACGCACAAAGAGTAGAAGAGAACAAGAAAGAACAAATCAAAAGACTCAGAGCAAAGAAAGAGCTAAGGGCTGGGAAAAGAAGCACATTCTGGGTCACAAAGAACAAGCAAAGCACGCACAAAACATGCAATTACCTGCTGCAGAAAAGGCAGAAGGATCATCTCATTTCATGAAATGCACAGATCCCTTGAGAAAATGCAGCCTTTCTGCTACTCCATCCTGTTTCAGAGGCTTTCTTTCATGCCTGTGGCTCTCCTCAGCCTCATGACTGATTCTCTCCACCCAGGTCTCCTCTGTCCATATGCAGAGGAGGGACACTACTGAAGAGCAAAACAGCTCGTGTGCTTCTGAGAAGCCTACACTCCTCTCTAGTCACTAAAACACCCCAAACCAATGAGAAATGTTGGCTTCATGAAAGAAAACAAGCAGGGAAAAAAGGAAGATGGTTTCTAAAGCCAGCCAAATATTAGAAAGTAAAGTCATTGCATTCACATATAACGCAAAGCCTCTGGTTCAGTGTGACCACATCAGAGCCTGTGAGGATTAGTAACAGCTTCTGCACGGGTTTGCTGCCCACGCCCATTCAGCAAAGGGTACCCACAGCTAAGAGAACGTGTCGTCTTCTTGCTCACTTATTTGGAGCTCTTGTTTGGAAGCTCGAACCCGGAATACCAAGAGCAGCTATTTCCAAATACTTCTTAGGTGGTTATTCACACACTTGCAGTATTCCATGAGCATTTGTCATTGACGATTATCTTAGCAAGTACTGTTTGCAAACCAGAGATGAAGGAATGGTGCAAAGACAAGCACTTCACATCCCATCTTAAAATAGGCTCCACTGTTGAGTAGCATGGTTGAAGCGCATAGCCAGCCTCTTCCTAAAAGCTTCCAGGGACAGGCACCACAAGCTCCCCAGGCAATCTAACCATCACTTCCTAAGCCTTAACTACTTTACAAAGCCTTCCCCCTCCAAAGTTTCACGTTGTATCAGCAGCCATAACAGCCTGCCTGAAAGCAGGGAGATGTGATGAAACGTCAGAAAGAAAAAAACATGCGTGCAAGGAAACCCTGAAATTTCAATCCGCTTAATGCAGTTAGCCTGAAGAACAGGAGGTGAAACCCTAGCTCTAGTGAGAACTGCGGGAGTCTGGCAACCAATTTAAGAGCTGCCTCAGGTACTGTGCTGAGGAGGTGCTGCAATCTCAACCCCAGGATGGAGACAGCACAAACTGGATTAAAAAATCCAGGCTGAAGCCCACTCTTCATCCATGATGGAAAATAAACCCATGAAGGGACTGTAAGTTAAGTCTTCATCAGTTCCTGCTGCAGGGCCAGCTTTTGTGAGCAGCCCTCATAAACACACACTAGACACTCCTTATTTTCCTCTTTCACTTCAGGAGTCTCCCTCCAGCTGTGAGCTACTCACCTGCTTGTGTGCTTTCACAGAGACAGTTTCAGCAGTGGCAAATGGTGCTGCACAGATTGCGCTGGAAAACATGGTCTCTACTCCTTCACTCACCAGGGAGGACTGTTGCAAATTGCAGAAATTCAGGGATCCCAGGGACCCGCCTGTGAAGGGAAGAAGAGAGGCACCAGGAGTGAGTATACCAGAGTGGCTGGCTTAATCTAACAGCTGTCAGAAGGGATGGTCTTGATTCACTGTTACCCCGTACACTGATGTTTCTGGCACTGGAGATGCTTCCATGAGCCAATTCAGTTCACTGAACTGGCAGAAAACTAACGGAACAAAAAAACACTGCGGCAATGATGAGCTCAGCCATCATCTCTGGCTGCATCCACTGAGTGCATCTGAGACTACTACAATGATATGCCAAAACCTGATCTTTTGAGCTGGAAGAGCACTGGACAGTTATTCTCTTGAGAAACTCATTTTGTGCACACTGAACTGACTTTGCTGGGCCTGTGTGCCACTAGCCCACCAAAAGGACATGGGACAGTCAATGACTCTCTGCAGCTTATCTCAGCTTTCCCCTTATCTATTTTGACTTTTTTTGTGATTTAGGGCAACCTGTTTCTATCTGTGCATGCCTAGCACAAGAGGATCTCATCTCTGACGGGAAGGCTTTGCACATCAGGACAAACAGCAGCAGCAAAAGCCCTGCCCTCCACTGAAAAGCCCCATCTCTACATAAAAGTGGTCACTCCTACCTCACTGCCGGATGAAGACATTTTCTGCCTCCCATGTGAGATAAGCAGCAGGATCTGTGCAAGTCATGCTTCCTGCAAGGCAAAGCAGCAGCAGGTAAGGCCAGTGTACGCTCCTTACAAGGAAGTGTCTAACTCTCCCTTGCTCTCGCACTGGGAGCAACCGAAGCCACCCTAAAGGGTGGGGGGAAGATAGCACTGTGAGGCAGCACAAGGAGGTAACAGAGAAAACCAAGAAATGCGTGGATTGCTTATGTTATTCAGGCTTGAGTTCCTAGAAAAGATTTTTTTTTCTGGTCTGCAGCAGCATGAAACATCCTTCAGATGACAGCAGCATTTCTAATACTCTATGGCGCCTGTCACGGTGCTTGGAGAAAATTGGCAGAGCGAGTCCTGTCTGCTTGCAGCCACTTGCTTCTAYGAGGCACCTCTCACCCCTTGGCTGCTGCACTGCTGGTCCTATCCGACCATAAGAGAGCTGGGTAATTCGTTTGGTTTTACAGAAAACAGTAAATTCACAGAAAAATGTATGAAGCTATTCAAATCTCMAAATAATTCTGGCAATAAAAAGTCTGAGGGTTACAAACCCCCAACTCTTTTGAAACAGCCATTTTAAACATAATTTGATGGGTTTAGTTGATGAGATTACTTGGAGATAATATATTGCCAGTTGAACAAAGGCAAAATCTAGAGCTAAATCTCTTCTTCCTCATTTGCCATCCTTTAAAGGGGGGATTCCTGCCCTTTCTGCCTTATTTTTCAGTTTGTCAACCAAACTGAACATCTGTCCTCTCTGTTTCAGCCAGGAAGACCAGGCCATGGCTTTCAAAGGGCCAGCTCTAGTTTTTATCAGCTCCACACCACTGAGGAAAGGAGTTACGAGCCGCCTTCTAACCTTACTGAGGAGGCACGAAAGCCAACTTACCCCTGCTCAACCAGACAGATCTTCCAGTAGCACAAACAGGCAAAGGTTTGTTCATCCCATGGTTACACCAGTTCACACCACCCATAGCTGATGGCTTTGTAGGAGATCACATTTACTGGTGCAGAGCAAGGGAATTTGTTACAGTCCCATTTCAAGTGGATAGGAGATAAGGGAGTCAGAAAACGTATCCAGATGCCCTGTGCAATAACGGGGTGTCCCAGGGATTTCTGCATCAAGGCTCCCCAGGATCAAGCTGCTCTGCACCCTGACAGTAACAACCCCACCCCAGTCAGAACTTTGTCTCCTCTGGGGGGTGGGGCTTTTCTAACAAGATCTGCACTTTTGCTGCAACTTGGTGTGAAGAAGTAATTAGATCTCTAGCTACTGCTTATTTCCACAAATTAAAAAAAAAAAAAAAAAAAAAGCTGGAAGTTAGTATCTTTGAGTTCTCTTCCACTTCGCCAAATCTGGCTGAAATCTGCACGTGGGCAGAAATGATACAGGATGTATTTTTTCACAAACCAGACTCAAAAGGACAGTGGGTAGGTGTTTCTACTGATGAATCTGCAGAGGCAACTGAAAGAAGTCATGGACAGCCATAGCAAGCAACAGTCCCCGCTCCCAACAGTCCTCCCAAAAACTTACGCTGGGAGATAGAGGTCATACCTCTCGACTCTCAAATCAGTATTGATCCATTAGGCCCTACTGTCCCTGACGTCTGGAAGAAGAGCATTTCTGGGTAAAAACAAGGATATGTTTGTTTGTATATGCTAAGTCTTCCTTACAGTTTCATGTTAAAATCAGGAAGGCAGCCCAAGGTCTTTGTCACAGCTGCGAGTCACCGCACTATTACTTCAGCCACAATGGTACAATTCCATTGACAGGCTGGCATGAAAGCTAAATAAGGAGGCTGAATCAAACCTGTGATGCTCCCAAAAGATATCCTGAAGCTTGATGAAAAAAAGGAAGTGCTCTACTCCTTTCTGTAGTTATTTTTAATCTAGGGTGGACTGTGTCATCCTGGAACTGAGTCAAATGAAAATGAGAGATTTAAAGCACTTCACTCTCCCCCTGCTGCCCCTCTGCTCTGCGTCAGTCATCACTTCTTGGTTTGTAAACGCTTAGTGGGATTTGCACAGGGCCAGGCAAATCAGGCTCCTCCATTTACTGCTATACAACAAATATATTCCGGTAACAGGCTGTTCTCCTGCCAATGCCTTCTGTTTTCCAACTCATTTCATTTTCTTTAGTGACTTTCTTTCAGACAAGTGGATAACCAGAGCCTTGGGTCGACTCCATGTGGATTCTGCCTCTCAGCAGGGCCAGTTGTTTCTTTGCAGAAATCCTGCTCATGTAGGAAGCAGGTACAACATCTTTCCCCACCATGCTGGACCCAGTTTATTTGCGCCTGTTTCCACTCCCTTTTCACCATCAGTCAGCCCACAAAGCACCGACTGCTTCCCTGCCCGGGGCTCTCCCCGGCTGCCTCCCCTGCCTTTCCTGCCAGGCTCTCCCAAGCCGACAGCCAAGAAAACCTGTCCACACCTATGCAGGCTGGGGCTGTGCCTTTGTTTTGGGCAGTGACGTGTGCTGGGGGTGGAGGCCACCATTGTTTCAGCTCCCTGATTCCACAAAGGAGCGTTAATAATTTCTTACAACTGCAGTAAATGAAGGGTGGCAGTTCCACCCAACCTATAACATTATACATCATTGTTTTTCCTGTTACCTGTCAAAAACGAGGTTTCTTCCTTTTGCCATGGGAAGGTGGCTGAGGTTGCAATGTCACCTAGGCAGAAGCCACTAACTTTAACAGGATTTCTGTCAAACACGTGGACCATCTTGATGCATAGACGGGGTCGCCCTGCCCTGAGCCAAGCATAAGAGTTCCTGGGACCGTTTGGATCAGAAATCAGAGCTGGGCTCCCTCTCTCACATGCCATTGTGTCTCCCCTCAGAAGGAAGGGAGGCAGTGGATAACGCAGCTGCCATCTGTGGTGTTCAAACAAAGCAGTTCAATAGCACCAACAGAAAAATACAACTGTGCTGTGGAAAGCAGACGCTTTTTCACAAAAATGAAGTGACTTTCATTTAGCCCGTGAAAGGTATTCCTTGCAGAGAAATTGCACAAGAGCCAGTCTGAAATCCTCTCATTTGTCTCAAGAGGTACCCAGCTCTTCAGGTGCTCTCTGACTTGAAGAGTGCAATCACACACCAACCCTTGGCTTCTTCAAGCATCATATAAAGAATAGAAAACAGTAGGAAACATTCCCCCCCCCGCCCCCCGCCTTGTATAGCATGAAGGTTACATACAAGAACTAAAACATTACAGCCAGAAGCCTTATTTTGCAGAAGATAATCTCATTTTTCATATTCAGTGCAACATTTAACCCATCCTCCCAAAACTCAGCTGTGCCAAGGCTTGTGAGCTTAGAGTGAAATTATCTCCAACAGAAAAGTTTCACTGCCCCAGCAAAAAATGAGGAGTAGTGGAAAACACAAACAAAATGACACAAGTGGTGAAAAATAAAGGTGGTGGTTTAGACACATCCCATCTTGATATGCAATGTTTCAGTAACCAGGGTGAGGAAATAGGTTTTCCTTTTAAACACGGGTGGGCCAGATCCTTGGCTGGAATAAATCAGTGCTGCCCTGCTGAAATCAAGAGATTGCTGCTGATTCACAGCAGCTGAGGGTCTGGCATGTGGTTTTCTCCTGACAGTATCACAGTAATTTAATTCTAAATTAAAATCATGTGGAGATGTTGTTTTGATACAATATTGTTAAATACCAAATATATCAAAACTGAACCAAACTAAACTAAAATTAACCTAAAATGAGAGAGAGTAAAGGGAATGCCTCTCTACTGTAATGTGGACTCAGAGGCTAGAAAGAATCACAGGATAATTTGATTAAATCCCTTGAAGCATTCTCACTGACTAATTAGTCTCTTCATTCTGGAACGAGGCCATTGGTGGTGTGAAGGTTTCAGGGTTTAACACATTTCCTCATGCTCACGAAAAGCTCTGCGTAATTCCTGAAGCCAAAAGCACCAAGGATGCAAAGAACAGCTAGACGAACTGGCATGAAAGGTGACTGTAACGGTGATCCTCACTCACTAGCCCCCAACAGCACAGGTGGCCACGAGGGGCCGGTGGCCACGCTGGGCTTGAAGCTGGTGAGTCCTGCAGAGCACCCCACTGCCAACTAAACCGCTGCAGCCAGCTGAGAGCAACTAAAGGATATTTTTCAGCTGCAGCCGTGCAAGTAGCACCCTGAGAACCCCTCGGGCATCATCCCCTGCAAGCAGGCAGGGGAGAGGCACACCCCATTGCAACCGCTTGTGCAACTCTGTCTCCATTTAGTCACATGGTGGACATGAGCAGGACTATTGCAGCTGCACACAGAGCAGGGAGTGATGGCCTTCGCACAGAGCACCCCCAGGCACTCTCCTCCCATTTCCCACTCTTCCTCCTCCTAGATCTGTCCTCCTCGCTAAGGCAGTGACCTAGCTATCAGCCTTGCCCTGTCTGGCCAAACCCCAACTCGCCCTGATCCCAAGCAACCAGGCCTCCAGCAAGTGCTCAGCCTCTTTCAGGATCAGCAAGGATGATGCTAATTCACTGCTAAAGTGGGTGGCAGTCTTTATTATGTTTCAGGCCTGAGAAATCTCGCCAGCGCACTGAGAACCACAGGGCTCCTGCCTAATTACACGGCAGAGCACTGCATGATTCATGTCAGCAGCTCCTCGGCCCCCTCACCTCAATCCTTGCCGGTGTGACACAACAAATCCGAGTGGAAGTGATTAGCAGGTTGCAACCGCAGCCGCCTGCTCCCCAGCACTATTAACAAATAAGGCGCCATGAATGAGCCGTCGGACGGCAGTCAGAGGCCTGTTGAATCATGCTCTTCTGCATTGCAACATCGGAAGTTGCACTTTAAAACCAATCGCCTGGGTTGCTCTCAGATTTCCCAATGAAGGCTGGAGAAGGCTGGAGAACCCGGGCTGAGAACATTATATATGCATTTTTAAATTCCCAGGGGAGGTTCAAAAATTAAAGCTAGCTCTGGGGCCTTTTGTTTTTGTTTTTCCCTTCCCTCCCCTCTTTCCTTTTGGTCTGATTAACTTTGGTGACTGGCTTGCACAATTTTATCAGGTTGGGCCTGATGAATCATTCATCTTCAGCAAGCAACAGTGAGAGATTGCAGGCCAGGCAGGGTCTGTACTTCAGTAACCAAAAACGAAAAAAAAAAAAAAAAAACCAAACACCACCAAGAGAGAGGGAATGGGGGCAGGGAAAAAGAAACAGTGGGCCAACAGCACTCATGGACAGCTTTCTGATGTCTGGTCTCAGACAACTAGCAGCACATTCATTTGTAAGACTGCCAGACCTCCTAGGAAACCTAGAAGGCTGCTGTTATTTATAAAGCTAGATGTAGCTATTCTGCGTGCAAGACTAGCTCATTATATTTATAGGTACCTGTCCCATTCACCCACTTCAGGGCCCTTATTCCCATAAATCTACAAGGCTCGCAGGATCTGCGTTCAAACGCTAAGATACCTCTCCTTTCTGAGCAGGGCCATTTGGAAGTGTCTGTCAGCGCTGCGGGGCTCAGCAGCATGTACATGTAAATATATACCTGAAAGCCCCACATTTCTGTCAATGCACAGGAAGCCAGAGTCAAGAATTTGTCTTACACGTGAAGAGCACCAGCTTTTGCATTTCATTTGAAAAAACACTCTCAGTAAATCTTAACGACAAAGGTTTGATTTAAAGATGGTTTAAAACTGTCAGCTGGCTTCAGGAGAGAAGATATACAAGTCAGTCCAAACTATTCTGGCAGCCTGGACTCCCAGGCCCCCTTAAGAAGGAAAAACAAAATAAAATCAACCCTTCTAGGTTTTATGCCTGAACTTCAAACAATCTGTGCATAAATCCAAATCAGAGCTCGGCTGGTCAGACGTGAAGAGCTTTGCAAATACAGCCCTTTAGTGAAGCTGGCGACGTGGGCAAGCAAAGGCAGCTCCCGACAAATTGCACTGGGGACAGGAAAAGCAAGAGATTTGGCCTTTCTAGTTTGTGGGTGTTCACACACAAACACAAGACAGCTTTTCTATTTTGGAGGTGAAAGACTTATTTATCAACAAAAAAAGCAAAAATGGTACATACAGGTCTTACCTCCTACACATAAACCAGGCAAGATTTCACTCTTCAGACCAGCTGGGCTCACTCCTGACAACCAGACACCTTGCCCAAATGTAGATACAGGAATTGAGGTAAACTGCTGCTTCCAGTTGCCCGTATGTTAGCAAACTTTCAAGCAGAACCATGCTCTACCAGTCCCAATCCCAGATTTCTTAGGTGCTTCAATTTGTGCCATGATTTTGGGCACTTGTTACCAATCGCTAAATCAGATCTAAAACTTAATGCAGTTGTCCAGGCCTGGCTCCCTCGAGCAGCCACACAATCATGGTGAGAAGCATTTTGGCTCTCTGCAAGTTGCAACAGTGGGCAGGTCTTGAGAGGAGAAGTCTCAAAAAGCCCCCTCAGAGGCAGAAACTTTCACAATTCAAGGGCAGATACTATTTTTCCTGCTTAATCTCTTGGAAGGATTCCCGCTCTCTCAGTCATGAATTAAGAGTCATGAATCCAGAGAAAAATATTTGCCCTTTTGCAATGTATTTCAGGGACTGATTATTTAACATTTGATATGGCAGAAATTTAAACCCTTTAAAAAAATAACGAAGGAAAAAGAAAGGGGCTCCCACAGCTTAGAGCATACCCAACCGCACATGTCTATCCAAGAGCAGCCAACAGTCCAAAGCTGAGGGGGAAGGAGGCTGAAGATCTGTGGGGCTGGATCTGGAGGTAGGAGCTTTCACATCTTAGCTTGAGTGTCTGATCCCGGGCTGTACTAGAGTGAGCAGGTGTCTCTGCATACAAGAGGTAGCCACAAAAATTTTAACCAAAATTTACATTTCTCTATTAAAAGTCATCATCTACATAACGTAGCATTTACTAACAAATAATCATCTCAAAAGATTCCCAACCAGTTCTACTAGGAACCTAAACAATGCAGCTTTGGGTTAAGGGTGTGAGAGAGATGAAGCAAAGCTGACTCAAGCTGCTTCCAGTGGCTAAGCTGAGTGAAATGCAATAAATACAGAGCAAACCAGATTTTTCCCTTGCTGTTGCACACAATATTTGCAAGCAATTACACTGGCTGCAGCAGTTTAACATGCAGGAGAATAGTCAAGATACTTCGTGCATTATTTACACATCTACTTATGAAAGTTCAGGCCATAAACTGAAAAGGAAGCTGGATTTTTAAAATAATTTCATGCCTGAAGACGTCAATTTCAGGGACAAATGGGAAAAAGATAAATACATTTAGGCTCTATTCTCTATGGTCTTCCATTTCACACGGTCATTTGCTCCTCTGCTAGGATTAACAACAGCTTACAGTTCCCTCCTGCATGATGCATCATAGATTTTACTTGATCACTTCTGCCTTATAATCCATAACCACACATGAATTATGGCATGTTCTTTAAAAACCCTCCTGTCTCACCATAAAGCAGTGAGGAATCCATGTTCTCTGGTAGGTTAAGGCCACAATCAGTTGACATCAGAGGAATGAAATGCCACCATGTGTCCTAGGAGAATGGAAAGGCAACAGCCCCTCTGGGAAAGGATCAAACAAACAAACAAAGCCATGCAGAGGTTATTTTGTTAACCTAACCTGACTATCTCTCAGGTTCCTTAAAGGATACCTGAAGGCTTCTCTAGCAAAAGACAGGGTCATGCTGTAGGGCTCAGCTGACTGGTAACAAGATGGGAACTGTGCATTTACAGTCCAGAGCTCAGATTTAGTTGAGGTAAATCGTGGCCTACAGCCACCGTTACCTGAAGGCTGATCAGTGACCTGACAGCCGTTGTTCAGCTCCCAGAAGACAGCCATGCCTTCCCCATCTCAGCAGCAAGTCAAGCCTGGAAGCTAAGCAGCCCCCTCCATCTAAGAGGTACTTCCCCTCAATATGAACATACATGATCTGCATTGATGCAATGTGTGGGTAGCTTCCCTGGGTCTGTACTCAGGGGACACAGGACCCTTATGACGCCTGATCTCTAGATATTCCTCTGACCTTCTGCTCACATGCTTTTAGGGAGTTGGAGACCAGGCTGCAGCAAACACCAGATGTCTAGTGTTTCTGTAGGTCACCTCCCCATCTCCAGATCTTCTCTGGTGCCCCCAAAGGTCAACTCCCTGTCTCCAAAGCAAGCACAGATTTTCTTAGAATCCCCCTTCAAGGGGAAACCTTCTTCTCTCCCCCCTACCCCATCCTTGAAGCAATGCTAAACAGCCTCTGGAGTCTGCTAATATGGAAGTACCAGGGCTCACTTTGCAGAAGGACTTTGAACATTGTCACCAGGACACCTTATTTTTCAGTTCTGAAGTGCTACAAGAAGAGACATCTCAAAAAAAAAAAAAAAAAAAAAAAAAAAAAGGGAAGGGCTGGAGAGAAGTTTACTCCCTAACTTTTGACTAACACTGAGCTCTGATGAAGGTAAAACTAAAATGCCAGAAACAAACATTTCCATTTCTGGAGTCTGGGGAAGAGAGAGGAAAGAGACAGACCTTGAAGGAGGAGGGGGCTCAGATACCACCTTCTCTCTCTCCCTGGGGCATCTACCCATACGTTTCTCTGTCAGGGTCCCAGCAGCAGAGCTGAGCAATGGATGATAGACAGAGTAGCTCTCCAGGCCATTTTGGGAACATCCCACAGAGCCTGAAAGCAGCATTTACAATGCTGTTTTGCAACTGGGAGAAGAATCACAGTATGATCCAGTAATCAAGGAAAGCAGTCAGATTCACAGAATATTTTTTAACCCATAACAAATAATAGTTTCCTAAACTTTATTGCAGTCACAAAGTCAGAACAAAATTTGATAAAAAAAATACAATTATTGTGCACAGAAAATTTTGAAAAATGTCACTAAATCCTCAGGGGAAAACCAATGAGTGCCCTTTTAATGAAAAGCAAGCTTACGGATTGCTAGTTTCTGAAAGCAGCCTGGTAAATGTTTTTGTTTTCCAACAAGCAAAATAAATATTGGAACAGACCCATGGTCCTTCCCCTTCCATTGCTCCAAACCTCCCCATTTTTCAGAAGTTGAATAAAGGATGCCTGTCCTCCGATTTTAAAACCAGTAACTGGTTCCCGAATGTACTGTGAGCCAGAAGCGGGTAGGGCAGCGGAGGAAGGCCAGGAGACCCTGATGTACACTGGGGATTGCAATGAACGGACAACAAGAAGCAGAACCTGCTCCTGACAAACTAGATTGGGAAAGTGCCTGGAGATGGAGCTTATCATGCCACAACTTGAACCTCCCCAAGCAATTCACACACCCATGTCTCTACATGAAAGCAATGAGATGGGAAGGAAGCACAGTTAGGGTTTGGCGCTGCTCAAGCCCCATGCAATTACAGGCAAGAGTAAACATCTTATTCAAGGATGAGCAATCATCCCTCAAGGGAAACCCTGGGGCTTCCAGCCCTCCCAAGAAGGTCACAAATGGGTACAGGAAACAAGAGGAGACTTGCACAAAGGAAAGGAGCTAAACCTCACTGCCCATGAGTGAGGAACTGAACAGACATCACATAAGCTTCAACATCTCCACATGAAGCCATGGCTTGAAAGAATCGTCTTTAAATCCATTTTTTACCTTCAGTGCCATCTGCTTATTACAGCCAAGTTCACAGCCTTCCCAGATGCCATTTCCCATTCATTAAGGGCCAACAAGGCATGAGCTGTACAGTGTCTGACACAAGAAATTCATAGTCTAAAGGCTTACTTACTGGTAGCTATTGAGAGCATTTCTGCAGAGCTGTGGGGGCTCCCAGGAGACAAGCATATGCACTTCTCTGTAGTCACATCCCTGCCACCGTCCCACGCGACTGGGCGACTTCCAGCAGGCTCAGAAGTCTTTCCTCTCTGGAGGAAGAGGGGGTATTGTGAAGTTGGCAGCAGAGCTTTTCGTCACAGATGCAGGGGATCCTGAAAATATACCCAAACTCTGGTCAATCCTCCTTTAACACACCTACATGCCCATCACATAAGCTTCAACAGACACCTCAAGAACTGAGACAGGTAACATATGTCAGCACACAACATCTAGGTACCAAGGGCCCGAGGAAAAGTCCATTGAACTGCTTCAGCGGGCTCAGGAGGGGACAACTGACAGCTCATTTGGTGCCCTAAGTACTTGTTTCTCAGATGCCGGGGCTGGGCCAGTCGATGGTAGCTGATTAATCTCCCTGAAAAAAGTGAAACCATCTGGCTGCACAGTAACTACTCTTCCTGCCTGGGCTCAGAAGCCCATGTGGCAGATCGTGGAGAGGCCATATCAAACGAGTAAGTATGGTAACGACATACTCTCTGCTGCTGTCATACAGCCCCAAGGAACTGCTTGGGAAGTGCAAGCAGCCACCCAGCCTGCAGACATTTCCTTCCTTTGCTCAATGTCCTGCTGCATGGAGAGATCCTCCCTCGCCCAAATATGCAGCTGGCAGCAAGGGGCCTCACAGCCATGGTGGTCCGAGCCAGACCAGGGGCTCTCTGGCTAGGAGGCCAGAGCAGGCCCTTTCCAGCACACCCCTCTGGCTGCAGCCTGAGGGCCAGCAAGCTTATACAGCTCTGGTCAAAAAGAGCAGGGCTGACAGCACCAAGGTGAAAGGGGCAGCCCAGCTGCCTCCCAGCCCACCTACTTGTGCTGATCCTTGTCTGTGAACTCTGAGTTCTCTTCCTTTGCTGGTTTTCTGGGGAGGAAGAAGAGGGAGCTTCCTGCTCTGCAGAGTCACAGTTTGACAGAAGCATCTGCAGCCTTCACAGCCCTAGGATGGCCGTCACGAGTCCTTGGCTCTGCCCCTGCACGGCCAAAGTCACGTACAATCCCCAAGCCAAGGTGCAGCCCTAGGATCAGGCTCACAAGGATGACAGATAATTACCAGTAATCACACCAGCTGCTCCCACCATTGCTATGGGCAGAGGCAGGAAAAACAGTGGAGGAAACAAGCCTTTCCTGGGAATGCCCCAGCTAAATTGAATCAGCAACAAGTTTTGGAGGATGTTCAGACTGGTGGCCACTGAGGGGCCTTCAGAAATGCTACTGCATCGCTTATGTTGCTGGATATATCCACACATACAAAGGCTTTACATATTGGTCATATAAACAACATTTCAGGGCAGTAGTGAGACAATCAAACCAATGGTTCATTAATAACATGGCATTCAGTGTAAGCTTTTCCCTCACTAACCAAAGCACAGCCCATTACCAAAGCAGCCTCAGAGTTATTCTTTATTGATTTTTTTTTTTCATTACTAATGATGACAAAAACAAAGTGAGGGTACTAAGAAAGCAACAAATGTAAACTACAAAAATTCCCTGTAGGAACCACAAATCATACTCCACCAAAATCTAGTAGGATAAATAGAGCTATAATTCAGGGGCCACACGCTTCCCCCAGCAGCACCACGTGGGGAGCCCATGCCAGCTGCCTGGACAACCTCATCATGGACGGCTTGCAAAGGTCTTCCCCAAAAACGGGTCTTTGTACAGGGCTCATGTCGCAGTCTGACTGGGAAAGGAGAGGCGAAGAGCCTGCCACCCACTCCCTCCCATGCCTCCTCCTGTTTGGGGGAGCTGGACCTTTCCCTTTGGTTTTCACCAAAGGGCAGAGTTAAACTCAGCTCAAAGTAGGTAGAAACAGGGAGAGCTTTATTTCAAACATGCCTCAGTTGCTCAGTGCAGTACAACTGCAAGAACTGGGAGGAAGGAGGAAAAAAAAAGGCTTTGTGGTTAATTATGAGTATGCTAACACGGTAAGAAATAAGGCAGCGAGGATGGCAGAGATAATTACTCTATGAGCTGCATTTCCCTTTTGGACAGGAGATAATGAGATATACTTTGCTATGCAGAAGAATCTCCTAGCAGAGCAAAGGCAAAGGCTGGCAAAGGGTGAGCAAGTTGGAGCTGCAGAAACTCACTGCCCCCTTACCAGTGTTGGCCAACAGGGCCAAGCTTTCCTAGCAATGGGAGGACAGAAAAAAAAAATTAACCAACTCCTGGGAAAAAAAGTGGTTTTTCCCTTCTCCTTGGGCACTAGCTGGCCACTCCTCAGGATCTCCAACCTGCGCATATGCCCCAGGTTTCCACAGATGTCACAGATGTGTCCTGCTTGTCAGGGCCCAGGGAGTGATGCAGAGGGGACGAGTACACTCTGCTGCGCTTCCTGAAGCCTGGGCAGGCAGAAATGAGCTGCTTATGCCTGGAAGCCCCAACAGACTCCAGGGAAACGCACAGAATTGCACAAAGCTGTTTGGAAAGAGCCACAGCAAAGCGGCCTGAAGCCCAGCACAGATTATCCTGAATCCCTTGGCTTCAGTGAGCCAGGGACTGCTCCATACCTGTCCCCTCCAAGAGAGGGCTGCTTTCCAGTACTCAAGCCCCCAGGAGCACTTAAAAGTGCCGCAGCCTTGCAAGGCCTACAGAGTATTCAGCTGCCCATGGAAAAGGCTCAACGTGGGAACATCAAAATAAACTCCCAAAACTATGTCTCTTTTGCAGAGAGCTAGAGACAGAAAGCATTGCTGGTGTGTTGCCTTGCAGGTCCGAGTTAGTCCTGGAGCTGAGAGGGCAACGGGATGGTTTCCTCTTGTTTATTTAAGTCTTGAGTCCATCCCAGTACCTCTTCCCCAAGAGCTCCTTTGCTGATCAAGCAAACTTTCAGCTAATGAGACTATTTTTAGCACCAATTGCTAGGAGAAGCTGAACCTTTTAAAAAAGCCTCCTCAACACTGTAACGAGCACATTACTGCTGAGGGAAAAGAAAGAAGCTGGGGGTGGGCCTGTATCTAGGTCAGCATCAATCTCTCTATGTCACCTATGGCCTTGTTTTATGGGAAGCATGTGGATAATAAATGGCGATTATGGAAAGTGGAGGGGAAAAGGCAATCCTGAGAAATTTATGGATAGGAGAGAAATCACATTAATAGGAGGTAATACAGAGCTGCAAAACTGTTATAAAAAAAGGCATTAGAAGAGCTCTGTAATTGGGGTTATTAGACACAACTACACGAGGCTTTTTTTTTCCTTTTTGGGTGCATGTCACTGTGATAGATGTCACTTTCGATAGTGATAATAACAGTAAAATATCCGTGTTAAAGCTGAGTACATTAACTTTTATATTGGTGTAATTTACTGCGTTATGAGTTCCCATCATTCAGGAGTGAAAGACAAAATGCTCTTCCTTACGATGTCGATAACCATGCGTACACTTTACAGGAAGAAGTGTTTCTTTAAATATCTATTATATGTTAAATAATTCTTTTAACTTTCCATTACTTTTTTCAGGAGAGACAAGGAGCAGGAGTAAGCTACTCATATTGCTAACACACATCATGAGCTGGATTTGCCATTGCTCTGTATCTGCTGAAGTCATTCACAGCTGCTTTTCCAGCCACACATACAAGGGATTAGTTTGCTACACGGGAAGGGGCACAATGGACTGGACAGTAGCTACTATTTTTTAAAAACTACATCAATATGAAATTGAAGGTAACATTAAGCGTAACTCACTTACCAAAAGAAAAAAAAAATTAAAAAAAGGATTCTCCAGTAGAGAATCTGCTTGCAGCACTGCGCTGATTTACAGTGTGGTTTGATAACAGGAAAGCGGAGTCCCTATCCCTCAAAGTTGAAACGGTGCTGTACCTGCTACAGCATTACAGCCATGTGCACTTTAGGTGCGTAGAGTTAGAAATAGAGCAAGTCAAGCCTCAACGTGTTTCTATCTGTTCTCCATTGCAGAAGCTAAATGACTGCTAAAGGAACAACAAACTTGGTCATTCCCAGGCTGTATGTAGAAATCACAGTGGCATCAACAACACAAGCATTAGGTCAGGCTTAGGCTCCACGAGGAAGCAGGGAGGAAATTGGCCGATGGCAGAGCCTTTGGCTCCAGCAACAGGAGACCTATGGTCTGCTCTCACGCTGCGTCCCCAAGCACCTCCGCGCCCTTGGGCAAGTCACTCCTTGGACTACTCTTTCCAAAAAGTGAATGCCTCCAGCTAAGCACTGTGATTGTACAGGAACAAGCACAATGAGGCCTTGAGGGACTGCAGCAAGAATCCTTCCTGCTTCAAGACAAACTAATTTTGAGATGGTGCGGAGCTCTAAAGCAGACCAACTAAGAGTGCTTTTGCCCTTGATATGGGTAGAGAATCTAATTCAAAACTGCGTAGAAGAGGACTTGATACCACTGTGATTTCAAAAATGAAGTGGGCATCCAGGGGCTGAACTATAGCAAGTTTTAATACTATCTAAAAATCACAAAAGGAGGGAATTTTCCTTCTTCCTGCAAGTCAGACCATATATGCAATACAACACAACCATTGCGATTTAGGTGGGCTCCTCCTTTCAGACAATCACTCACAGCCTCTCTTAGCCAAGAGCCCATGTCCCTAACAGCGATGAGACCTAACAGCTCCCCCCAGTCACTGTATTCCTCAGGGCCAAGGGGTCTGTAGGGCACTGAACATGAAGATAGTTCTGCTCACATTCAGTTTTGTTTATGAAATCAATCACTTTGCTTGCATCCAAAAGGCAGACCTTCCCACCAGCTCTCACAGCGTGACCACAAAAAAACCAAACAGGGTTGTGTGTAACACAAGGAACAGGCACTGAGAAATGCAATCAGCTCCCCCAAGCTGCACTTTCAAATTGCAAATTACAGAATAGCTTCAATGTTAAGAAAGGATTAAACGACTCTGGTTTGTTTCCAAAACAAAACACTGCAGTGTGGCATTACTGAACACCATCCCACCCAAATGGAATTTGATACTCCATTCAAGCCCAAACATTTTTCTTCCATGTGTTCAGCTGATTAATTGAGGATTCAACTGTTTATGCCCTACTATGTGCTGGTTTGGGGTTGGTTTTTGTTCCTCTTAACAGTAACTGCATTTGACCAAATTGACTCTTGCCTACACACATAAAAAAGGCTTTAGCTGGTACCTCAGAAGTGAGACAAGGCAAACAGGAGAATTCTTTCCTTCCTTCACCTCTGAGCTAATGAGCTCACACCTACCAAAGACCCTGACTTTTCTTTCCTTGTTCCTCACTTTGTGAGCCAGACTCCACTCTCCCCACCTCTGCGTAGACTGCACAGCTGCCTCTCTAAAAGGTAGAGAGGTCTCTTCCTGCTGGCTTCACTGGTGTTATCCACCCTAGCTCTGCGGTACTGAACCTAAGATATCTGCCATCCCCATGCCTTCTACTGTTTCTTTCACAATGGTTAGTCTGCTGAGAAAATATTTACTTTGCATTTGAGAAAAGGTCATTGGCTGGTGGTGTAAACCACTGTCCCCCAAGACAACAGGAATGGGAGTCAGATCCTAAAAGAGAAAATCAGCCTGGAGTCTTTTTCCTCCTCCCCTGCTTCCTCCAACATCCCATTCAGATGGCATGAAAAGGCTCTCAGTGGCTCCAAGCCCAAAGAAAGAAGGACATATTTCGTGTTCCTCATGAAATCTACCTCCATCGGTCCCTTGTTTAGCTCTCAGCAGGAAGCAGGGCTCGCCCTAAATAGAACAGAGGTGGGTAACAAAACAGGAAGATTCATTTCCTGTAGCACCACGGGGCTGGCAGGAGAAGTTCCCTGTCCTCGGCGTGCTTTCTGAGGACAGTCCTCCATGGTGGCACAAGCAAACACATGAACTGGAGCAGGGGCCAGTTGCACTTGACTGGCCTCGTCTTTGAAATACAGTTTGTTAGGTGTGCTCCTTATACCCAGCTGTAGAAGCAGTGACACAAGAGCACATCAGCTGCACCACAGTGCTGCAGCACAGCAGGGGATGCAGGATATGAAACGAGTTTGGCAGCATAACCCTTGGTCAAAGAGAGCAGTGTACTCCCCTGTGCACAACAGTGTTTTGTGTCCATTTCAAGTTCGCTTTTTACCAGCAACTTGGTGGTGCCGATGAGGTTTCACGTACATAAAGAACAAAAGGGCATAAACACTCTATAATTTCAATGCAAAAAAAAATCTCCCATCAAATGGAAGGAACAATAAAGTTCATAAACTATGTCATTACAATCCCAGAGTACACATCTGTCTGTA
Source organism: Oceanodroma leucorhoa (assembly GCA_030449065.1). Taxonomy (NCBI): domain Eukaryota; kingdom Metazoa; phylum Chordata; class Aves; order Procellariiformes; genus Oceanodroma; species Oceanodroma leucorhoa. The sequence goes on from JASVER010000217.1 coordinate 76,039, forward strand.
CAAAATACCCCCTAGTATAGTGACGAGCCACACAGAAAACCTGTATCCTGCAAACGCAACTGCCTGAGTAACATCAAGCCTAATTCAAAGGCCATTAAACAGAATGTGAGCCTGGCTGTTGGTTTCAGTAGCTTTGGACCAAGCCACTTCAGCATATGAATAGTTTCACCATTTCTTTGCTTGCATAGGGATATATCTGTCCATTCAGAGCAGCGACAGCTGTTCAACATGGAGCAGTGATTGGAAAGAGCAAACATATCAGGGAGGAGGGTGACTGAAAGAATATATGCTTGGAACAGGGGGAGAAAAGGGGAATTTTAACAAGGATGAAGATTGCTGGTGTATAGATCCCTATCTGGCTTTAAATGACTTAGCTCCCATGCTGTAACAGCAGAGCTGCAGTAGCACAGCTTCAGTGCGTGCAGTTCCTCCTGCCTCAGATCCTAAAGATGAGGTTTCACAAGATGGTTGGTTCAAACTAAGACCTCATTTCATTTCACCCCCATCCTGTCCCCTGCTCCCCACAGCACCGCCTCACTCCTCCCCTGGGCCAGTTGCAACATTGGTCTGATCCCCTGGAGAACTGCTTCACCTCAAAAAGACAGCAGCAAACAAGCTATCAGGGAAAGAAACAGTTGTAGTTTTTGGCTGAGTATGAGCAAAACCAATTCACAAGACAGGTAGGTGAGTAAACAAGTTGTTTGCATTTTGCAAGGTAAAGCAGAGCTCTGCAGAAAGCTCCAAACTTCATTCATTCACCTCCAGAGTCATTCATCCTCCCTGCTGCTTGCCGAGGGTTTTGCACACACACACTCAAGGAAGGGATACAGATAACAATCTGCTGAGGAAAACATCATGCACTGACTTCAAACACGAACAAAAAACGAATTGTGGCTGGGTCAGGACTTCCAATTACTTTGACGCCTTCATGGTCACCAAACATGATATTTCAGGAAGGTCATGTTCCCTGCTCAGTGCTCAAGTCAGTCCCTCTCTCCTTCCAAGAGACTCACAGTCACTAATGGTTATTCCTTTCTATAGAGCACTTACCAGCAACTCAGAGAGACTGCACCGCTGCCTTGCAAGGGTCCCACCATGTTTTGCTTGCAGACAGCTCAGTTGTACATGAGAAGGATGGAAAGGTGGGCTAGCTCATTGTGCAGTCACTTTATCCACGGGCCTGCAAGACAAAAAGGTCAGGGAGTRCAGAGAAAGGACAGCCGGGGAAGTTGCCAGAATTAAAAGATTAAGGAAACAAGAGTTCCCACTACAATCATTTGCTGCAAGGTAGAGCCCCCATAGAGAGCTGTCTCCGTGCAACAAGAGCACCTGGGATGCAGGAAGGCAAGTACTTGGCCCTTGCTTTGCTTCAGTTCCCTAATCCAGCACAAATACGTTTGGGGATTTATGGGGTTTTGGAAGCTTCYAGCAAAGCTCAAGGCCTGTTCCTTGCGTTATTGTTTTCCCATCTGTTTCTCTTCATTTTATTCCATCACAGAGGCCCCATCGTGGGACACAAGAATGTGACCGGAACAATAGGCAGAACTTGCTGCCTCCAGGACTGCAGCGAGGGCAGAGCCGCCATTGCAGGACGGGAGCCAGCAGCTTCTATATTTAGCCCTTTCTTGCTTATTCCAGATCACATTCGCACGCCGCACTCAAGAAGTCAGGAGGCTTTCACCACACCACTGTCCCCGAGCACTGCACATCCAGCAGGGCCCCTGAACATAAAACATTCATTTCCCTTCTAATAAATGCCAACAGGAAGACTTCCTGCTCCCCCCTCCCCTTTCCAAATCCCTATTTTGACAGACTTTTTTCTTCATATAAGCAAACTAAACAAAACCATCTTCTCTTCTGCAAGGCTGGCAGCCTTGGAGCAGCACCAGGACTCCAGAGCTTGGACAGCATGGCGCTGCCTGTCAGAGCAGGGCCCTGCAAAGAGGCAGAAATGGGTGAGTTCRTTTCCCCCCGTGTTTGAACCTGAGCTAAACTCATCAACCCACAGAGACTTGCCCCAAGCCCACACCCCAACACCTGAGGGCAGGGCAGGTGAAGGAGAACMAGGTCTGAGCACCCATCTGGCCTCGATCACCACCGTAGCATGTGCATACGCCTCCCAAATGCAGTGGGTAGGGAACTGCTGAGCAAAAGCTCAGGTCTTATGGCAAAGCCCCCCCCACCATGTCCCAAGGCACCTCTCTACCACTTCGAAGGCTGAGAGGGCTCTTGCCCTGCAGGAAGCCAAGCTGACTGTGGCACCAACCGCAGTGCCATTTAGCACTTAACTCATTTACATCATCAAGGCGAGGGGATCCTGCAGAGCAAGAGGAAAACCCATCATGTTTCCAGAAACACTTACCTAAGAGCTGTGCYGCTTGAAAATAGTTCAGTGATGGACAAGTCCTCTTTCTGCCGCTTCCGCAAGGGTTGTAGATTAGGACCGCTCTGCACTTTGTCTGTGTCTCCAGTTCTACCAAAGTTCTACCAAAGGCTGCTGAAGTCCCAGTGCGTGGTTTTAGCACACAGATGCCCTCCTGGGCACCTTGCTGCYGTCCATATTACTCCCCCTGTGTACCAACATGTTTCCACACCCTGCCTTTTCTCCTGTAGGCATTCCYACCACTGCCAGCTTCCCATTCCTTCTGAAAGCCCTCCCACTGTAAGTGGTTATATCAAGGAGAGAAGGCTGATGCTGGATGGGATGCAAGAATATTTTTTTTTCCCCTTTAAAGTATGTCTGTCCCCGGAACATTAGTGGTACCTAGCAGTGCCCAAGCATGGATGGAGAAATTACACCTTCTGGTGGTATCACAAACCATGCCACTAATTTGCTTTGTGGTCTCAAACTTGTTGCAGGTTAAATTTTCCTTCCTGAAGTATTTGCTTCTGAGGGCTGCTCTGAGGTAGGGTTGTCTGATGAGTGTTTGGAGAGGCCTGGACAAAAGCAGCATAGTTACGAGGCTGAGCAGATTGTCTTCCTGCGGCTTGGGATCAGCCCTGTTCCTGTTGTGCTCACTGGACACACTTTGCACTGCCAGCACAGGCATGTTGACTGCATTCATCTGCCATGCAAATCCCTTCTTCTTTACTTCTTTTGTGTCCTGGAGCCTGGCTTCCCTCCGCTCGTGCCGAGGAGGCAGTGCCCAGTCAACTCACTGAACAAGTAGCACATGCCAGCAAGCTTCAAATGAGTCCTGTGTGCCCAGCGAGTCTGAAAGGAAGGGAACACTTTCCATCTGGCATTCCTGCAGGTCTTGAGACAGCGGTTATTTATCCAAGGTTGAGGAGAGAAGGRGGCTGGAGTTTCCAGTGGAAGAAGCTGACAGAAGCAATAGCAGCACTCAGGGCCTTGCTTGGCCAGCAAAGCACTGAATAAAAAAATCACGCTGCTCCATCTTGCAGCCAAAACTTTCCCTTACGTCTTCCCCTTCCCTCTCAGATGTGCCTCCCCAGAGCAGAGGAGATGAAGCTCAGACCCTTTGGGAGCTTTAGCTTCCACAAAGGCTTTGAGTTATTATCATCTCAAAACCAGGGCTGTGCTCAGGCTCAGGCTGAGGGCCACAGCACTGACATGGGGCAAGAGACGATGCTGCCATGGAGAGAACTGATCCAGCCAAGGAGAGAAGGTGGAAGACCTGAGGCACACACCGGTAACAGCAAGTTTGCTAAGGGTCAAACAACAGGTTTTAGGGTAGGACTGGAAAATTACCTGAAGCCCTGATAAATCCACAAGGATGCTTCTCCAGAATATTCAACCTACACTACCTTTCTCAGAGCAGGGGCCATGCACAGCCCATCAACTGGATCCAGACTATTCCTGCATGCCTACTCCCCTGTGTGACTGAAACACCCCTACCGCAGTGCCAAAGCATAAGCTTTCATGACAGATGCCTGGGGGAGGAGGATACTTGCACACCAGAGCTTTGAAGGTGTGTTTTGCACGGCCCTTTCCGTGATGGACACCCACCATGTGACAGGTAACACCACATCGTGCAGTGTTACCGAGACATTGTTTCCCATCTTGCAATGACAGAGCTCTGGGGCAAACAGCCCTGATGCATCTCACGATCACCCTCTTGGTCCTCGTGTGAGCACATGGATTTGTTACAGCTAGAGCAGGAATGGCAACTATGGTAACCCTGGTGAACACATGGGGTCCTCAGATAACCTTCCTTTTGACTTGCCAACCTCAATACCCACAGGTACTCAGGAAAAAGCCCACTGGGTGTTATGGGAAGCGTTTCTAAGCCTAGGCTATGCAAGGAAAAGGCAGACACAATGTCTTTCCTCAAACTGTCTCCAGACGGGAGCCTCCAGTAGGCTTAATGACTCTAGGTATTATGTTCAGTTGCAGCTGAAGCCATCCCAGTAAGGAAGAGAGAGAGAGAGAGAGAAAGATACACCAGTGGTCTTCTCACCAACCCTTGTACATGTACCAAAAGGTCTGATTTCCTCTGTCCTCCTCACCAAAAGAAAGGAAAGCTTGTCCCCCACTCTGGCATTGCCAAGCCTGCTGTTCTCCCCTCCCCTCTCCACCCCTGAAGGATGAAGGATGCAAACCCTGAACCCTGTCTTCTTTCAGCTAGTTAAGGATGCAGCTGTCAGAGAKATAACTTTTGGTAAGTCATGCTTCAGCATTAGCCAAATTCATCCGCAGGACACAAGCACTAATGCTAATTCTAATGCTATCCCCCAACATCGTTACTCTGCAGCTGATTAACAAATAGCCGCRTCAGTTACCTGTGACAGATGCCTTTAAAAGACACAGACACCGCAAAAGAGTTAATGTCAGGTCCTCACCAGTCTTATACCACCCACACCTTTTAGTTCTCAGAGCTCTTCCCCTCTCCTCATCTGATCTTCCTCCCACCCATTTAGAAGAAAAGGGAGTAAAAAAAGTTGTTCTCSTAGAAGTCAGATCTAGTTGATCTCCCTGCAGATACAGAGCATATACATCCTTTCAGGGAGCAATAGAAAAATCGTGGTCCTTTCTGGACCCCAAGGGGAGGGTCTGGGTTCCCTAACCCTGCTGTTCCACCACCATCAGCCACCAGACCCCAAGGAAATCACTTATTTCCCACAAGCACAGCTGGGCAGCAAGGCCCAGTGACACAGCCGCTTTCCARCTGGGTGCAAGGCACAAGATGATGAAGACAAGTATGCAGCAGGGAAGGAGGTGGTAATGAGCCTCACAGAGCATGGACAGAGAATAACAAGCAGACATAGAATACCAAAGCTTCGACTGAATAAAGATTATAACTTTACAGATAATTGCAATCAATGCATATGCACAAACATTTGCGGTCAACAGTGCAATTTCATCCCTTGCTGAATGATCCGCTGGGTACACATGTTCAAATGTGCACACCACCATTACTGCACAACTAGAAATCYTTTCCCATAAAGCCACACAGACTCCCTTGGGCAGAGGCCAAGCAGTTAAATAAAAAAAGTCTATCCAGAGTGAGAACTCTTCAGAGACATTTCACCATCTGGAAAGAGGAGGGGGTCTTACTCTGAGAACGCTTGGAGAGCCCGACCTACCGCGGTTAAACACGTGCCTCATCCAATGTTAATTCCTGGGGAAGAGCATCATATCATTCCCACCGCCTTATGCAGCAGGACCTGAGGTGAGCAAATGGGCCTGATTCTGYTCCACTCTCCAGACAAGAGCATACAGCCAGAGCCCAAGATGGGATGGCAGCTGGCCATTCAGCATTTGCTTTTTAGTGAGGCCAGACTCGCAGTATTGTTGGTGACAAATAAAACCCATTGCTGTTAGTATGGGCTTCTTCATTTCCTTTTATTACATCCCCACCCACGTCATGTAAATAAAGCTGCAGTTAGCTCCCTTTGAAGCACTGGGGCAGTGAAGATTGTACTGAGCTTCAGGAGGGAGCACAGCCACAGCCAAGGCTAGGGCACTACCTCCTTCCACCATTCCCTGAAGAGACCAGACACTCCCAACAAACGGAAACAAGCGCTTAGAGCAAGAAAAGATCACAGGACCCTGCTCTCAAAAAGCCTTTGATATGTGAGCTGGAGTAGGACAACAGTGGTCAGAATAAATTAAGTAGGACGCAGGACTTGGCTCCATTCACAGATCTGCCCCAGGAGGCTGTGTCCTGGTAAAGAGTGGCATTTTAGATGGCCATATAAAATCTCTGTATTTCATAGCCACATGAGGTCTGTCTCCTTGTGGGCTTCCAAGAGCTCAGCTAGGCAGAGACACCACCCATATGGATGCAATTGCAAACGAATGACCTTGGAGAGATATGGCCCAGGAGAAATTAACACATCCGGTGGGAGTTCTCATCCTATTCCCTTTYTGCCAAGGGACACAGGCAACATGGAGGAGCACAGAAAGTCTCATTTGGCAGAACTCAACCTGTATCAGGGCTCTGATCCCTACTCTTTCACTCAACGCTGGCCCAAGCAAGTCTTGGTACCCCCACCCCTCTCTTGTGATGGCAAACCAGAAAGAGAAACACCTCTCTAGAGATGAGAGAAGAGGCCAAAACCCACTGCCTTAAAGCTCAAAGCACATCATCAGTCAGTGTCCTCAGTCCCTTAAGGGGCCCCAGAGGCAGCTCAGCCTTAAGAGGCATCAACCCAGTGGAAGGTCCCAGGGATAGAGAAAGAGGAAGGACAACAGGGCACAGCTCTCACCCCTGTAGGACAGCATACAGCTAGACACAGGCARCCAATGGACCAAGCATTATTCAGCACGAACAAAAAAAGCTCTTTCCAGCCTCTGCCTCACAGCTGCTCATCCGTATTACAACCCTTTAACCCTGACAACGCTTCTGACTGAGAGATGGTGCCCATCATTTCATCTGCTCCCTCCCATCACCCTCCTGTTCCGACACCCTTAGCCCACCTACCCCCACTTGCTATAAAGCTGACTGCTTCCTTCACAGGGTCACCTCCCTGCAAAAGAAAGAACCTCCCGTCTGGACACCCGGTTTCCTGGATGTCATCTGACCAGGACGGGAAGGAGGAGAGAAAGATCTTCCTCCAGAACACGGAGATGGAAATGGTTGAAGCAGCTCCAATCAATTGGGCTGCAGTATCTGAGATGGTATTTTGATTCCAGTCCTACAGCAAGAGACAGCACAAGGCCAGGCRAGGGCAGATTACATGATCTCTCAAAGCCGCCTTTCACTACAGCACAACACGTCCTCTGTGTTATTAGAGGGCTTTTTCGGACTGAATGAAATAACACTCTACAGCTCTTGATTCCTACCTCAGGGCAGCAGCAGCATCTCTCCTGCCCATCTTTCTCCAGGGAGGAGATTAAATATCAGAGATGAATCAAAATGCAGTCAATCAGGCAAGGCAATCTGCCAAAGTAGCAAAAAGGAAGGGAGGGGGGGGAGAGAAGGTACCTCGGTACTAAAGTGACCTGTTTAAATGCTGCTCCTGAATGCTGAGCTGCTGGATCTCTCCAAGGCTYCGAGAGACAGAGGAAGAGAGCACAGAAGTGGGAACCTTCCTCCTATCCTGGAGGATGGGGATGAACACACGTCACTTCTCAAGCATCAGCTGCACTCGAGGAAAGGGGCAGACTCAGCTGGAAGAGCTGAAGACACAGAACAAAGCTAGTCCAGCCTGGTTCTGGGAACTCAGATCTGGCAATGATCTAGAGAGTAGAATGAGACTCAAACGTGTGCACTATTTCAGGAACTGAGGAAAATGCACCCCTCTCAGCCCGAGAGATTACACAGCTCCAAGGGGCTTTGGGAAGTCCAAGCCCACGAGACCCTCTCAGATCAGAGATGCAGAGATCAAGCCTCCAGAGCCCCCTGGGCCCTGATGGGTGTCTCCACACAGGGCGCTTCCACTTTCCAACAGCAGTAACATAGCTGGAGCCAGATCATTTGGCCACAAAAGCACAAGATACTGGGGTTGGAAGCAAGAGAGAGTGTTTTAGTGCCTCTCTGTATTTTAGCCACGTTAGGCCAAAGACAGCTGGAATCTGGGAACGATTCACATTGTGCTACTGTGTCAGAGTCCTGCTGCTCTGAACCAGAATTCTGCTGTGCTACAGAGCTTTGCACAGACACACGGAGAAGGCTTTCCTCTCCTACCAAGCATCTGCCTGCACTGGGCATCTGGGTAACCTGCAAGCCACAGCATCCATGCTTCAGAGAGAAACTGCCAATGCTCAAAGAACAGGCTATTTTCAGAAATCACTGTAATGTCTTTTCAGGGGTGCCTAAAACCCCAACCACCTCAGAAATGCCGTGCCATCTGGGTGCAAGGCCAGAGAGCACAGGTCAAGGTTCTCAGAAATGGGTTGTTCCATATCACCTGTATCTTCACGTCAAGTAGCAGCAGGCAAACCGCAGCCCAAGGGGAGATGGGAAGGCGAAGCAGAGTAGCACCAGAAACTATAACGGAAGGATAGAAAAACCACACCAAGAACTGGAGAAGCAAGCTGCGGGTCTCTGAAAGGCGTACATGCACTCACACACAGGCGCAGTTTCTTGGACTGTTTATCAAGCTCAGGAAGGAAGAGGGATCAGCCTGCCAGAAAGATCAGAGATGCTGGGGCTGTCATATGACGCTCCCTTTAAGAAACAAAACCCACAGAGTGTGCACACACAGACAGAGAGGAAGCTACAAGGAAAGCCTTGAAAACAGCAGAGGAAGCCCTAACCCCACCCCAGAGGTGCTACCTTTAACTAAACCCCATCCCAGAAGCTAATGAAAAACACAGCCAAACTTGCATTATTTTAGGCAGGCAGGGTACTATTTTCTGTACTCCCCTGGCCCCTCCTGCCCTTATAACGTAGCAATTGGACAAATCCTTTGTCAGCCTGGCTATGTGAAGGACAGGGAACCTTGCCCAGTCCCAAGCCTCTCCTAAGGGTGCTCAGCTCCCTTTGGAAAAAACACTTACTATGCAAGTGCACAGACATGCCAAATATCCCTTCCTCATTCCCAGGAGTTTTGACTCCAGCTGGTATAAAAATCAGTAGAGTCAATAAAGCCACTGGCTGTGGACCCAGCTAGAAATGGAGGAAGGTTTGGCCAGCATAATGATTGTACCCTGGCCTAGGCAAGAGAAGTTGCCTCTTACCCTGTCAGTAAAGCCCTATGCAAACTCCTCATACAACCCTACTCTGTTTACAACCACTGCAGAAAAAGGGAAGAAAACCCTCAGCGGGTTGTTAAGAGGACATTGGGGCATGGCTGAGACTCCCATGCCTGCAAATGCAGGGACACCCATGGAGGGGGGCCAGAGTGGGAAACACATCACAAGAGCCATACAGCATCAGATGCTCTCCTGCTCTGGTTTTTAACCACTCGCACATGAAGCCCAGATGGTTTCCAGAGTGAGGGAGAAGGGTGTGTTGCTTACACAAGCAATGCCATATTTCAGTAAACATCATATGCCATCCAGACATTCTGGACTGGATCCAATTTCCGTTAGGCTTTGCTCAACTGGGGACCTGGCTCCTCCAGCAGACAGCAAACTCCATTCATGCTCAATGCATGTCTAAGGCAGATCTGTGTCTCAGGCAGACACACATTTTTACCAGATGATCCTTGTTACACCTGGCATGAAGAGAGGATTTCCAATGTTCAGCCAACCAACCTTTGCTTCCAGGCTCAGCTCAGACAGAAGCGAGTTAACGCTTCATCACCAGCACTGTGTAGGACTGTGCGGGCCACAGCAACCTGCTTCTCCCACTCACCTCTCTGGGAATCCTCAGAGTCTCCTCAGGTTGCTTTCACATGCTCCATCTCGTAACGTCACGTGTGTACCTGCAGCGCTAGGAAGCACCTAGTCTATTTGTTTGATAACTGTCACAAAAGACCAGTATCCACACAATTGGTAGTTCCCCCGAGATGAGGTGTTAAAGTCTCTTTGTAACATCAGATGGAAAAGAATATCKTGAGTTCTTTCCTTGGGTCCTTTTCAAATGATAATTGTTAAACTTGTCTCTAAACTAACAGGGAAGAGCAGAGGTAGGAGGCATTTCAGCAACCACCTCTTTAACATAGTAAGTTTAAAGAAATGAGTGAATTCTCCAGTATATATAGTCCCAGGGACAGACTTGTCCTTGATACAAAACTCTACACACAATTTTAAAAGATGGTCTCCCCAGTCCTGATTACTGCTTGCTGCACTAGGATGTTGGAGGTCTCTCTACAACCTCTGTCTAGTAGCCTATCTGGCTTCAGGACCTTGCACCAGCCAAGGCAAGCAAGGCCTCATCCGAGGAATTCTTGCAGGCACACTCTTTAGCCAAACTCACCTTTTTAGGACACAGTACTCCAAATACATGCATCCCTCAACCTGCCAAGGAGCAAATGTGACCATGAAAGAGCAGCAGTAGCAGGAATCAACAAAACAAGGCAGGAATCATTCCCCCAAAGAACCAACCTATGTTTTCTCTGACCAGAATTTCAATACCTATTTCTCTTTCAGAAAGCATCACACCCTCCCTTTAAAAATCAAGCAAAACGCTTGCAGGCTTGGCAGAGGGAGACTAGATGTCTGACTCGCTGGCAAAGATGACAAAAGCAGGGCTCCGCTCCTACAGCCCATATGCACAAGACACACCGGAATGGACGACAACTTTGTTGAAGCCAAACCAGAGACCTGACAGCTTTTTTGGCATTTATTTTGGACATCGAAGCCAAAAAATGCACACACTCATGAAGCAGGATGGYGTGGGTTTAACACAAAAAACAGGGAACAAGTTTTGTTCCACTCGAGCTATGGGTTTGTTTGGGGTTCACCAGCATTAACGTACTGGTCACAGCACAAGAGCTGGAGTGGCTGCGCAGCCCCTTCCTCCCTGCATGCATCTAATGGGCCAAAGCAGGAGGTGGGCACTGATAAAACCACAGCGTGAGGCACTGCTGAAGCTGTTCTTGCCTTCTTAAGGAGCGCTAACGTCAAGTCTGCGGATCCTCTCTAGCTCATTTCTTTGCTCTTCTGTGACTTCCTAGCTCACGGCTGAGAGCCTTTCCTCTTCCCAGCCCTCCCAGACCCTGTGTACTAGATCACCCCTGCCTTCTCCCTGGTGTTGCATCTAAGCTTCAAAACAGAAGGAGACACATTGTTCAGAGTAAAGCCTCAAATGAACTTTTCTCTCTGGGAGCAAAGGAGTTTATTTTAAAAACCCAAACCAGGTATCTAATATATAAAGCAGCTCTCTCAGATCAGAGCTCCAGGCAGGTTAGGCTCAGCCTGTGAGCACAGGCATSCGTAAGCCCCGTTTTCAGCTCTTACACTGCTGAGAATACATGACCATCCCTACAACAAGGAGAAACAAACCAAAGAAAAACCTCTTAAATCAGAYCACCTGGTGCTATATTCCTCAAAAACTCTGACAAGTTGTAACCATGAGTTTTATAGCACACACACACACACACCAGCACGCTGTGGGGCACCTCTCCAGTTACTTCCATGGCTTCCTCAGCACCCTGGAAGGTGGTGCTGGCCTTGTTCAGACACTTCACTCAGTCCTCTTGCAAGCTCTGTGTGTCTGTGTATGTCTCCCACGTCTACTCCTCCTGTGGGACTCATGCTGTAAATCTTGGTATTGCTACAGCAATTTCCCAGTCTAATCACATGCCTTGTTTCATTACCACAGCAGTGATAGCTGGTTGAACCACACACCACATCCTTGCAATTGTTTCTATTACTCACAATTGACTTATTTATTAAATTTCAGCTTGCCGAGCCTTGCCAGAAGATGAGCAAGATCCCTGTCACCCCTCCTTGCTGTTGATCAGAGTGGCAGAGGGAAGGTGAGTAGGCTGCGAGTTTGAGCTGTGAAACAGTCCCAGCAATTCTGTAAGGATTTCTCCAGCAGCCAAGCTCTGTTGCATCTGAACACCAGCGCTTGAGTCCTGGGAAGTAAACTCTTGAATTGCAACAGAAATCGAAAGGGAAAGTAGATGCAAACAAAGCCTGAATTAATTCGTGATTTTAGAGCAGACAAGTATTTCCACAGACTTGCTTGTAGCATGGCACCAGCTGCAGTCCCTGCATGTGGGTCYATCTCTGCACCCACCCTCACTCGCAGGTCTACCTAAGAGCAATCCATAACAAAAGTGAAGTGCCTCTAGATGCAAGTAACTCTGCTTGTGGGGGATTTCCTAGGCTTGGAACAAACATCCTGATGGCTCCTGGCTGCTTTGGAGGCCCAACCCACTATCTTGTGCCTCACAAACACTCCTCTGACAAAAGACTTTGACTCCTTGCTTTCAAAGGGGAACAAACAGAAGACAAGTTCAGACAAGGCTCATGGCTGCTTGCCCAGCCAGGCCTCAGCTAGTCCTTCATAGTAAATATTTGTTCTTAATTACAGTGCCGTTTGCCCCGGGAGCTTGCCTGCAATCTGTAGGAGGAAGGGGGATTATGTTGTTGATAGGTAAATAATAGCTCTTTCATCCAGAGAACCCAGTGCATTTTCCAAAGATGAAAGCCTCCTGAATACTTTCCCCATAGGTTAGGGTAAGGATTTTAAATCTTTGTCCCACTCGGGGGCATGCCAAAAACTCCCACAGCAGGTTCAGAGAGGGAGATTGGAGCTTCACTGTGACAGCTCCCCCTCCAGCCTTGCTGCGAGCAGGAGTCAAGTGGGACAGATTCAGCACTAGCAACTGGCGAAGCGGGTGTTAAGCAGGATGTGGTCTGCCATCGTAACACGAAGTGAGGACAGAGTCTGCTGCTGACCAGCAGCATCAAACACATGCTGCTCTGCCATGCTCTGTCATGCCTGGCCGTCACACTGAGACACTGAAGCCAGGTGGCCAAATTTAGATGGAGCCAGGAACAAACTCTATCCCTCCTGGTCCCCAGGTCCTGCTTCTGCCCAGCAGAAAGCCATGCTCCTTCATGCCCAGCTCCTGTATGGAGAGCTCCCAAGGGCCTGGAGCATCTTCTGGCACTGCCCAAGCATAGAGCAGCCATGTGAAGCATCCCACAGGCGACATGTGGGAAGCAGCCAGTTCTCACTCTCCCCAAAAGTTGACAAGCGTGAGTTTTGATCTTCCTGCACTCAGCTTCCAAAACATCAAAAATACAAATATTTATCAGCAAGACTAAGGGAAATGTAAGCGAGACAACTGACCTCTGCTCTGTCTGAGGAGGAGGTGAGAAGTGACTTCCTCCCACCCACCACGAGAAAACCCATCTGACCCTCTGGGAGGCAGAGAAGGAATGCAAGCATTCCCCTTCTCCCCAAGCCACCTAGCTAATGTCACTGCCAAGGCATCCGGTATTCCAGAGTCAGAGGTCAGAGCCAAGCTAGCTCCAGCTCCAGAACACATTACCCATTTCTTCCATAAAGAAAAACAAACAAAAACAACAACAAAAAAACCCTCACCATAGGCAATCAAACCCAGTATCTACCCATGCTACAGCTCCTCTACGTTCCTAATCCATTCCAAGTAACCAAGCCCAGCACAGAGAGCAGAGGATAAATGCCTGTAAACACCAGAAATGAGAGGAGCCTTCAAAGAGCAGGCCCTGAACCTTCAGATGCAGAAGTCTGACACTATAATATTTAAAAATCCAAGATAAACAGCACTTCTTTCCTCTCGTTCAGCCCATCGCTCACGAGAGGTTTTTTGCATGTCCCAGCTAGGCAGGAGCAGCCACAGAGATGATACTGCACTTTTAAAGCCCAGGAAAACAATACAAACCCTCCAGCACCACCTCTGCTGCTCTCCCGCTCCTTGTCTTATCGTTTACAAGCAGATTTGCTGGGCTTGGTTTTGTTTCTCTTTCCAAACATCACCCAAGCCTTTTTTTTTTCTCTCTAAACTCTGCTTTAAAAAAAAAAATAAAATAGTGCCATTCCCTCCCCCCAGCTGTAACAGACTGGCCTGAAATCTGTTGCCAGCACACAAGTAGTTATTTGTACAGTTCCTTTGTAACTTCATTCATCTCTCTCTGCTGCAACACTTGAATCATTTAGCATTTTTCCGTCTTACCCAAGGTCTTCAAGTTCCTAGACAGAGATTTAATTAAGCCTCTGAAAACCCCCAGTTCAATATCCTCAACTAACACCCTCACAGTGAGCTGGAGTCTTTCAGCTTGACCCATATACGAAATCAGCTGTGGTGTGAGCAGTGGGAGAGAGAAAGATTTGCTCCATGCATACTCCTCTCTACAGTAATAGCCCCATGGCTGGGGGACAGCCAGTCCCAGGCCTCACATCTGCGCTTTTACACAAGCCCCAGCTCCATGAGCAGTTAAGACAAATGGTTCATTGCATTATGTCCAGTAAAGGACTGCACTGGAGCTACAGGACCAGAAATGTGGCTGATGTGAAGTCTTTCCTATGGTATGTTGCTATGTCCTACCCACCTGAATCTCTTTATTACATCCTTTAGATGTTTACTTTGCTTCCTGCCACTAAATTAATCAGACAGGCTTCCTTGCTATTATGGTAGTTATAAGGTACATGGTTAGAGGCACATTTTACTGTGTGCCTAAACAAGGAGTTAATCCTATAAATCTATGTAAGAAACACAGTACAAGAACAAGAAATCAACAAGGAGGGAAGTTTTGAAAGGCCACTTGCAAACAATCCTTTGCTTATCCCTGACTGAGGCTGAACCTTTAACACAGCAGTCTGCCAACAAGCCCCAAACTATCTAGACCCTCCACCTGTAAAAGGAAAAGGCACCTTAAAACTAAAAGCACTATTGGGTCCCTGTTGCTTGCCCGGAGTCCCACTCCTGAGCAGTCCTGAGCCTTCCAAACCCAGATCACCAGCTTACAACCTTCTCAAAAATGGAAGAACTTGAATTTGGGGTTAATATGCCTTTTTCCTTTTGAAAGGAAAGGGGGGCAGGGCAGGGAGCAGCCAGGGAGCATAAGCAAGTTTACATACAAAGGGTTGAAATGGAAAGAAAAAGTGTTCCAACAAAACAAATTACTTTCAGATTAATGTTTTCTCCTTTCCTGATGCAGGACAAACTACCTTAAAATGCTAGCAAGGAGGAAGTGTGTTTCTCCTGACTCTGTTCTCTAACACAGATGCAGACAACTACCGGGGAAGCAGAGAACAGGACTGAACAGATCTCTCACCAAAACCTGCAAGCCTGAAATGAGCTATCAGGCAGCAGCAGCTACTGGTGACTTCTTGAATGAACTCACCTTGAGACCAAAGCAAAAAGACCAGACTCTTGATGCTTACAGTCACTTGAAATAATGAGAGGAAGGATGCACATATATTTAAGTTAATTCATTCAAAGTTTAGGCGCACACCCCCTTACCTTTGGCAATACAGAGCATAAATATTCGGCAGGGGAGACCAGAAGAAACACTACACATCTTGTGAGTCACAGCAAGCCATAACAGAGGATTCATTAACTGGATTCAGGTGATCCTATTAGCTTTGCAATTGCAGCACATCAGGCTGCAGAGTAATTAGGGCTGCAATTCAGAAGGATTTACCAGAACATTTTTTATTAAAACACAGTTGTTGTTAATCAGCCTGACTAAAGTCTTCAGAGCTATTAGCCTGCTGCACAGAAGTCATAATTACTCCATCCACTGGGGAAGAAGGCATCAAAGAAACTGCCTGGGATCATCTGCAGGTTTAGAGGACCAAAGGAAAGCCAATGGGACATCTCCCTTTGGCATCACCACAGGCTTTTGATCAGGTTTCCAAGTGGAGCACTTGGGAGGCCAGCAGAGAATGTAAGAACACCAAGCCTACACAGGAAGGATTTGCCATCGGAAGTATGCCAAGGCAACACCCAGATGTATTAGTTGACTCAGAGTTACTGCATAAGTCCTAATTGCTGCCTAAAAGTTTAGTGGTCCACCTGAATTACATGATCTCTATCTGCTGAGGATGTTTGGCCACCCTGCAGCATCTCACAGAAGCAGGGCCCATATTTCCTCTTCCGGAGGGARAGCATTTTTCAGTGCAGACAGACTCAACCACTCCAGAGAGGGGTAAAGGGCAAGCATCTCCTACCAGAGCAGTGGAGCATGATTGGGTTTCTCAGTGTATGGCTAGCCTTGGGAACAGGAGGACACATCCCAGCTCCAGTCCCTGACCTCACTTCCACCAGGTTAAGGCAGGCTTGATTCAGGTGACAGAGAACTGGGCTCAACAAGTCTGGCCACAGGATTGAGAAAGAGCGAGGCATCCGGGCACCTGCTGTCCTGCCCTGCTCTGCTTCCACGGACACTAGACACACAGCCCTGTATAAGAGCAGGAGGGCAGACACACCAACAGAAGCGAGAGAAGTGATTTCCCTTTTCACCCTCTCAAACCAGTCTTGGTGAGTGTAGGACAGGGGCTCTGCAAGTCAGGCTGTCCCTCCACTGCCACCAACACTGCCCATTCCCCTTCCTAGCCCCCTTTGCTCAGAGGTTTACTACCAGTACACAGAACATCCTTTCCCAGTTTTATCCCCACCATACGAGCTGGCATATGCAGCGAGGGCACTCCCGCCAGGAGGGGACCGGCAGGCTACACTGTCCGACTGTTGGACACGAGACCACATTTTAATAGTTCCTGTACATCCAGCTACTCCATAAGAAACCCTGCGAGACCCTCCGAAACACAACACCCTCACTCATATTAATACAGACAGTTTACCAATAGTCTAAAGGGAAGCCCAGAAAGGAGAACATGATAAAAAAAGCAAGTGGATATATGCATGTACACACAGGCTGTGAGGATACGGAAATGACATTAGGCCAATAACCAGTAGCCAACCCTCACCACAGGCTCTGGTAGGGAGGAGATCTGCTTGTAATTACCAGGCACCTTCAGAAGAGATACTTTGACTTTTATGTTCTGGAGAGCCAAGACTCTGATGCATTCTGCTTTGCCCAAGCTCTCCAAATAACTGATCTGATGTGCCCCTGAACTGCCTGTCCCGGTGCCCGGCCTGGGCTTGCTCTGGCGGGACGAGCACAGTGGACCTCTGACAGGGTCTCTCTCAGAATTGTCCTGCTTGGATGCACGGCACAGAAAGCATAAAGGAGATTCTAACTTGTGCAGGGATGTTCTTCTGAAGAAGAATATTCTGTTTTAATAAGCAGGGTAAATGAATACGTTAAATATCGTACTATTCCAAGGGGAGGGGACAGGGGAGATTTTGCCAGCTTCCCCTCCTTCACCACTGCAAACACTTTAGCACACACGCCCTACAGGGAAGCCTGCACAGTGTCTAAACCTAGTGTAGGTTTTACATCATTAGCCTCATACGACACCTAGCACAGGACTAATGATGTAATGCAAATAATTAAACATAAAATCATGGTTGGCAGTTGACAGAAGAAGGGAGTTGGTTGGAACAGCTCATAGTGACAGTTTGTTCTTCCTTTGCCCTAATTCAAATCGCAGAGGTGAAAAATGCTGTCCTGCCTGGCAGGATCACAGTACAGCAGAGACGAGGATCCCTCCAAATTTGCAGACCAAATAAACTGCTTGTTAACTCTGTGACCAACTGCAGAGGGGATAACTGTCTGGCTCTGACCTGTTAGTATCCTGCCAAAAAGGGTTAAAAAAAAAAAAAAAAAAAAAAAAAAGACACTCCAAAGACTTATGAAGTCTTTTCCAAATAAAGCAATAATAACAAAAATAGGTCTGATCTTCACAAACCATCAATACTGAGCTTAAGTAAACATTTTGCTCTTTTACAGCTGGACACTAGAGCTAGGTGTACAACTCAGAACCAAACGCTCATCAAATGATTTAGCTCCTTTGTCAGTTCACAAATTAGTCATGAACAGACTTCAGTTTTGATGACTTTACTCATTGTGTTCCATTAGTCAGTGTATGGTTTATGTGAACATATTTCAGCTAATAGATTATTCACAAATTATTGCTTTGGTTGCCCAAATCACGTTGTGACTTTCAAACATAAGATCACCTAAATCGCCTATTAAATTTGGATTCCAGGTGGAGACAGCCTTAAGGGACCTGGTTTTCTAGACACTGTTTATGGGCTACCTCACCACTGGTTTGGGGGGAACTTCCATGGTCACTTTTTAAAATCTAGGCCAGATTTCTCCTTTATTTTAAATTTGAAAGTCATGCAAAAAGTTTCCGAATTACAGACTTGCATTCCGTGGAGACTGCTGAGAATAAACTACTAACATTCCCATGAAACTCTTAAAAAGTGGTGCATACACAGCCAGAAGCCCTATGTGCTGTTTCCCTTTGAATCCTTCTCAGTTGTTTTTTTCTCTGAAGGCTTCATTGAGCTCTACTGGACATAAATCAAAAAGTTAAACATTTCCTTTTCTGGTACATCACACCAATTGATACTTGACTCACAGACCTTCCAGGCCTAGAAGGTTTTGCATTCTTAAGGGAATATGTCTCCAAAATGAAGCCTTTTTTGTATGTTTTCCTGTTTACACTTCCACTGCGTTGCAGTCATGGTTTGCTTTTTTTTCCCCATGCAAAGCAAGAAGCAGTTTCAATTAACAAATTACAGATTCCTGTAAATGTTCTCTACTTGGGGAGGGTAAAGGAGAGATTTTTGGGACAGAGGAAGAATAAAAAAAAAAAAAAAAAAAACAACTCCAGATTAGTGGTTATAAAACTGAAAAGTAAACAGGCTAAGCGACTTCTTAAAAACCCTTGCACAGAAGACACCTGTCTTCCAGCAGGCGCAGCAGAAGCGGTCACATGAAGCAGCAAAAGGGGATGTACTGAGACCCAACAGCAACTCAAGAGCCATAAAGCTTGCTAAAAGCTATTGGCCTTTATCAGAAAGGCATGCCAACAGCAGAACCACCCGTTCCTCTCAGTCCGTGTCTGCAGGAAATATGATAAAAACCTTCACCAAAATATAAATAAGGAGTCAGGACTTGCCAGCTTGTTATTTCGCACGACAGCCGTGTCACAGGGGTGCTGCCTGGGATCACATCCCTGCTGACTGGGGTACTGAAGAAAGTGGAAGGCAAAAGACAGTGCCCACCCTAAACTGGCTCTCACTGCTTATTTTGGAGCCACGCACCTGAAGTCATGTTTAGAGCCAGGAAGGAGGAAGACATATAGACCAGAGGTAGGCTGTGCTCTCCATTGAAAGTTTTGCTCTCTGCTCACCAGGAGTATCTGACTACAGGCAATTAAAACTGCTCTCTGCTCTTTGGTGGTGTTTGTTGCTTCATATTCTTGTCCGCAGTCACTGGTAATGGAGCACACAACAAACCTCCCCGCTTCCCCCACCCTGCTTTTCCAAACATGGCAGTTCATCCAAACCCCAAGACTGGGTGCTCACTCAGGGAAGGCCTTCACTTTCAGGAAACTAGTTACTTCCACCAAAGCTGCCTTGGTAGCAAGTTTAATGAATGAAGAATGCCCTAAGGAGAAAGGAGACAAGTGAGAGTTTGGCACAGAGCATCCACCCCGCCCTGCTCACTGAACACCAGTCCCTCCCAGTGCTGTGAAGAGCATTTACCAGGGCTGCCCCAGAGCTGGACCTGGAAGTCAGCCTGAAACCCCACCCCAAGATCCTCCTGTGTGCTCCGCACCTCCTCCTGGCCAAGCCTTCTCTTCTTCAGGGCTTCCCACGTGGCAGGATGCTGCTGCCTCCATTTCTCCAGGGGACACCTTCCCAGGTGGGGATGGCCACAGATCAGGACTCCAGCAGTTGGGTACTCTGGCACGACACCTTATGCCTATGCTTGGAGAAGGCAGCTGGGCCATGAGGTTCTGGTGAAAGCTGGTTTGTTAAAAGCTCAGGGCTCAATCCCTGCTCTGCCACCAACTTTCTGTTGGTGGCTCAGTCCAGGGTCTGCTCACAGCCTGTGTAGGACATTGCTTTCCCTCTGTCTCCTGCCTCGCTGAGCACCCTGTGGCTGGCGTGTGCCTTTAGCAGCCAGCCTGCAGCACAGGGACTCCCCTTTCTGCCACAGACCAGATCCCAACAGCACACACAAAACAAGAGTTCTTGAATCTGTCTTCTTTCTGCAGCAAGCCTAACTCTCCCTCCAGTCCTTCCACCTTCCCAAAATCCAGCGCCTCACCAGGCCACTCAGGGCTTTGCAGGAATGCTGGCCCCTTCAGCCTCACAGCTCCTTCACTGCAGGGTATCTGCCATCTGTAAAGTGGGAAATATCACACAGTAGCACCTGGCTAGCAAAGGATCAACATTCAAACATCCACGCTACAGAAGGTCTCGGGGAGAAAACTAATAGACAAGGGCAGGCTTCGACCTATGTGAAGGAGTGGAGCATGTGGCAAGGAGGAGAAGACAGCAAAGGCAGCAAAATCCAGTGAGCTCAGTGACCAGGCGCAGCATTTTAGCAGAGACCAGGGAGCACCACAGTCGATGTTTCCAGACCTGACTGGCAACCAGGCAGGATTAAAGCTCCACTTATAAAATTACAAGGTTAATAGATGTTACAAGCACGTTACTAGGTGTCGTGACTTGCTGGAAGAATATCCCTGAAGATAGCAGCAGTTACAAGCACTCTGTTCACTATCCAGCTGGATCAACCACCCGTAGGCACTACTTAGCAACCCTTTATCAAAGTAAACTTAGCACAAAGGAGTATCTGGTGTGCCCAACACCACTGTGTATGTCCTCTGAGCCAGCCCTGCTCCCTGACAGAGTTCATCTTAAATAGAGCCCAAATGCATCAGTCATTTTAAAAGTTAAAAAAAAAAAAAAAAAAAAAAAAAAAAAAACCCACACAAAAAAAAAAATACCCCAGCCATCAGAGCCAAACTGTGCACTGTTTATAATAAAATAGAACCCTTAGATCACATAACCTGCTATGGTGAAGAGAAAACAACAAAGAAAACCACCCAGGGAAGGAATGGAAGTCCACATGGCATGACTCTTCTGCTGACTTTCAGGCAAAAATCAACTATCCTGGGAGGGCCAGAAATGATACGAAGTGGGAAACTAAGATATGGATGGCCTACAGATGGCTGAAAGGCCTTGTCCTAACTCAGGACAGGAAGCCTGGGACAGGGAACTACTGTACCACTCATCTTAGGCCAAGCCTGGTGAGATCTCCTGTCCAAGCTGGACTGTCTAAAGGGACAGAAAGTTTCTAGGAAGCAGCAGGGGTTTTGTGCGTCACTATAGCTTCACAAACTTGGTCCAAGACAAGGCCTGTAAAGCTCCCGAAGGAAGAAGCAGTGATCATCCCAGAGCTGGGCAATAAATAAAACACCAGCAAGCACCTGTGAGCTGGATGGATAGTAAAAAGCCAAACAAGTCCAAACCCGCAAGGACATGACGGCATTTTCCAGGAACTTGCGACACCGCCTTCAGGGTGGGGATGAGCAACCGGTGTCCACACCTTGTTGCATTGTAGTCATTTGTATGGTTATGGGATCATGCTAGAATACCAGCTGCACATGAATATGTGTTTAAGGACCCTCACACACCCCTGTAAAGGCAATTCATTTCTCACAAACACGCACATGCTCTCACCCTGCTTGCAAATGAAATGCACAAAGGCATCATGGGCTCTGTGCATGGTGCCGTGATGCGGATAGGACAGGGACAGGTAGGAGGCAACTCTTCATTTTAACAGGTTGCCTAAAAAGGTTCATAAAAACAACTGTCTGTAGAGAACTCCCCACTACAAACAGCTTCAGCACACTCCACCCAGCCCACATGAAAGGTGAGCATGAGGGACAGGCCAAGTCTCCGACTGGTTCAGGCTCCAGCTATGGGTCTGGTAGGGGAAAGAAACACCTCACCCCACCAATCCACTTATGCTAGAAGAAAAGATTTGTGGTTTTCTGCATTTTCAGCAATGCCGTGCAACATTAAATACCCGATGGGTATATTAACACGTCTGCTTCAGGAAAAATCACACAGCCCTTTTCCCCTCCTTATTTAGTGTTTTATCCAAATCAAAACTGAGAAGTAAAGCGCTCCATCCATGCACTGCAGCTTGAATTAGTACACAAGCAACAAAAAAATTGGTTTTAAAGACACTTTTCCCTGTTCTTTTCTCAGGCTACTCCTCCTCTGGTGACACAAAGCAGAATCTGTCTCTTCCCCTCTGCTGAAGCTGAGATCAAACAGCAACTTTACCACATCATAAGTTACAATTAAGGCTACTCCTGGCAAAAGATGATCCTTCCCTAAGTAAATGCTAAAGCTCTCCTGGCATTTCTCTTCCTATTGTCTGTATCCAGCCCTGTATTTATAAGATTAGCCTCAAATTAGGACAGTTTCCTCATTCTTCCTTCATTCTTACTACAGCCTGGTTCCTGGGAATCTGATCCTATCTTCCAGAGAGGTTACTCCCTGTTGATAGGAAATATCTAGTGAATGTGGGCAGGAAGCGCCAAGAGAGGATAATGAGGATTAAGAGAGAGTCCTTGTTATGACTTATCACCACAGCAGATCAGGAGACTCAGTGGGCCATTTGATCAACAGGAACATTAGGAACTTGTCTCACGCTCCCACACAGTGTCTCGCCCCACTTGTGGGTTCAAGTACCACATGGGGGCTTTGAGGGCAGGATGAGTTGCTCTGGCCCATCCAGCTACTTCCATGTCATCCAGTTCTTCCTAACCAGAAGCACAGTACTTAAGAAGTGATGGGAGAGGACAGGTCAAAGAAAGTGAATCCTTTTGGAGTTAGTTTCTTGCCCAAACATTCCTCAGAGAAGACAAGAGGTGGGTTTGTTGACCCAGGCAATGGCTTTCTATCACCTAAGGGAACTGTTCATTTCAGAGTGACTGGTGCTGGTGAACAACAAGATGTTTCTGTTGGTCCAAAGCCCCTCTCCCTGCTTTGGCTGTCCTACACCATACTGCAGTGTCCCTTTGATAACAGATGTACAATAACCTCAGGAGTTTTCTCGTCCAACCATGCACTTCGGCAGCTCTCTTCACTGAACAGAGAGAAAGAGAGCACAGTATCTCCAACCTCCATAAAAGCTCCTCATACACACAAAATCAGTGTGCCACACATGGCTTACTCCAGGGCAGCATCTTCTTGGAAATGCAGAGGAATCAGAGCCACTAACTGTGGTTGGATCAAGCTTCATCCTGCCCTGTGTCCTGTCTTCAGTGGTACTGGATAGCAGCACCTAAGGAAGAGTATAAGAACAGGCCAAGCATGCAGCTATGTTTCATTACAAACCCTTCCCCAGGCTCCAACTATTTCCAGCTGTGGGACTTTCTCAACAACAGACTATGTATTGATATTTAAAAGCACTCAATGGATTTTTCTTGCATTAGTTACTCCAGTCTCCCCCAAACCTACATAAATACTTTTGTTTGCCAGATTCATACAGTGCATTTATACAGTTTGTTCTCAGCTCTTTTCCTAGAAGTCGATTGTTTTCAGGTTTTCTGACCATACTCCGAATCACGCCTTGCTCCTATAGCCCAGTTCATTGCATTTCCAAGATCTCTCTCCCAAGTGACATTATCCTGTTTTGAGCCCACTGCACTGCATTTTAGATTAAGATGGTTCCCTCTTCCTCCTGGATTGCTTTGCTTCTCTCAGCATCATATGCTGCCACCCCACCACTCAACGTTGCAAGGACTTCCTACAGTTATTCAGTGCAGCTTTTGGTTTTTGCTACTCTGAATAGTCAGCAGCAAACTTCATCATCTGCCACTTACTCCTCTTTATCATTAACAGACACCTTCAAAAGCTCTGGCCTTTGACAGGCCCTTGTCACATTCGACTGATGTCAGTTATCCACTGGGAAATACGGCCCTTCACCTCTCAGTCTTCGTTTCCCATTTTTCAGCTTATTATTTACCCATTAGAGACCCCCATGAGATATCTCAAAACCCTGAGAGCACAATAGGACCTCTGGCTGGCCAGGGTCCAGCCACCCATGGAGTATCTTGAAAAAGATCTATTTTCCCATCTGCTCTCTGAGCCCAACTCCTCAGCTTGCAGGCCTCAATAACCTCCCCCAGGAAGACTCCCAGTTGTGTCAGTGAGGAGAGGAGAATAGCTGCACCCCAGGCACAGCGCAGACGTTAACATTTAGTACGGACTGACACAATGTAATGGCAGCAGCCAGGCCCAAGGAGGCTGAGCATCCTGGACTCTGCTGAACCTAAGCTATGCCAGACCACTGCAAGAAATTCCTGGAGATCAATTTTTTTTCCTGGGGGGAGCCTGAACAGGTCCCCACAGGAACACTACCAGGACTTCTTCCTGCAACACCCTGGGCTTGGAGCAGCCACAAAGAGAACTGTCATTACTCAGCAACCCTGCTTGCTCTCAAACCCTGGAAAACATCCGGAGAGAAAAAACATGGCTCTTCCTAACATCCCTTTGCTGGATACTATTCTTCAATCCTAGGGAGACAAACAGAGCGCAGCCTTTTCCTCCTAGTGACAATCTTCCATGCTGCCACCCACCCCCAGCCCCGCTCCCCAGATTGTCCCTGTGGACTTCAGTCTTCACCTCCCTGCCGCACCATCCTTTTGCAAAGTGCTCCCTTCAGCCTCCTCAACCCCAGAGCTACCCGCATTTCAGCACCCAGAGAACAAGCCTCAGGAAAAGCACCTTCCTCTTCTTTCACAAGGAGCGGCCGATTGCTTCAGATAATGGTATTACAAGTCGGACACTGAGCAGCAAGATTAGTTCCCACAAAGACTGGGTAGTAATGAGAGTGGTTAAAGACAGGTAATGAGTGGGTGGCATTTGTCAGCTTCATAATGTAGATTATAATTTGTTTATTACTCTTGCTACTGCTTTCGCTGCTGTTGGAATGCAGTTAAATAATAGCACCTATGAGTCCTGCCGAGTATCTGTCATCCCTGACCTACAAACATCCCTGAGCCTCCGCTGCACATGCAGTAGCACTGGACATGTGGTAGCATCGCATGGCCAGTAGGAAGTATCCCACGGCTCAAGAAGAAAAGTGAAGAACTCCATGGACAAAACCAAATGTACCTCCACAAGGAACAGGCTCACAGAAGTTTTGGAGATTCAAGAAAACTAACCATCATCCAGTTTCATTCATAGGTATTTCAGGATAGTGACATCTGGGAGTTATTCTGGACTGCCAGAGATCAGAGCTTGATTTTAACACTGAGGCAGGGAAAGTGTTCTTGCATGTAACTCACCACTAGTCCCATCTCCAAGGTCAAGTGCTTCATCTCTCGGTGGCCATCAACACAAGCTGCAAGGGCCCACCATTTTTCAGTGGAGCCAGCACATATGATCCAGAAGCGCTCTTCACAAGACGGATGTCGCTCTCATAAGAGGCTCTATCCTCTCCCTTCCCATCTGAGAGGGTCTCAGCTAGCCCAGTCTGGGGGATAAGACTGCAGGCACCGGACTGATACAGACACTCTACGAGGAGCATAGACAGGGGACAAGATGGGGCTTTCCTGGCTACTGCTGGTTCGAGCCACAGATAGGAAGTGGCAGTCCCATAATGGAAACTGTGTCTCAGTGGAAGCACTGATTCTGTATCAGAAATACACACTGGCAGACAGCAGCTTCAAACGTGACTGGATTTGTTTTATTAAAATTTAATATTTATTAAAAATACTGACATTTGTAAATCTTGCTTCATGCACACACACGCACTTCTCTCCACTTTTACCAGATTTAAAACTAGACTGGGAACTTCTCTAAAACTGCCTGAGCAGCTGGCAAGTCAGGAAAGCAACAAGCTGGCTGCTCTGGGCTTTTTCAGACACAGTTTTTGTGCAGTTCAGCCCCTTATTTGGACCCCCATCAGCATGGCACCCCTCATACTAGTGCCTTCACCATGTTCTGCTGCAGGACTAGCTGGACGGAGGCAGACAGGGTCAGCGGAGAACCTCTGTTTCACTAACTTTCAATAACAACCCTCCTGCCCCTCCCCAAACCACTTAAGTCCTTCCCCTTGCAAAGAAAAACATGCCGCAGGGACATAAATAAAAATCAGCAGTGAATTTCGGCACTGAACTGCACTATCAGTGCATGTTTGGGCACAAGCTAGCGCCCACTGAAGTCAGCAGAAGTTTGGAAAGACAAAACACCTCCCACACAAAGGAGAGACAGAGGAAGCAGTCAGAGCTGTGAGGCAGATAAGCCGCCTGTCAGAACAGGCTTGGACTGTCCTAGCAGGAAGATGTTGTCCAATGAGAGGGAAAGCTATTTGGGGAATGAATGAATAGTGAAGCTTCTTGTTAAAAAAAAAAAAAAAAAATATTAAAAAAGCCCAAACAAAAAAAAAAAAACACACAACACTTTCTCAAACATCTCTCTCTCTCAGCTTTCTGCCAACTGGATGCAAGGCCAAGACATGCAGGAGCCTGCTTGAACCTCTAGCGCAGGATCATTCGAAGGCAACTGAATGGGGGCAGAGGGAAGGTGATGAATGGCAGAGAGGACACGGAGACGGAGTTCACCACAGAGCGGATCCTTGTTCTGTCGGAGGAGAGGGCAGCTTTCTGTGGACTTAGCACCCCGAATCCCCTCAAACTCACATCCAGCATCCTGCTTTGCACAGCTCTGAGAGGATTCTGCTTGGCTCTTGAGGGTGCAATCCTGCCTGGACCGCCGCCTGCTCCAAGCAGGGGGCAATCAGCCATCCAGGGAGAGGAAGTGGCAAATTTAGAGTAAGAACCAAACAAACTACATCACTGGAGCAGCGCTGTAAATCTTCCACCAGGTACTGAGCACTTCACTGCCAGGATGGCATGGTAAAATGATGGGTCCAATTCAGAGCCACATTGGCAAAAGGAAGGAGAGTGCTTACCCCAAACCCAAAGTCACAATCCCTCTAACTGCACGCCCCCATACACATTTCAATTCAAAATCTCCCATACAGGAAAATGCTGTGCTTCTAGGGTGTTGCATCCGCAATGAAACCTCAGAGCTCAGCTTCTTGCTGGCACAGGGCTTTCACTAATGCTGTATCAGTGACCAGGGTCTCGCCAACGCACCAGTCTGCTCCCTCCCACTTTGTGCAGGGTTTATCACAACAATTCACCTCTCAGAAGAAAACAAGGCAAAACCACAAGCCAAACTAGAGCAGTCCTTTACAAGAAAAGGAAAGGAAAGAAAAGAAAAAGACAACACAGACCAGAAACAAAGAGTAAACTTCATAAAAGCAAAACCCCAAATCATGAAGAATCTGCCCTTGAGGCAGTGATGGGAGATGAAAGAGCAGGTTGATGAGAAGAGCAGAGTGCCTGAATGCAGAGACTTTCAAAATAAAGCAGTGAGAAACCCAGCAAATGGCTTTACATAAGCCAGATGTTTCTCCAGGGAAAGTAAGTAGGAAAATAGATAAATCTGTCTGGATTCCCCTTCCTCCACTCATACTTGGTTCCCTCACCAGATACTTCTTAAGGCCCTATGTGCTCTTAGATCGCTTGGACCACTGAGCAGCACAGAAGTAACACACATCCCCTCAGATCTCCCCATAGCACAGCTGGTCTCCATTTCCAGTGTGCCCCAATGTCTCTGAGAGGAAGCCAGGGCTCCATTCCCCTGCAGAAGGGCCACAGCTTCACAGAAGCAGCTGCCAGGTGAGAGTACCTCAAATCCCAACTATCCGAAGAAACAGAAAGCAGTGGAGAAACCAGGGAAAGCAAGTAAGGATAATGCAGAACAAGTGCAAGTTCAGCTATGAGCACAAACAACCAGAAGGGAGAAAGAAAGGCCAGAGTCTGCTGGTGGTCTCGCCTTGCACCAGGCAGGGGAGGAGGGTCCATACTGTCTCAGCACTGAGGGGCCCATATGGCCCGCAGAGGCTGGGAACCAGCAGTCTGGGGCGGTACCGCCAGCCTGGGTGTCTGCGCCTGCTGCATGATTAATTCCCAACCCATAATTAATCTCCAACCCTTGACTGAGCCATCAAAGCTGAACCGCAGCTTCCGCCCTGACCCAGCTCCCAACCCAAACACGATCGTGACAAGGCTGAGCAGGCCAGCATGGAGGTGTCAGGGAGGAGCCCGGAGGCACCAGAAACTTACAGTTCCATTGCAAGCAGCTCGTAGTCTCTGACCGCTGGTGCCAGCACCATCATGGCYGCCGAGGACTGCCGCCACTATTGCAGGCTGAGGGGTTCAGCTGCTGCCAGCCACACAGAGCCTTCTTGCTGTTCATCCTCCCACGCCTCCTTCGCAGGACCCTGCTGCGTTTCTGTACCATCGTGATGGCCATGAGTCTTTCAGGCCTTTCCAGGCCATCAGTCAGGGTCCGCTCAGGTGCCACCCGACGTGTCACAGCAGCTCCTCAGGTGTTTTGGAGAGGAAAAAGGTGAGAGCAGAGACAYAGCCAGGCTAGGAAAAGGAGACGGTGCTCACAAGGGTAGTTTTTTTCTCCCCCACTTCAAGCCCAGCTGGCCCAGGAAGGGGGGCTGGTGCACCCCTCTCAGGGCAGCAGYGGCCATGACAGGAAGGGGCATGCTGTGGAGAGGAAGGACACAAAATGGCTGCCACTGCCCACCTTGGAGCGAGCGCTGCTCTGAGGTCCAACACCGTATTGCTTCCCGCTTCACGGTTTCCCGCCAATTAAGGCAAATACCACACAGATGTCACACAAACAGTCATTTAAACTTGAGCATGGCCCCCAAGAAACAAGGCACATTTGCTGCTTCATCATCATGTCACTAGCTGAACCACGTGTGGCAGCCCAGACTCCACACCGCCCAGCCAGACACGGCAGCCCTCAGCACCTGCTTGCCCCCTTCCCGGCATGGCGAGCCTCCTCAGTGCAATACAACCACCAGCACACAGCACAGCTGTTTCCCTCACGCCACACTCTTGTGGTGGTGTCTCCCACCCAAATCTCACACCTGGGCCAGAGATCCAGCAGTGACCTCGTGGCAGCTCTGGGTGGCCTTGCTGCAGCCTGTCCTGTGGGCCCGTGCTGCTGGGCGACACAGCAAGAAGGTCAAAAGACAAAGCCAGGAAAAGGGGAACTTTGCAGCTTGAATAGAGGAACTCACAGGAACAGGACGTGAAGGCTGGATGGAACTCCCAAGAGCTGCTCTCCCTACCTGCTGGGCATTTCCTCACCTGCCTTCTCATCCCAAATTACATTTAACCAGCCCAGCACTCTGACCTTGAGCATGATTAAAAGAAAGATTTGAGGAAGCACAAGAGCAAATGACAAAATCTGGAAGAAAGCCCACTTTCACACACTTTCTGAGCGGCCCAGAGCATGACTATCACAGCCTGTGCCAGTCAGCTGTAAATACAGGGATGTGTTGATTAGCTGAACTATTTACATGCCTTCGCAACACTGCAAATAGCCTGATTTGCTCACATAAAGGATAAAAAAAGAAAATAACAGCCCACAAATAACCTGGTTACCTTGGAAATGTGAGCACCCAAATTCAGATGGTGGCACGAAGAGTCTGCTTTCCCACACGCGTCTCTGGGTGACGCAACGGCAGGCAAGYTCAGAGCTGCAGAGGTTGACTTGCATCATGCTCAGAGCGTGTTTGATGCCACACGAAGAAATAAGGGCCTAGGAGAGGGGTAAGGGTAGACACAAGCGAGGGAAAGCAAGCTACAAGTAACCCCAAAGCCCCTTCCCTGAGTTCATGTCCTGCTCGTTGGGCTCCTGATGCTGCCTCCACCACTCCTTCACACCTCCCTCCTGCGGTTGTTTGGGGCACATCTCCTCTGCCTTTGYGTTGTCTCTCTATCATTGTCTATGACTACAAGTAATCCTCACTGCRCTGCCCTGGGAACCTGCTCTTTGCTGTCCTGTTTCACAAGATGCCAAAGTCACCCTCGTGCTCAGGACATACCTGGTCTCCTTGCCCTTCTGTCTCCGGCTGGGGTGAGCAGCCAGGCTCTGCCAGGCAGCATGGAGGGAGGCAGGATGGGATGTGCTGTGCAGAGGGCTGCTGGAAGTGTTCAAAATCAGCTACCTGGGCTTCCTGGTGGGAAACTGCAGAAATTTAGCTCTACCTGTGTTTAGAGCTTTATGCTTTTGCCATGACTTGAAACAGAGGGAGAAACTTTTTGAGAGCATCCGGGGTCTGTGGTCCTTCTAACTGTTCAAATCAGAGCGGTAAGACAAAGTCATCCATGAAGAAAAAAAAAAAAAAAGATAAATTCCCACTCGTATTGCCTGAGGGCTTGTGGCATCACAAGTGAAAGGGACAGCAGATCTCTCTGCCTGTGCAGGAGATTACCTGGTTTTGTAGAGCAGAGCACCACAGAGCATCTTACAAGCAGCTTGTCTGGAATCAATGGGTTAACCAAGGAGCTTCTCACTGCTGCGTGTGGGAAGCGGTATCCCCTTGCCAAATTCCACCGATCTGAACATAACCAGCTTTCTCACTCACCCTGTGCTCCTACGCTCAGCTAGTGCTCGTGCCCGCCTCTGCAAGGGAGTGGAGACAGACCCCACGCTCTCTTTTCTCTCTGTAACTATTTCTCCAGCATTGTCCCTTTCCTGATGTCAGTTCTTGTCTCCTCACTAAATTACAGGACATCAGGTCTCCAAGGAAATCCCTCCGARCCAAGAAGCACGGTGCAAGACATTTGTAAAACACTGATGGCTGAGGACCAGCCAGGTTGGCTGCTCCCTGCTGTCAAGGCCAGGAAGTTTGGAAAAGGCTCCTTTGGGTCCCAGAGGAAAGAGCACTTGCAGGTGGCAGGATGGTTTTCAGACAAGCCATCTCCTTCCTTTGGCAACGGGGCTTTTGAGTGCAGCGGTGGCGGGCCGCTCACAACAGACTTGCATCTCCCAGGATCAGGTWCCCCAAGGGAGCTGCCTGCTGAGGAGCAGCCTGGCAGCTGCCTGCACACCAGCTTTTCCACCGAGGCYGTCGCAAGTAACAGCTGTGCTGTTCCAGCCAGCCACAACTCGGCTACCGTGCAAATGTGCTTACAGAGCTAATGCTAACTGCTAATATCCTATTCCRCACCTTAGCCGAAAATCGTAAGAGGAAATTAGGTGGAAGCAAATATAGCCATACACCTGACAAGCTGTTCTGCACTCCTTCAGTGCACAGCCAGCCTCCAGCATGRTTTCATATCTTCCTCAAGAGCTACTCTACCATGTAATTATAGGGGAAAACCTAAAGGTCTTCTTTTSCCTGCATACCAGGTAGATTTTCATTTGTTGAGCCACAAACAGGCCTCTAAATCAATATATAGATTCCCATCATACAGTCAAGGAATAAACACAAATTCTCAYGCACGCACTCGCTCCCTTGGCTCCTGCTGCAGCCTCTGACTACCTCCCCTGCCCTGCGACAGACTGCACCCATCAGCCTGAGCTCCTTCTGGAATAAAACTCGCCATCTTTGGTGCTCGGGCCCTAGGATTAGAAGAACAAGACTACACACACACCCACTTTGAGGAAATGAACAACTGAATAGATAATCATTTTATATCTTGCCATTTAGGCTAAAACAAGGAATGCTGGGGGAAGCGGGGGGAACCCACTCCTGCTCAGTCCTGCCCAGATACGAGCAGAGRTGTGGGGAGCCACAGCTCCCTTCGCTGGGCTGCATTCAGACGCCTGGAGCCATGTTTCGGCCTAAAGCATCCTCATCAGCCCCTCCAGGTYTCCCACAAACCGCTTGCACCTGCAGCCGGGGAGCACAGGGGGACACACAGCCCCTGTGTGACACTGTGGGCCGGAGCTTGGCCCCCCCACCCGAGGATGCAGGAGGGGCTCCCACTCTCCATGAGACCCAGAAGTCATCAAGTGGCTGCCTACAAGGCCACAACTTCTTGCTTTCCTACCAAAATAAAGTCTGCTATGACAACAGTTGTGGGCAAGGCCTTGCCGTGCCTTTGTAGGCCATGCTTAAACAGTGMACAAAAATGTCTTTAGTTTATCTATTTATTTTTGGTGCAGAGGAATGGCTGGGTTCAAAGCCAGTCCCATTCTCAAGCTGTTCTTTGTTCTCCGGTTTATCCAATACCCCATATCCCTCTCCTCACCCTCCCACCTCCCCCTCTCCATTTTACCACAGGTCTTAAAAATTAAGCTGTGCATGAAACCAAACACCACACTTGAACACTGCCCAGCAAATGCTCTTCATGGTCACAGAAGAATACTAATCAACCATAAAAAAAATGGGTAAGAGCAGCGTGCCCTTATACGGGCAGAGGCTAGACAAGCATCTGACACAAACATCATTTTTAAAGAAAAAATAATATTTATTTGCAATATAAACAAAGTCCCAATATTGGATCAGTATATATAGGGTCACTAATTTTCCTTCATAACTCAGAAAGCAGAACCATTCCTCACTAACGAGCTCTCATTTGTACTAATCAGAAGATGCATCTTTTTTTTTTTTTTTCTTTCCTTTATAGAAGAAAGACCACTAACAGCACAGGAAGCCTTTACAAACCAGCTTAGCTGTAATGCAATACAGATGCACTGTCAAAAAATCCCTGAAAAAATAAATTCCTCCATGAGGTAAGATGCAATTAGGATATTCTCAATTTTCTCACTCACAATCGTACTTACGCCCATTCTCCCTTCCAATGACCCACGATCCCAACATTGTTGCAAACAAAACCCAAACAAACAAACAAGAAACAACCAGAAAACAAGAAAGAGAAGCTCATTCCAACATTCTGGTAACATCTTTAACAAAAAGAACGGTTTCAGGATGTGACAGCGTCAAACATTCCTCCAGATGGAGATTTTTTTTTATTATTTTTTCTTTTTTTTGAAAAAAGTACAAAAAAACTGGATATTTAGAAAAAATCCGTGGCTTTTTTTTTTTTTTCAGTTACATGAGAGTTAAAGTGGACAGGGAGGGGGGAGAAAGGAGGGACTACATTGCAGCCAATAAAGAAATCTCCAAATCCGTTCTGCCCTCCTCCCAGAAATTATTACCACTTCCTCCCCCTCCCAGCTTGGTATAAGGTGTTTGCCAAACTAGCCAGAAATATAAACAAGTCTTCTCAGAATAGAAGGCACGGCATAAAGTTATTCGAAAGAGGAAGAAAAAAAAAAAATCAGAACCTCTGTTGAAAGCTCCAATCATCTCAGAATTTGCCAGTTAATATATATATTCATATATATATATAAAAAAATTCTGTTACAACGCTCTTGTCATCATTTCCACATCTCTTCACTCCCCTCACACGCTCTGTGCGTGACG
This sequence comes from Oceanodroma leucorhoa, assembly GCA_030449065.1. Classification (NCBI taxonomy): domain Eukaryota; kingdom Metazoa; phylum Chordata; class Aves; order Procellariiformes; genus Oceanodroma; species Oceanodroma leucorhoa. The sequence continues at coordinate 109,043 of JASVER010000217.1, forward strand.
ATTCAGTCCCGTCCCGCTACGCAATCCTCGCTCTGCTCCAGGCGCTCGCCGTGTTCCCCCCTCCACCCCRCACACGTGGGAAAGAATCGAGTGTGCACCAGAAACGCCAACATCACAACTACCTCTGTACTYGGGAAGCTGGAATGGTTTCGGGCCAGCTGGATGACGTTAAGTCAGTCAACAGGCAGCAGAGAACGAAGCTGGGCTCAGACATGCTTCTACCAGCTCTGGAGGCTACAAGAGTTTTACCTCTGGCAATAGCAAACAGTGTTTTTGGCAGGGGTGGCATTAAAAAAAAAAAAAAAGCTTGCGGCTTAGTCACCTTGGCTGAATCAGTGCAGAGTTTGTGATTGTGAGTGCAGGAGTGGTGAAGGGGTTGCGTTTAAGCCCAACTGGCCTTCACACATAACAAAGCTTCCTACCAGATGCTAACAACAACAGCAGCAGCATGTGTCTCTCTCTGGAGTACCCAGTAATATGCCAGGACATACCAAGGCTTCACAAAGTGTGCAAAATGCATTTGGTCAATATAAACATTTGATTAAAAAAAATAATAAATGATCAAACAAGAAACAGAATAAAATACTGGTTTTGCAACCTCGTCTGTACAAACAGTCAGGAACTTACACATTTAAAAAGAGTTTGAACCCAAAGCTCGAGTAAGATCTACCTTTTCTTTTTTTAAAATCAAAAAAAAGTAAACTTGGGTTTTAAAACAGTCTTGGCCCAACACCTTTTGTTCAAGGTTTCCAAGTGCATAAATCTCCTCACTTTCCACAGCAAGCTAACCCCCGGTAGCTCTTCACACGTGTGCGTGTTCTGACAGTCCCAATGCACCCAGGAAAGCGGTTATTGCCGGTAACAGCTGCGTTCAAAACGCTGTAACATCGCCCGTATTAAATAACCCCCTGTAAAAAGACTACCTCTTCAAACCACTTTGATCAGGATACTAATGAACGGCATTAGCCTTCTTAAAGCAGCGATCAGGCACCTCTGCCCAGAGAAGCTAGTCGTTTCAGAGCTGCCTGGCAAGACAGATATTTTTGTAAGAGTTGAAATGCTCAAGAGAAGCGATTCGATGCTCGAGTTCCCGACCAGGTGGCATCCCCTTCATGTGGACTCCAGAGTGTTCAGCTGGAACAGGTTGTGGTTGGTGGGGGTGGTGAAGTAGAGCTGTTCGCTGGGYGAGCGGTTGTCACAAGGGCTGTTGAGTCCCAGAGTCCTCTCAAAGTCCAGGAGCTGGCCCATGAAGTTAAAGTTTGGGGAAATGTTGGATTTTTTCCTTTTCACAAAGTCATAGGCATCGTTCAGGGACAAGTTGAGTTTTTGCATCAAGTAGGCGACAGTGACTGTTACGGACCGGCTGATGCCAGCGAGGCAGTGAACAAGGATCCCACACTTCTTGGAACGGGCCTCATCTGAAACAAGACAAGGGGAAGGGGGAGTCTATTATTCTGCACCAAAAAYGCATGGCTTTGGAGCAGGGCCAGGTGGCAGCTGCAAGATCCCAGGACAAGGACGACTGCCAGAACTGGATCCCCTGCTCCTAGTGACACCATCTCGTGTCCCTTTGACACCCACATCTCTCCCCAAAGGGCTCCTGAGATATTCCCACCGCACAGCAAAGCTGCACATCCCTGTTCCGCACAGCAAGGCTAAGCATCTCACGTGCTTGAGAAGTATTAATCAAGGCTGGCAACACATCCCTTGCCTAGGGAGCATCGGTACCCTCTATTCAAACAGAGAAATGGAGTAACCCACAAAAAGCAGGTGGAGCGGGAGACAACAGCTCCAGGGAGATGCTGGTGGTCAGGCATAGCACACCCACCTCAGCACCAACTAACTGGGGAAGGCTGCGCGCTTGATGCGAGGCTCCAGCCCAGCACCATGCAAGCTATTCTCTTCCGCTGTTCTTGTCCTCCTTCCACTAGAAAGTTATCTGAATGTAGCCGAAGCCAATTTAAGCGGAGTCTGAAGTGCAGGAACTTCCCTTATTGTGAAATTGTTTTTTAGGATCGACAGAAACGCACTTCACTACAAACAAACGCTTGTGTTGGAGAAGATTCTCAAGATGAATGGTAGCGGGGAGCAGGAATGCAGGCTGGACCAAAAAATGGCGAGAGAACAGCGATGAAATTTCCCTTCCCTTGCCACCGATTGAAAAGCACACACACACTCATTGTCTCTCGCACAGCCGGAACAGCGTGATCCCTTTATGAATTGACATCTTAGTGCTGAAAGAGGGACACGCCGCTGAGAGCGCTGAATGCACGCAAGTACCCAGCGCTGCTTACTTCTGGGCAGCCCTATTTGAAGTCAGTCATTTGACTGAGAGCGTGGCGGGGAGGGAGAAGGTGGCAGGAGAAAGAGGATCCTCAGGCAAAGCCAGAGGTAAGAGACACTCTGGCACCGTAAGAGCAYAGAAGGGCAAAGAAGATGCAGGCAAAACAAAATCCAGACCCAAGCCACAACAGGTTTTTTGCCCCAGCTTCCAAAACCAGGCAAGAATTTCCAGTACAGTGGGAAATCGCCCCCCAGTGTACTCAGCCCTCCTCCCAGTCTCTCCCTGTTCAACATTTTTCTGAGACATTTTTGCCTTTCATCTGACTTGTGCTGCATTTCTTAGTGTTTGGTTTTAGAGTGAGGTAATCCTCCATTTCCTGTCATTAACTGGAAAGCACAAGCATGGTGTTCACAGAGACATCGTCTGACTGGAGCAGATGGATCCCAAATGCCACATGCCAGCAGGGACCCCGTACCCGTACCTCACCCCTGACGTTTAACACCACTCTCCGTGCGGGAAGTGCAGATGGGGCATCAGACAGGCCCCTGCTGCCACACTGAAGCAGCCACTTCTGACCACAATCGTTGTTACTAGATGACAGAAGCTGGGGGCAAAGGAGAGCGCGTGGGAACCAGGGTTTCCGATGGCTGAAAAGCAGCCGAGGACCTACCACCGCTCTGCCCCGTTTCAGGCTTTACAGCACAGCAAGCAAGCGCACGCAGCGGGGTCCGAAACGGGGAGGGGTAGCAAAGCAGCACTGGAACGGGTGCACAGATTTCACTCTGAAGGTAAAGGTCCCCCTCGCCTTTACCTATACCAATGTTTTTAACYAGATATGAAGCCATAGGGCTTTTAATAGTTAATGGTGGTAATGACTACCTGTGCCATTCACCCCCCCATAAATCAGAACTCATTAGGCTGACGACCATCACCAGCAGACAGCACAGGTCATGCTGGACGTGTACATTCCTATTCAGTCCAACAGACACTTCTCACAGAATAAGAAGCAATTTTCAAAGTCAACACTAGCCTGGGAGAAGAGATCTGCCCCCCTGCGCCCCTCCCCACGACCAGCCAAAGCTGTCTCAGGGGCTGTCTGCACAGCAGTTTTTCCAGCTGAGCTCTGCAGTGTAATTATAATCACTAACTCATTGTGTTGACACTTACCTTAGGAGAAGTATCCATACAAGGAGTTAGTTATGCTAGGGCGACTTACAGCGGGATAGCAACTAGACTAGCAAATCCCCTCGGGAAAAGAAAACATCTCCCCCCCCCCCAGATTTTAACCACATTTGGGGCTAAGGAATTGCTGGCACCAGTCACGTTAATGCAACTCCCATCAACACTCATTCCTCCGAGCAAAGCAGGCAAAGGAGCTCCCCACCGCCTCGGTTCAGCCATTTCACACAAGTGCAAATCCCCATACAAGGGCAAGAGACAGCGGGGCCCGGTCCAGCGGGGCCGGTCCTACCACTTGCAGGTAACCCAGCTGAGGTGCTGTAAGAGGGCTGAATTTTGGAAGGGGAGGCCTCCCTGAACCCAGCCAGGGTGACACGCACCAGAAGTGTCACCTCGGCAGCATGACGCTCAGCTGCTAAGCTAGCGCCGATGCTGTGCCCTGGAGAGGTGAGGCCAGAGACRAGCAACAGCCCTGGGAAGCTGCTTGCCACATTCCCAAGCGGTGAGTATGAAAAGAGATGTTCTGCCAACTACCTACCAATGAAAGCAATGGCCTCGGGAAAGAACTGCGAGAGGTTCTGGCTCCAGTGATCTGAGATGGGGATCTGCTTGTACTTGAACTCTCCGTCGTGCTCAAACATGTTTGGCAGGTTGGGAGTCACATTCAGGATGTATTTAATGCCATATTTGCCCAGGACGTCCAAGTTGGTTGAATCTTTGGCACAGCCCAGGTACAGGTAAGGTAGGATCTGGACCGGAAAGGCAGGCTGATTGTTAGGGATTGGGCTCCCGTCCGACTCCGTGGCACTGCTGGGTTCCCTGTCAGATTCGCCATCTGAGCAGTCGGAGCTTATCCGCAGCCCTCCCAGGCCAAGGACCGATGCCGGGGGAGAGTTGCTGGGTGAGGAGCTGTCAAGGTTTGTCTCGCAGTGCTCCGAATATTCGGTCTGAAACTTGTTAAAGCCACCTGGGAAGGGGGAAAGGAGAGAGGGAAGGGGAGAGGCAAAGAGAAAAAGATATTTTATTCTTCAGAATGGGAAATGCTTCTACCTGAACACATGTGCATGTTACTTAGCAAGTCTTTGCCAGCAAAAAGTTGGTATACCTTCAACTTCACCCCAAGAAAGGCATCTCCCTGCTCCCTCATCTTCCCTGGGCAGACTGTTACTGAGCAAACAGGTCCCAGAAAACCAAAGAGTGTTTCTTATGAAGTTTGATATTGCTTGTGATAAATAGGGGCCAAATCTCAATCACAAAAGAGACAAACATCTGAAAATAAAATCAATGGCAAGAGACAATCTCACCTCGTTTAGCTTCTTAAAAATATTGGGTCTGGGGCAGTTTAGGCAAGAACTGTTATGCCACCTAGACAGAAAAGCACAGAACTATCTGTGTCCAAAAAGATAAAGCAAGAACAACCACCACATACCCAGCCCAGGCACTAAAACCCAATAAAATAATTCACCTTCAAGCAGGAAAAAAGGCCACAAGTTCTGCCAAAGAGCGATCCTCACACCTATTTTATCACTACAAACACGTTTCGTGACAGAGCAGTGTCACAGGTTTGTTCTTCACCCAGACTGCAGCAGGCTCGAGGAGGGATGGGACCCTTCATTGTCTGCTCCTAAGTCCTTTTCTCCGGCTCCTCGGCTCAACAGCTTGGGAAGGAAGGCAGAGGCAGGGAAGCAAAAACCCCACCGATCTACCTCCTTTCCAGGCAATATTAAACCGGAGCTCAGCCATCGGTATCTGACACTGACAAATGGTTTAATTAGAAAGGCCTCCTGGAAACTTTGTTAGTGGGTTCGGCGGTTGTGGCCGGGTCACTGAGCAGGACAGACAGCTCCTGCCACATCCATTCATGAAAAAGGCTCGTCCTCCTCCTCCTCCTCCCCCCCCCCCGCGCCGCCAGACAGCGCCGAGGAGCCATTTTGGAATTTTAATTGGAAACATTTCCCACCGAGGCTCCCGGAAAAATGCAGAGAAAGGGACTCGGYTCCTCCCCTGCCCATCGGGGAGAGCTTAGGAGTAACTTCAAAGCTGCTCCTGCTAGGGATGAGGACGAGGGGGCGAGAAACGGGAAGGCAAAGCGAAGGAGCAACGGAGCCCACCGGGAAACCCCAAACCGGGATGGGGGATTCACCCACCAGGACAGGCGGGGAGCGGAGGGATGGGAGGGAAAAGCGGGATCAACCCCGGTGCTTCGGCCCTGGCTGCCCACTCACCGCATCACCTTTGAAGGCGGCTTGTGCGGGCAGCGCAGCCCCAGAGGCTGGTCCCCAAATACCTGCCTGTCCCCTTGCCACCCCAACCCCGTACCAGGGGCTCCCTCGGCTACCCAGAAAGGGTCTATCAAGAAGCAGCAGTGCTTTTTAAAGGGCTGCGAGTGGCAACTTTCTTCACCACTCTTCCCCCCCCCCACTCCTCCGCTCTCCTGTTATTTCTGTCTCAAACCCGCCACCCAGCGACCGGACTGGGAGGACTGGGAGGATGGGAAGGGTCCCGGCAGCCCAGCTGTGGGCTCTGCTCAGCCCGCTGCGGAGGCCTGCTGGGATCTTTCAAAATAGCCAAAAAACACTCCCCACCCCCAAAAAAAAACAAAACCCCAAATCACCCCACCCCTCACGAAAGGGCATGTGCGGGGCTCGGCCCCCCCGCAGCATGGCTCCCAGCTSCTCCATCGCCCTGCCCCGGGGGAGCCGTCGGGCTGCCCCCTCCCAGCCCCACCGGCATTTCCAGGGAAAGGGGAAGAAAAACCCAAGCGCTCGCTTGTCGGGGATGGGGGAGGGAAAGAAAAAAAAAAAGGGGGGGGGGGGCTCTTCTGCCCGACACCCCCCCTCCCCCAAATCTGGCCATCCCTTCCGGAGGGGCTGGAGCGGAGCCTGGCGCCGAGGCGGGGAGCCCCCGAAAGGCCCCCTGCGGGGAGCAGAAGCGAGGGGCGCCCCGGGGGGCGGCAGCGGTGCCCAGCCGGGGTCGGCTTGGGACAGAGCAGCGCTGGAGGGGACGCCCCGGCGGCGGGGTTGGGGGGCTTCCTCCCGCCGCTGCCGCGAGGCGACGCAGGAAGAAGCGGGGCGCTCCCGGCCGCTTCCAGCCTGCGACCATTTTGTGCCCGGGATTAAAGCGGGATGCAGAGGGGAAAAAAATGGATATAAAAAAATAAATCAGGCAGAGGAAGGTGGGGGGAGGAAGCGAAACAACCCAGCCACCTCCGGCCGGCCAGGGGATGGGCGCCCGGCGATGCAGGGGCCGGCCGGGGGCTGCGGGAGCCGGCCGGGGCTGGAGGAAGGGCGGGGGGCACCTCACCTTTCAGGTAATAGGCTTTGCAGCCGTCATCGCGCAGCTTCTGGAGCAGGAGCCCCAGGACGGAGGTGGCGGCGCCGCCGTCCTGCCAGTCGGCGGTGGCCTCGTCGTAGAGCAGCACGGTGTCGGCCTTGCAGCGCTTGACGAAGCGCTCCTTGTCCTCGTGGTTGGGGATGATGGAGCGGATGGGCAGGTTGCCCTTCTTGAGGCGGCGGAGCATGAGCCCGGGGATGGCCAGGTTGATGGCCGTCTCGATGTGCGAGCTCTCGAAGAGCTCGTGGGGGCGGCAGTCGAGCAGCAGCAGCGAGCGGCCGCCGCCCGACTCCAGCTCCTCCTGCAGCCACTCCGCGCTCTTGCACGGCATCGCCGCAGCCATGGGCGCCCGCGGGGAGCTCCCCCAGACCTGCGTTTTCATGGGGCTCGGCAGCGGCGGCCGCCAGCGCCCGGCCCACCGGCCACCCACGCGGCGGCCGGACGCGGCCCCGCTCCGCTGCTTCCCCCCGGGCCCGGCTGGGCTCTCGCTGTGCCGGACGCGGCGCCGCTCCGCACGGCCGTGGGTGCGCGCTGCCTGCGGCCCGGAGCGCGGCGGCCCCCGCTCTGCCCTACGCGGTGCGCCCCATCCCGGCGGCCTCAATTAAAGCGGGGCTTCGCCGGCGGCTCGGCGTGTCATGCCTCGGGAGGCGGGGCGGGCGGCGGGGCCGGCCGAGCGGCAGCACGCCCCGCCCGGCGCGGATCGGCGCGGCGCGGCACCGTGCACACGCACCGGGCGGCGCGGCCCCGGGCGGTGCGGCCCCGCGCGGAGACCCCGCCCACCGCCGCGCGTCACCGCCTCCCGCCACGCCCCCAGCGCCAATGAGGCGCGGCGGCGGAAAGCGGGAGAGCCCTATATGGGCAGGGGGCGGGGCCCGCGCGGCGCCGGCGGCGGGGGCAGAGCGCGGGAAGGCGCGCGGGGGGCTGCGGGCCCGCGGACCCCGGCCCACGCTGCCGGGAGCCGGCGCTGCTGCTGGGCAAAGCCAGCGCGCCCTCACCTCCCCCCCCCGCCAGTTTTCAGCCAGAAGTTTAAGAAAAAGTTATGGGAGCGAAGTGACACAGCCCACGGGCCAGCAGGTGTGGAGGCCTCCGTGGGTTTTGAGTGGGTCATGCCCTGCCTCGGTCTTTGACAGCAACACACAGTTCCAAAATAAAATTGAATGGGACTCCTTAAGCCTCAGGATTCCTGTTTGTTCTCAGAATGAGCCTCAAAATAGATGATTTTATCTGTGTGTCCTAGTTTATTTTTAGAGTATCTTCCCTATTGGTATCCACTACTATAAACACAAATCTTTTGTGCTGCAATACTGAAATTTCAAGACAGGAATGTAACTGGAGGCATCCTTCTGGTTTCTTTCCATCTTTTACATGCCTTTTCATGTGAATCAGTTCTCCGGTACCAGAAGTTTTCCGTGCCTCACATAAACTGTTCCTGTTACAAAACAGATTTGATCTTTCTCTTTTTAATGAGCAGGATGACATTAAAAACATGGGTTTGTATGAGCTGCTTCTATTGCAGTCTATTTTCATCACGCAGGCAGTCAAACATTGATGGGTTGCTCAGAGAGGTTGTGCAATCTCCATCCTTRGTGGTTTTCAAGATTCAACTCAGCRCAGCCTGARTAACCCGGTCTGACCTCCGGGCTGACCCGGCTTTAAGCAGGAGGTTTGACTAGGGCCCTCCTGTGGTCCTTTCTCACTTGGGTTGTCCTACAAGCTCTCCAAATTCCCGTGGGCATCAGTGGGAGCGGGAATGGCTCCTCCTCCCCAGTCTGGGACAGATGAGCCATTCCTTTTTTGCCCTAACTTCTGTTCTCTTTAGCCTCTTATTACAAACTATCTCAGCAAATACTGTTACAAGGGGAAGAGTCAGGGTCTGTCTCACCAGCAGATTCCCAGGCTCAGCGACCTGACTAGGTCTCGACAGGGTTTTTTCCCAGCTGGCTGAATTTCAAGACCTGGGCTGTATCTTGTGTAACAGCAAAGATATTGTTCTTTAAAACACGCCCCCCCAGGCAAACAAACACACGCGCACGCACACACACATACAGTCTTAGTCTTAATATTGTTTAAAACTGTGCTGTTCAAATGACATTGTGTCAAGGCAAAAAATACAAATCAGACTGTATTTAAGGACACTTTTTATCAAGACCTGCTTTTCTCAAAGCCAAGCTCTACTACTGAAACCATAACAGAGCCACTGTCTCCCCAGTGGTCTTTTATGTACCCTTGATACATAAAATATCCCAAGGAGGCCGTTTTCCTCTGTCTTTAGTACAAAAGCAGCACTCAGCTGTGCTGGGGTCCCTCTCTCCTTTTAGTCTAATTGATAAGTCTGGATCCTAATGAAAAATATAGACTCAACACAGCAATTGAGCACATGCTTAACTTTGAGCACGTTGAGCATCCCATTGCAAAACACTCTGTGATTTCAGCAGGACCGTGCTCCGAACCGTTTGTGGATTTCGTCGGCATCAGCAAAATAAACGGCTTGTTCTACATCGCTTTTTTTTGTGACTCAAGTGTGCCCGAGAAAACGGAACAGCAGAAGCCGTCCACTTCCCCTTGCCCAGTTTATTTTTACCACTGGTTGCTGTGGGAGGCTATTGTGATTCAGTGTTGCAGTAGGAAGTTACTAACGCTGCTCTTGCAGCAGAGGATGTTGAGGTTCTTATGCAAGCCACAGTGAAAATAGCTGACCTTTCAGTATGTTTATCGAAGCACCTTCAATTCATAAGGGCAACAGCAGYGGGTTGTGCAAAGAACTTACATCTGGGTCTGAAGCCCTTGGTGTACAGAAAACAGMGCCCAGAAATCTTACGGGGACTCCTTGGCTCCTCTTCTGCGGAACGAGGGAGGCAGGTGTAACTGCCGGCGTGCAGTGCTGTGAAACCAGAAGAGAAATGTTTCACCTCCATTTTGCGGTCGCGTTAGCAACCACATAAGTTTCGGGACAGGCTCCGGGCACATCACCTGCAGAGGCAAGACCAGATTTCACCCTGATGAGGGCAAAAGCAAAATAATGTCACCTAACACTGCTGTGGCATCCTCTGCCTGCCCAACCAGGAGCTGAGGGACATTGAGGGGGGGAGCAATAGAGATTCCCCTCCCTTCTCCCATCTCCGGGCCCTCAGGAGTATGGCTCGTCCTGGTGAATTCCCCCTGCAGCCCTGCAGGCGGGAGCAGGCAGGGCTGGCAGCTGCAGGCCGGGCAGCGCAGCGGGCAGCGGCCGGTGCCAGCCTGTCGGCATGCTGCCCTCTTGAGTCAGCCGCTCCGAAACGCACCGCAGCCAAAAGCCAGACCCGAGTTACCATCCTCCAGCGCCAGGCTCCCTTTGCCAGGCCCTACATCCTCCCCACGGAGCCGGGGCTGCCGTCCAGGGGGGTTTCTTCCATGCAAGAAGAAACCTCCGCCCTGCAGAGAGCCGTGGGTGCCCCTTCAAATCGCCTCCTAAGGAGAAGGCACCTCGCATCCGCGAGGTTTCCCGAAATATAGGCTGGTGCCAGGGTGCTGTGCGCCAGCACCTCCTCCAGCACAGCGGGGCTGGCCGGGGCTCAGGGGTCTTGGTGGTGTTTGTCTTACCACGCACATGGCTTTGCTGACAGCTAGAAGGTCAGCACCTGTCCAGAAATGAGCAGCTTTCGGCTCAACTCCAAAGAGTCCCGAGTGCTTGCGACAAGGACAGCACAAAGTGCTCCTTGCTTCAGCACAAAGGCCTCCAGGGAGACCTTCTTGCACCTTTCCATACTGATACAAAAGACGAGGAAAAACTTTTTAGCAGGGCCTGTTGCGACAGGACAAGGGGCAATGGTTTTAAACTAAAAGAGAGCAGATTCAGGGTAGATAAAAGGAAGACATTTTTTACGATGAGGGTGGTGAAACACTGGCACTGGTTGCCCAGAGAGGTGGTAGATGCCCCATCCCTGGAAACATTCACGGTCAGGTTGGATGGGGCTCTGAGCAACCTGATCTAGTTGAAGATGTCCCTGCCCACGGCAGGGGGGTTGGACTAGGTGACCTTTAAAGGTCCCTTCCARCCCAAACTATTCTATGATTCTATAACTGCTCTTCACGTGGACTGCCATCATCTCCATGCCGTACCGGCACAACTGGCCTTTGGTTTCTATTACACAGGGCTGTGTGCGTCCTTCTGGTTGTTTTTCTGCTGTGGAAAGRCTCTCTCCTCTATTAGCCTTTCTACTCAATGCCCAGCACGGTGACCAGCAACTTCCCCATGCCCACAGCCACGTCTTGCTGGCTTGGCTTCAGATTGCTTTTGTCCTTATCTGTCCTGGTCTCCCATGATGCCCATGTAGCCACCATCGCAGGTTCCTCATTTCCATCGCCACAACCTCTCTTCTCCCAGATTCTCTGACTGCCGAGCACACAAGCTGTGTTTTGGTGTCTCTTTTCCACCTGGGTCTTTGTCTCATGTTTTAGRAACAGAGACCATAACTGTGAGTCCTGGCAGAACAGGAGGTAAATGCACCGTTAGCAGGTGTCTATCCAAACTCATTCCACGTCCTGACTTAGCCCCTGTGGTGGGCGTTGCTTCCAAGGATGTGACAGCTGCTACTTTGAGCCGAGGGAGCAGCCAAAGTCTGAGCAAAGGGAAGAAAGTGTCACATCACGAGGGGATCTGTGGTACTAACTACAGCTTAGGTGAGGGCTACGGTTCCCAAGGGTTTGAAGAGTAAAGCAAAAGTATTTGCAATCAGAAGCTGGTCAGAAGTTAAACCACATTTTCTTCTTAAAAATGAACCTCTGAAAAGCATGCCTTTGCTTTTTTTTTCCTTTTTAACATGCACTTTCTCAACACCTTTGCACCCCGAAAAGGTTTTCTTTCCAGTCTCAGCTGTCAAAGCAGCCCTTCCCCCAGCAACTCTGGGCTGTAGCAGCTAAACCTCCCTAGGACTTCTCTTCTGCTCAATCAGCTGTTTGTAACACCTAATAACAAGTATCAGGTATGATTCATGGCCCAGATATCAATCCATAAAGCTATTAAGCTCCTTCTAGCAGGAGTCTTCACCTGTCTCAGGTGCCTGTGGTCAAATATCCATCAGTACCAAGAGAGGATGCTCCTTCCTGGCAGTTTAATGACAGACTGGCAGCTCAAAACAGTATTTTGTGAGCAATATTTTAGTTGGGAATTTGCTCAGATGACTGGGGCTCCCAGGCTGGCTTCTGGTTTGCTCTGTGACATTGAGCAAAATTACAACTTTCTATACCGCACTCTTCCCATCTGTAGAATGGGGCTGGTGCCTCCCCATCATCTTTGCAAGCATTTGGGTGCTAGGGAACCAGGCAAGTGGGCTGGTGTGATGTTAACATCCTCCTTGCAATGCTGAATTTCTCAGATTGAATCACTTTGTCTTTCTTTAAAAAAAATAAGCTTTTTTTTAACTTCAGCTTTCCTTTCTAATTACTTAATTGAGGTAGGAGTTATTTTGTCAGGGAAGGGCACTTCTTGATGGTTTACCCCATATTTCATTAATGCATGTAAGAGGTTAACTCCTGGTAGAGAAATAGATGCATGGTTTTAACAGTAAAAAAAAAAAAAAAAAAAGGCCCAAATTTGCTTTCTACTCCTGCACTAATTTGTGGCTATTTTTATCAATGTTAACACTGAGCCAGGGTAAAAATACTCCCTAGAAAGTTTAGAATTTACATTCGTCTTCATATATATTCAGCAGAAATCTAGCTCCCCAGCCTCCGCACTGCCTAATCTGGATTCATTAACTTCACCCGCCCCCGAGAAAAATGTCAGATGACTTTGGCCTGGTGAAGCACTTCACCCACAAATGCTCAGCGGGAGGATCTAGGCGCAGTGCTCTCCTTTCTGCAGCAAGCGGTCCCCGTGGAGCATCAGCTCTGACACCACAGGCACCTGACTCGGCAATGGGAACAGATTCCCCTTCCTAACACAGCCCCGCTTCAGGGCAAAGTCTCCRGTGGGCTCCATCCTGCGAGGATGCCGAGCAAGCCTCTTCCCCACTGCTGCCCCAGCAAAGGCAGGTAGATGTAGGCTGGGGAAGAACCGCCACGAGGAGAAACCTTCGTGGACCATCTTGTGAAGCATGAGGCAGCCATGAGCACATGCAAGCTGCACGGCCAGGTCCATGGGTGGTGCCGTTTTTCCTCTATTAAATGGGCATAGCATCCTTTGCCTCTCCGGGAGGCATTTTTGCTGCAGAGCTTGGAGTCTTTCACGTCAACATGTCAGTGAATACCGCTCCAAAGACTACAAAATTGTTCTCTGGCATATTCCTGCAGAAGAAGCAAATCAACTCCTCCTGTGCAAAAGCCAGAAAGCATGTACAGTGGCTGGGCAGCTCAGGGCAGTTGTCCCCTCTTTGTTCTGCACAACCCGACCTGATGTAGGAGCCTTCTCCTTGGGCTGGTTCTCAGCTTTTCACCATGCAGGTCTCCAGGTAGATCTAGAAGCTCTGTGGCAACAGCAGGGGAGCAAAGAACGGAGTGCTACAGGCCTTGGGGAATGTGGACATTTGCTTCCCTTTAAACATCTCCACAGCAAAAATCAAGGCTCCAAGAATCCAATTTTTCTGTTTTCTGTGATCATAGAATCATAGAATCATTAAGGTTGGAAAAGACCTCTAAGATCATCAAGTCCAACTGTCAACCCACACCACCATGCCCACTAAACTATGTCCCGAAGCGCCACATCTACACGTTTTTTGAACGCCTCCAGTGATGGTGACTCCACCACTTCCCTGGGCAGCCTGTTCCGATGCTTGACAACCCTTTTGGTAAGAAATTTTTCCCAATATCCCACCTAAACCTCCCCTGGCGCAACTTGAGGCCATTTCCTCTCGTTCTATCACTAGTTACTTGGGAGAAGAGACCAACACCCACCTCGCTACAACCTCCTTTCATGTAGTTGTAGAGAGCGATAAGGTCTCCCCTCAGCCTCCTTTTCTCCAGGCTAAACAACCCCAGCTCCCTCAGCCGCTCCTTATAAGACCTGTTCTCCAGACCCTTCACCAGCTTCGTCACCCTTCTCTGGACACGCTCCAGCACCTCAATGTCCTTCTTGTAGTGAGGGGCCCAAAACTGAACACAGTATTCGAGGTGCGGCCTCACCAGTGCCGAGTACAGGGGCACGATCCCCTCCCTACTCCTGCTGGCCACRCTATTCCTGACACAGGCCAGGATGCCGTTGGCCTTCTTGGCCACCTGGGCACACKGCCGGCTCATGTTCAGCCGGCTGTCGACCAGCATCCCCAGGTCCTTTTCCACCGGGCAGCTTTCCAGCCACTCTTCCCCAAGCCTGTAGCGTTGCCTGGGGTTGTTGTGACCCAAGTGCAGGACCCGGCACTTGGCCTTGTTGAACCTCATACAATTGGCCTTGGCCCATCGATCCAGCCTGTCCAGATCCCTCTGCAGAGCCTTCCTACCCTCAGGCAGATCAACACTCCCGCCCAGCTTGGTGTTGTCTGCAAACTTACTGAGGGAGCACTCAAACCCCTCATCCAGATCATTGATAAAGATATTAAACAAGACCGGCCCCAAAATGGAGCCCTGGGGAACACCGCTTGTGACTGGCCGCCAAATGGATTTAACTCYGTTCACCACAATTCTCTGGGCTTGGCCGTCCAGCCAGTTTTTTACCCAGTGAAGAGTACACCCGTCTAAGCCATGAGCCGCCAGCTTCTCTAGTGGTCACAGAAGCCCAGAATGGCTGAGGCTGGAGGTCCCTCTGAGGAGCGTCTGGTSCAACCTGTGTCTCACAACAGCATTTGCTAAGGCAGGTACTGCATCCCAGTTGGGTATCCCAATATCTCCAAGGATGGAGACTCCACAACCTATCTGCATCAGTGTTTGACCACCCTCACAGTGAAAAAGTGTTTTCTTATGCTTAAGTGACATGTCCCATGCTTCAGTTTGTTCCCATTGCCTCTCATCCTTTCACTGGGCACCCAAGAAAGTCTATCATCTCCATCTTCAGGGTTTGAGGAACCTCTGCATTTTTACAGAATAGGGCATGCCTCTACCTGGGTGCAAAAAATCCAATCTGCAGAGCCAAAAGCCAATTTATCTGGGAAATATTGGCCCAGCTCTTCTCACAATGCTTGGCTGGGATAGCTGGTTAAATGAGAACTTCAGAGGTCCCCACACTTTCTATGAAACCTAGGAGAGAAAGGAGGCTCGTGTTTAAGCAGGGGCCAAGAACCCCCATGGGTTCCACCAGCAAGAGAGGGCAGCTCCAATCTAATTAAAATGGGAAAACATCGTTGAGCAATGACCACTTCCCTTCCTCCCTGCCACTGCTTCCTGGGCTCCAGAATCCTTCCAGAGGAAGAACTGGAGAATATTTAAGATTATTTACCCTCTTAGCAATGGATTTTAAATGAGCAGGTATGGAAACAGTGTGCCACAACCCTTATGAAATCCTCCCTTACAGAAGATCAGAGGGGGCAGCTCCGATGCTCCCTTTGGTATTAGACCCTCCAGAGTCTATCACTGCAATGATGGAGCAGGACAGGATATTTATGGGACTTAAAAAGCCAATAACATCTACTCTCAAGGCTGTCTCATGCATATATCAGACACAAACTGCACAGCATGTAGTTGAATATATACCTCCGTACCACATTTCTAATCATTCCTCCTTTTGTATGCCAAAAAAAGCCCTTCCTCTGTAGAAAACAGGCAGGCAAGAGAGGAATGGCCCAAGACAGTGAGTGCAGGACCTGTTGGTGCTATCTGAGCACCTCCCCTCTGATCCGCTCGCGTCTCCATCGCCTCCCTGGCTCCGCAGTTTCAGCATCCTCGGCCGCCCGCCCTGCACACACGTCAGTTCCTCAGCAGCTTCTCCCAGGCAGCCGGGCTGTTTTCAAGAAGCAATTTCCTGCAGAAAAATATTTCTTTTTCAAGGAGGCTAAGTGGCGAGCTTCCTGGTGCAGGCTTTTCACAGAAAACAATTGCGAAAGCAGCTTCACCACCCACCAGGAAGGGCTGTAAATGAGCAGGGCGGGCGCAGGCTGCACCCAGCTTTGCATCCCTAACCCAGTGCCCCCCCCCTACATGCCCAGGGGGTGAGTTTTGGGCCCCCTGCCCACCTCTCCCAAGCTGCTGCTGGGATGCTGGCTTGGGCCAGGGGAAGTAGGGGGATGGGGAAAACCTGGGATAGGTGCAGGCAGTGCAGAGCCTGCCGGGGAAGGTGCTGTGTGGCCCCTCTGGCTCCCAGCCTGTCCCTGGGGTGGGAGAAGGTGAGAGAAGCTGAGAGAAGACACAATGACTCTGCCAGGCTTTGGCTCAGCAGCCTTCRTGCTCTCCCTCCTCACTATGTTGCTGGATCTGATTTCAAGCAGGGCCACCAAATACCAGGACAGGCTTCTCTCCCCACCCTGAGCTGGGCGGTCACTGCTMCTCAGCCTGGTCCCGCCAGGCACCTGGGTTCCTGGGTGCTCCTCTGAAATGCAAACCCTGCCAGGACTTCTCCCCACTGCTGAAAGGGTGAGGCAGCCCCGCTCAGCTCTGCTGCGGCGGATGCGAGGCAGTCCCGGCGGCTTCGGCAGCGCTATCTGGGATTTACACCGTGACAAGATCAGAGGCGGACTCAGCAACGTGGCGGTGCTCCGCATCCCTGCCTATCAACAAAACCCCAAACTGCACCCATTAAGCCCTYAGCTGATGCAGAGATACTGGGGAAGGAGGTTGCACCGTGCTGCCGCTTCTCACCGTGCGTGGCTTTAAAGTCAATTATTGTTCATATCCTTTTATCCCAATGAGCAAGGCAGGTTTCCTAGCCAGTGCATGCCCCCCCACAACTTGGCTTTTCATTCACATAGTTGTTCTGGTTTGGATGTATTTGGTGGCTACTAATACTCGGGCAACTGAGGGTCCTGCCCCGCTTCGAGGTCTCACCACCTGTGCTGTGGTAACACTGCTTTTTCATTGAGAAGTTTTGCCGGCCATCCATGAAGATGCTCCAGTTCCTGAGGTTTTTTCTTGCACCAAGTCCTCTGGTTTTGCAACCCCTCACTGCGGTTAAATTAAAACTGAACAAAACCCAAGAAACCATTTCCGTGAAGGGTTTTGTGAGCAAGTGGCTGGTTCCTGTTTCAGAGCATCGGAAAACGACTTCTGTTTTCCTCCCAGTGTTAGTAATGTTCAGCTGAACCCCTCTCTTTTTCCCCAAAAAGTTTAGCTTCCGGGAAACAAAGCTTTATTTTGAACACAAAGCGTCTCTTGGGACAATCTCTTTTTCACTTGCTTTTTTTTTTTATTTAATGTATTTAACAAAATTCCAATTTTCTGTGAACTCGTTCAGCAATCCCTGCTGGTCACTGGTCCAGCCTGTTTGATGCTCTTGGGTACACTCACAGCTTTCGGATACACATATATGATCTGCAAGAACATGACCCAGCACAGAGGGAACTGGACCAGGTCTCAGGGAAGAGACTGGCCCCTTCCCAACTCATCACTGGCCTAATTGTGTGATGCTGGGCAGGTCCATTCCCTCTGTTTGTGTCCTGCTTCCTGGCCCTTGAAAYGGGGTTAAAGCCCCTTCATGCAGCACTTAGGTGGATGTAAGGGTTGGCAAGAAATACCTGAAACACCCACAAGGTGCAAGTCCTGTTTCCACCAGTGGCAGCAATGCTTGGTGCCAAGGGAGGAATCAAAACCTTCTTCCTTCTTCTCCCTTGGCCTGCTGGCAACACTCTTCCTAATGCAGCCCATGATGTTGCTGGCTTTGAGAGTACATTGGTGGCTCATGGTCAACTTGTTGTCCACCAGGACCCCCAGGTCTTTACCTACACAGTTGCTTTCCAGCTGGTTGGCCCCCAGTGTGTACTGAGGTTATTCCTCCCCAGGAGCAAGAGTTCATACTTCCCTTTGTTGGACTTCATGAAGCTCCTCTCTGCCCACTGAGGTGCCTCTGAATGGCAGCATGACCCTCTGATGGATCAGCCGCTCCTCCCAGTTTTGTATCTTCTAAAGGCTGGTGCACTCGGTCCCATCATCCAGGTCATTAATAAAGAAGTTAAACAATATTGGGCCCAGTGCCGACTGTTGGGGCACACCACTGACCTCCTGCTGGACTCTGAGCTGCTAACCACAACCCTCTGAGCATGGCCATTCAGCCTGGTTTTAGTTCATCTCACTGTGCGCCAGAAAGGACATGCCAGCAAGGTCTGGAGAAGGAGACCTGCCYTCTGAGTGCTTTGGGCCTGTCTCGCTCTGCCTGCCTGGCTGCTGAGCCATGGCAAAGATGTCCTGGCTGCAGTTCCTGCTCCTCCTGTGCCCGGCTTTGCAGCCAGTCCCACAGTTCCTTTGGTTCCTTGCTGTGCTGTAGGTCAGGGAGGAAGATGCCACAGTTTCCCCAGATGTCCTCCAAGCAGCTCGGTGCGGCATCGAACAATTTATCTATTTCAAAACAGCCAAGCCCTGGAAGCTTTGCTGGACCCTCAGCCCAGTCTATAGCTCCAGCAAACACAGCGGACAAGATGCTGGGTGGTATTGGTGCGAAGAAGCAGCACACAACCAGTCGTCATTGAAGGCACTTGCTAGATCCCACCCAAGACACCACGCGTGTTGCTGTGCCCGCTGACAGCATCATCTCTGAAGGGTTCTTGMGGGTCTGGAGCTTGCTCAAGCATGGCTTGGAGGGGCCAGCTTTGGTGGCCAAAGGGGACTTGGGGAAAACCTTCCCAGCTGAAATAAYAGCCCAGCTTTCTGAGGCAGCTGCTATAGCTGGGATGGCCCCAGGACACGTGCAAAGCTGGGCGGGCAGGGAGAGCTCACATCATTTAATAGCTGAAGTGGTGGAGCAGGGAGAAAAGGATGGGCTTTGAGACATATGCTTCTCCACATCTGACCACTGACCACAACAGGGGGACACACATGGTCTGGGGACACACAGGGCACAAGGAAAGGGGGATCCTGCAAGCAGCTTGTGCCATTTCAGCACGTGTGTGCATTGTGCCTGTGTGTCACTCTCTCTTCACTCCCAATTTGAAAAGAGAGGAAGCAGTGATCAGAGAAGGAGGTGACCAGGCAACTTTTAAGCAAACATATCCTGGGGAATGAGTCACCAGCTTTGCGTAAGAAGCCAGACTCATCTCTGGAGAGAGAGGGGCAGGCAGGGCATCAGGCAAGATGAACGCTCCAGGGAGATGCCTGCAGCATGATTAAAAGGCAACCTGGACCTTGTGTTAGGAGAGCCATCTGAGATGGCAGCTGGAGCTGTGAGATCAAAGCCGAGCGGGCTCTGGCTGCGCCCATGCAGCTCAGCACGCAGCAAGCCGGTCCCGGCCCCGCAAACCAGCTGGCCACGAGGACACGGCGGCGGGARCACAGCTCATCGGGGTAGGCTGCTCCCAGGAGCTGGAGAAATCACAGCATCCACCTAACCCAAGCTTTTCTCAGGAAAGCTGGGGAAGGCTTGGGTCTGGGTGGTGGCATTTCTCACAGGGAATGTTATTTCCTTGAAACCCATGGGTATTCAAGTCAAGGAAAAGCTATTAGCAAAGTGGCATCAGAGCATTGAGCCGGTTGAGTCAGAAGGTAATTTTGAACAGCGTGTAAGGTAATTTCCGAGGACCAGGAGTGTTTCGTCACGGTGTTTTCCTGGTGACATCTTCAGCTGTTTTGCTTTTAAGAATCAGCCTTTTGTTTACTATTTTAGCTTATTTCCCCATGGAAAGCCTTTCATTTACTCCCCAACATTACCTGTAGCTTTTCATCTGAGTGGGTGAAGAAGGATGAGGAAGAGGAACAGCTCTTCAGCAGAGTGGCCAGTGTGCCAGAAATGATACTTTTTTTTAAGCTGCTCATAAAGATAACGAGACATGAAAAGGTTGTGTCGGGAGGGGGATCTTCTCTAGTTGGAAAATATGAAATACGAGAGAGCTGCTGTCTTTTCTGCTGGGGTCTTGGCATTTCTGATATTATGTCTCCCAGGGTTTGCCCTATGGGACAGATGCCCCAGAAGGGCAGCCAAGGTGGCTGGAGGGATGGGAGAGGAGCCCACCGAGGGACTCACACCCATCTTAGAGGGGCTGTAAGGCCTCAAAGAGAGAAGAAAATCTGACTGAAAAAAAAATAATCTCAGAGCCCAGACTTGTTAGGTGAAAGGTGTTGGAAATGCAAATCATTAATTTAAAGAACTGGGACAGGAACCAGAGGTGCCAGGCTGAGCTGTTATCTGCTGCATCAGCTGCGAGTCTAGCTCAGTATTTCAAAATAAAATTAGACTTGCAGTATATGTCTTTAAATATTTAAATTACTTTCAGTAATTCATATGGTGACATTTAAACAAAGTACGCCAAGCAAACAGCTCCCAGTGCTAAAAGGAAATGTTTGCAGGTAATAATATTTAATTTAAGAGGGAACAGCTGATATCAAGGCAGAATCTTAATGCTGAATTTAACCTACATTCCTCTCTGAACCAAGAAATGAAGAATAAATCCCTGGGCCTGCGAATGGTTAAACACGCAGAGCGATGTGATTGAAGTGCTGGTCCCAGGCACCCCAACAGAGCTGGGAATTATTTGTGTGCCAAAATGTTTGCAGGATCAGGACCTCTGTGCAGAGTTGCTTCGTGGGCTCCCAAAGGTGGGGATGGGCAGGTCCACGTCAGGAGCTGAGGACCACCAGGCTTGGCGATACCAACCCCTCCTGCCCCTCTCTGTGGCACCGTCCCCGCTCCCCTGCCCACCCGCATCCTTCTTGGCCCCTTCCCTGTGAGTCTATTTTAGTAACTAAAGGCAAAATCCAGCCCGGGTACAAACAAGCAAAACTCAATGAAGTCAACTTACACACAGGCTGCGCTTCGCTGTTGGTGCTCCCGGCCAATTTGGAGAGCTTAGCCGGGTCTGTTACATCAGTCACACTGGATTTCATAACATTAGACATTTCAATGAGGGTGACTCATTCTCTCTTGAAGTGTATTGTATGTATGAGCAAAGATGATTAACTTTTGCTGAATGGTATGATTTCTGGGATGGGAACTGCTATTAATTATGAGCAGATCTCAGATGTTCATAAACCCTGTTTTCATGGCCTACTTTGTATATTTTTCTCCATTCTACTTGTTTTTTTAGTTCAGGATAAATATCAAAGTGCGCTTCCCTGCTATCTGTCGCTAAAGCAGCCAGACGTCCAGCAAAGGCATCTGACTTTCACGGCCAGGCATGGCCCAGGGCTGTCAGTTCCTGTGGCCAAGCTTCAGCTACCTGCCCCAAAAATCTCTGTTTTCACATTAAAAGCAAAAAAAMCACAAATAAAAGGGAGCTTCCAGCCATTGCAAGTGCAGCAAATAAAGTACCAAGGGAAGTAAAATAAGCTTATGGCTCAGAATGTAGAATACAAAGAATTACCCTTCCTCATSCTCCCCCAAATTTTCTTTATCAAAAGAAACTCAGCTGGGGGCTTGCGCTAATCTTCTGCTTCTGACTGTTGAGGGTTGAGCTTCTGGGGTTAGCAACACCAGGGACCCTTGGGATAAAGACTCTCCCAGGTTCGGGGGGAAACACCCTTTCAGCTGTGCTGGCTACAAAGCTGAACAATTCGCCAGCGCAAAGGTCAGGATGCTCCACAGCGCCTGACACTGTGGTCCTTCATGAAGCRCCGCTCTGCCCAAAGAGCCTGAAGGCATTAAGACCAGCCTGCYTGCCAAAGCCAAAGGAGGTAGGCAKGGGACGGAGTCATCCTTCCCCACTGCTGCTGTGGGCATGGGCAGCCCCGGGCAGTGCCCGGGGGATGCTGAGGAGCTGGGGACCCGGCAGGCCAGCGTGGGCCAGGCTGTTCAGTGGCATCTTGCTACCATGTTGTGACTCCCAGCATCCCCATTTTGATGACAAGATGCCCTCCCAGCTCCAGCCTGTGAGCTCCCTCTTGCCCCATCCCATGGCACTGGCAGTGATCGACACACCATCCCACACAGCCAAACGCTCCACCCTGCTCCAGCTCCATTACTGTTGTGGGCAGCAAAACGGTCTTGGGAATAGACAAACTGTGGCCAGACTCTCTGCCTGGCCAGCGAGGAGCTGGAGGCGGGTTTCTCGTCCTTGGTTCCTGGTGAGACACCACTGTGCAAGTCAACTGGGACTTCCAGAGAGAGAAAGGACGGGCCATGGCTCAGCCTGGTACTGCACCAGCAAGGAGGGGTTCATCTGCTTTGCCCAGCACCCCCCCCAGGCACTTGCTGTTGCTCCTCAAATGTCAGGCAGGGACTGTGGGCAGCAGTTATGCAAACAAAGGTCACTGGATCCGYGCTTTTCCCTTTCATCAGCTGAGGCCGCACGCGGCTCCTGGGCACGGGCTGGAGGTCTGGTCCTGCTCCGCGGCAGGCAGTGATGGTGAGCGTAGGCAAAGCCCGGCAGAAGCAAACCTTGCCTATCTTTTTAACTGATCAAGACCAGAACTGCTGAATTTTTCAGTCAAAACTGAGATGGGAGGGCTGGGCATTTCAGTGCAAATGGGGGTGAGCAGTAAAACCGCCTGTGCGGCTGGCCAGCCCTAACATGGGGTGTTTTGGAAACCTCCAGGGTAGCAACTTGCTTGCTCTCCTCCAAACCTCCTGCAGTGGGCAGAGGYAGCCCCTCTTCCCTGGCAGCTCGGGGTGACTCACTCTGGCTCAGGCACTGCAACCAGGCTGGTGGCAGCAGACCGGGAAGCACCTGCTGCCCAAGCTTCCCCATAACCACTGCAGCTCCCAGGCTGGCTCTCAAGAAGCTGGGAGGTGTGGGAGTATTGAAAGGCTTCTCCTTTCAGACTCAACGGTGAGGAATGTGCATTCAAAACAGAGATAGGGCTAGTTTCTCTCGAGCTCATGGGAGGACATCACTTCTCCTGTGCACCAATCCAACCATGAGTATCTTTGAGATAAAGTGACATCTAGGGGTAGGAAAACCCCACAATTTGCCTAAARTGGGGCCATTTGCACTAGTGAAACACCACTGGCAGATGGAAGGACTCCTGTAYGATTCAGGCACAAGTCTGGGGCATGTGAGCCACTGCCCAAACTCCGGGCGTGCGGCAAAGGCTGAGCCACGCAGCCCCAAGGGTTTCCTTGGAGACTGACGCAGAAGGGGCTGCTCCTCCAGAGGCTCTTTCTCCCTGCCTTACCAGGCAAAGAAACACCCTAAATCCTATGCCCACCAAGAGAGCTGGCAACTCCACCATGCYGCTGGAGGAAGGAGCAGTGCTGGGAGCTTGGCCGGCGGTTTTCCTC
This sequence comes from Oceanodroma leucorhoa, assembly GCA_030449065.1. Taxonomy (NCBI): domain Eukaryota; kingdom Metazoa; phylum Chordata; class Aves; order Procellariiformes; genus Oceanodroma; species Oceanodroma leucorhoa. Next base: position 132,037 of record JASVER010000217.1, read on the forward strand.
CCCTCGGAGCGGTTTTCCTGCTGCGCCGTTCACTCGCGCTTCTAAAAATGYACGCTGGAGCAACTGTCTCTAAGGCAATTTCCATAACAATGGGTGCAGAAGAACAATTCATGCTGCTGGTGCGCCTTGCTCGCTCACAAGCACGCCAAACGGGCACGCTGCAARTTCAGCAGTGAGATGCCCATTTGCTCCCGATAACCGCTAGAAAGCTCCCCAGGGGACCTGCTGTCCGTCGCCCATCCAAGGGGCATGGGCAGGACTCCCCCCTGCCCTGCCCCGGGGAGACAGCCTGGCCCCAGGTCATTGCCAGACTGCTGGAGCCTGAAGGCATAAAAACACCCAACAGCAAAGGTACAAACCCACGGAAATCGCTTGCACACCGACCCACCAAAGCGGCTTACTGGTGTCCCGCCACTGCCCTGCACCAGTGCAGGCAGGCAGCGGAGGGGAAGGACCAGCGCCCGAGGCAAGGTGCTTCAGGCGCTCGTAACATCAGCCAAAAGCTCGTGCTTCATCYGAGGCCTCGGTCCTTGAAAGGCCATGAGTTACGCAAAGCCCCCAAGTGTTGGTATTTTATCTCACAGTTCTCTCAGCCCAAACCAAACCTGCCTGAGTTTGCTCCTTCCCCGCATCTTTTCCGGTTGACCCACTCAAGTCAACACGCAGCCACTGCCTCCGGTTTGAATCACTCGCATCCTGCCGTTACAGCTTTGTTTAAATTCGTGCAGAGCTCAACCTGTTGTCAGACATACACTAATTTGTGTGTTTCTAATTATTTGTTTCCATCTTAAAACCTGTTTTTCAGCAGATTGCAGCTTTATTTTAATACATGCTTGGCTAGAGCTCTATATACTGCTTGCCAGTAACCTAGACACAAATGGGCTTGCATTGCATAGGGGGAGCAGGGGGAGAAAAGAGACTGAGTTAAACTGAATTAAAAGCCTGTTCATAAAACTGAATTAAGCAAAACCATGAAACAAGCAGCAGTTTTGCATCGCAGAAGATTCTGCTTTTATATTCCTATTTTTGCTCCTTGAAATAAGATGAATCTCAGCACTTGCAAAAGGGCATTTGAAACATTTCCTTACACAAACACTTTGACCACCTCCATTTTATGTGATTAAAGCTCTTAAATTTCTGTTTAACCTTTTTTTTTACTCACGTGCTTGGCGTTAAGAACTAGCTCAGCAGTAGATGACCAAACCAGGATCATTTTCCACCTGCTACCCCAGGATGTGAATGCAGAAAGTCAGGCACCATCCTCAGCCTCTTCCTTCAAGCAATGCTCTACCAACAGCCTTTTACTCTTCCAGTAGCAGGCTAGGCACCTTGTTTCTCAGTCATTTCCACACAAGTCTTCAAATGKCAGAAGAAGTAGCTGAAAGCAAACTGGGGTGCTACTCCAAGGCAGCTGGCATYGCTGCAACACACCAGACAGCATAACCGGTGCTCCCGGACCTGTCTTTGTTTCATTCTTTCTCTGTAGCTCTTTCTCCGCTGAGGATTTTGGGGTCTCTGATCTAAAATGCAGATTAGGAGACTGACTCTGAGGCAATTAAATCAAAAGAAAAACCATATGTTATTTGCTGGCAAATACTGACTTTTTAGTGGGGGCYACGTTCTGTGTAACGCACTGGTCTSGCTGCCCATCCAGGGTGCTGTGGGTGCTGTGGTGCTTGCAGCAGACTGRGGAGACCTTCCCCAGCTCCTGGGCAGGACCCTGGGCCAACTGGAGCTGAAACACCTACAGAAAGGTCCAGGCCAGATTTTGCCCGTGATAGTTCTGGTTGCTCCTTGCATTAGTGCTGAGATGGGGTGAGGTCATTTGCAGAGGGAGATGCTCGGCAGCAGCAACCATTGAGCAGGTCCCTGTGTTTCGCCCCCAGCTCCAGGTCCAGGACACAGTGCCTGTTCCTTCCCATCCTTCATGTGCATGGCCCTGCCCTTGCTGGCAATGGTCAGACAAGTCACCTGCCCATTAGATCTSTGCTAAACTCTTCCCTGCACAGCCACGTCAGCCCTTCTTGCCGAAAACCTGTGGGGAAGCCTTGGTTTAAACAGCCAAACATAGCAACATGACACTCCAACGCGTGGCTTCACAGTCAAATCAGTATTTCTTATGCAGGGAAAAGGCTCCACAACCAACCCTGTAACTGGGTGGTTTAAGAATCAAGTCCTGACTGAAGCTGCTTGCACCAGTCTCACCTTTGTCTTCCCCTCCCCAGCTCCCTGCCTTTCCCCCAGCATGTGAAAACCCAGCAAGAGCATCCCACAGGCAAGAAAGCTTCAAGCCCCCAGCACAGGGGTTGCGGGTTGTCCTCCAGGATGGGCAGGAGCCACACGAGGAGCTGGCAGCGTGCATCCTGCAGCGCGTTGTTTCCCCGGCACAGCCTGGCCTCCGGCTGTCTCCATGGTCAGCCACAGAGGGAGAGGGAAAGCCTTGTTCAGTTCTTTCCAGTGGTGAATGCAATCCAAGGACATCCCGATTTCTCTGCAGGCTTTTTGTCAGCGGACAAAGGGGCTCAAAAACTTGATGCGACCAGCGGGGTGTGAGGATATACCTCCCAGGAGGAACTGCTAGATGCAAGCAGCTTTTCTGTGCCCACAAAGTGGCCTGGGACTTTGGAGGAGACACTCAGTTTGGCTACCCAGTCCAGAGCACATGGGAAAAGCATCTTGCTCCTGGCATGCAGAGGCCCACCTGGAAGGCTGATGGTGTGCAGCATCTCCAGATGAGCACCAGTGACCTCCTCCCTCTTGCAGGTCTTGGTCTCTGTGGAATACATGGCCTGGAGCAGCCCCTCCATCGGTACCAAACACTTGGCAGCAGCATGGAGGTCACCTGGGAAAAGACCTTTTGCCAGGCCAAATTTTGGTGTGGGCACCAGCAGCAAGGAGATCTGCTGGAGGTGGCCACTGCCTTCTGGTTTCATCCTTGCAGAGGAGCATCTCATCCAACATCTGCCTCCACCCGCCAGCTGAGCAACGGAGGGTCCATCACCTCCTTGTAGCCCTTCCCTATTTCCACCCAAAGACATTTTTGGTGAGCTTCTACTCCTTTTTTTGCTAAAAAGGAAAGAAAAGGGGAAGAGACGCACTTGATGTTAAGGAAATCTAGCAGAGCGTGCAGCAGTCCTACTGCTCAGACACATACACCGCCTTCCTTCTGCTCTGTACCAGCGAAGCTGTGCCATATTTAGAACTGGCTCCATCTCTCGCAAACTTGACCAACTGTTCCTCCACAGTGTCATCTTTGCTTGTTTACCCCCAAACTGTTCGCTGAAATCCTCAACTCAGTGAGGGGAAAAGAAAAAAAAGCAGGTTTTTATTTTTAATGACAGGAAAAGCACTAAATGCCAAGAAAGCCAGATCTCCACGCTGCCGGATAAAGAGGTCAAAAGATCCCTCGGTGAGTCACCATCTTCATCAAGGACCTCCCGTGTGTGCAGGCAGACGTGCTTCCTCGAAACCGCTCTGCTGCAGCAGCGGGGCTGGCCCCGCGCTGACTGCCAGGGCAGCGGCCGGCCGGCCGCGTCGCCGGCCCGCGGGATGCTCCTACAGTAGGCRTGCTCCCAGATGAGCGGCAAGTTTAGCAACCGTGCGTGAAGGCAGGCAAAGACCTGTGGTCACGTTTGCCCGTGGTGCAGCTTCCCCAGGGAGCTGCCCCAAGCAGAGCGCTGTGCATCTGCAAAGCAACGAGTGTGTGACAGCCTCCCTGAGGGAAAGGCTGAAAAGCCCAGCTCTGTTACATGTAGGGAACACGGGAAAAGACAGAGGGCATTTCCCTGCCTTCTTCATTGTGCTAAACCACTACAAGTTCACCCCAGTGTTTGGCTTTGGGACCAGGAGCCAGGCAGAGATGGTCTTGGCCAATGCTTTCACCCACAGTTATGTCATGCATGAGGCAGAGGTGGAGCCCTCGTCCTCCTGAACATGGTGGGGAGTCTTGGAGGCTTCTCACTGAACATCCACATCTCTTCCTGGCTTGCCCTTGATGTCAGGATACTGCTGTCTACTGGAGGATCTGGTGACAATGTGTCCTGCAGCCTTGCAGGATGCTGCAACGTGCAGTATCTCATCCCTCCCACCAGCTCTGGGGCTTGTATACGAACCTTTCTCATGCTTGAGGCAGATCTTACGGAGTTAAGAGCGTTTTCTTGGCTTGCTGTGCCGGTGGAAGAGCGACTTACAGCACAGCAGATGGATGAAATTCTAATTTGGGTTTCACATGATTTATATAAATAGACTTAGAYGAGGTTGCGCATAGATGGCACAGTCATCTGCCAGCTTCACTCTGTTTACCTTAAGACCCTCTCCTCCCTTCCCGTTAATCTCACAGAGCACCCCAGTAACGTCTAGTGTGTTTGCAGTAACGAGTCATCTCAGCCAGTGTCATCCTCCTGCAACCACAGAGCTCAGATCTGGCCTCCCAGTAATGTGAAGCAGCCTCCTGGCCACCCCAGTTACCTGGGGACAGCATTTATGGTCATCCCTTAAAACAAAGGGCAACTTGTCACGGAGCACACCAGAGCCACAACTCTCCCGGCTGGCTCAGGAGATTGAGGAGGTGGGTATGGACCATGCTGCTTCCTACCCAGGTGAGTGGAGACCGGAACGGGGCTCCCCATCTCCCTCCTCATAGGACACCGACTTCTGCCAGGGCTTCTCTCTGCCAGTGGGTGCTCAGAGTGAGGGGACACCAGTGGCCCCACTGCCATCCTCGTGAAGATGACACAGCAGCTCCCTCCTCCTCCTCCTCCTCCTCGCCAGTGTGTCACCAAGGAGCCTTCACCACATCCTGATGAGGAACAGATCAGCAAGCACGTCCTTGCTGGGTTTAATTCGAAACCCCTGCCTCGTCCCCACTGCTCCTCTGTCCCTTGCAGGGTGGCATGAGCTGGCACTGCTGCCAAGAAGGGGCTTGTGACAAACAGACGAAGGTCTGGCTGCCATGGGGCTCCAGCATGCACCCACTAAATTTCTCCATCACACATTTCGTCTCTCTTAGAAAACAAGTGTGACATGATCCCAGCAGGAAAAAATAGAAAACCGAGGTGCTGTTTTCTTTACGTGGCCACCAGAAGCTGGTKATGCGATAGCTGCATCGTCTCTCTGTTGGATACAGCTCAGGGGGTTACTCCACACCTGGTGCAGAGGATGGTGGTAGGGCTCTGCTTTAACATCCATCAACCCCAAGACATCCCTAGGTCCAAGCCGCAGGAGCAATCAATGCCGAAAACGTCCCAGGCCAGGCTGAAATGGGAAGTCAGAAACAGGTTTCTTCAGTTTGAAGGCCAAAAGTCAGACTGCTAAACAGAACGACACCTCCACTCACCTGTGGACCCGAAGTACCCCAGCCCAACACTTTGTCATGTGGCACCTCTGCCTTTCGAGGCTCTGGCAAAATGAGCATCATCACAAAGCAGATGTGTAGTTTAGGGCAGAAACTAATGGAAACGTTATTAAATTTCCCCAGGGGATGCTCTGCCTGCATCCTTCATTTTACAACCTGATTTTCTATGAAACAAAGTTTACACAGCCACACCATCCATGCACCCCTCCTCTCCACCTCTCCTTTTTTTTTTTACCAACACTTTCAGCCACACTGTACGGGGGCTCCTAGTTATTATGGGAACTAAAATTTTGTGAAGTTTGGTGGCTGATGAGAAGCTGATGAGCACRTGTTTAGCTTTTACCGGCTGGCGACAGTCCACGAGCACCCCTTACTCCACGACACTAACCCATCGGAAACCAGGCTTTGCTGGTTTCCGTCGCTCATGGAACAAATTGTATTATTTGTATTATTGTATCCTAGGAGCCCTAGTTTCTGTCCTGCATTTAGTCCCTGGCATGAGCGGTATTTTCCATGGTCAGCCTAGAAGGAGGGAGCAGACTTTAACCCCTTCGGTGCAAAGAGCAGATTCCCACATCAGGCTATTTCCATGCAACCCTCCCCATGAGAAAAAAAAAACCCTCCTAGGATTAAGGCAGAGAAATCCCAACGCCAGCACAGGGWTGTCTCTAGGAGAGGCGCAGATGGCTCGGGAGCAGCTGGGGAGGCTCCTAGGGGGCTGCTCGAGCCTTTGCAGATCCTGCAGCTGGTATCATGCTCAAACCCCACCTTCAGCCCAGACTCTCTGATTCAGCCTCTCTTTTCCAGCCATGCAGCATAGAACAGGTCTTCCCCAGCTGGGCTAAGGCCAGAGACAAGGCAGATAAAACCGCGTTTTCAGCTCGATTCCCTGCTCGTGCATCTCTGGTGGAGGAGAAGAGTGATGTTATGCTGGCAGCTGGAGCTACCTCCACCCGGGGAGACACAAGCAGACCCAGGGTCCCTGCTCTGGACCCCTGTGGAAGATAACAGGAGCTTCATCAGGCATCTCTGGCTTGAGATGGGCAGCTCAAAGCTTTGCAGAAGTGACATGTGACTTGGAGCTTCTTGGGATCAGAGTCTGGTACGTGCTGAAGGACCCTGAGTCAAGAAGGCAAGGACTCAATGAAGCTTTTGGAGAGATCACAACCCTCCTGGAGTACAGCTACCCTGGTCCTTGTGAATTTGAGTAAATTACTAAGGTCCTCCTTAGCCAGCCCGAGCCACATCAACTGCCATTCCAACTCCTACGTGGGTCTGTTGTCTGAGATCTGCCCCTAATTATGGGCAGCAGAGAGAAGAAAGGAAGCACAGAAGGGCTAGAGATTCAGGTCAAGGAGTGGTGGGGTCCTGGGACACCAGCAATCCCTGAGGGAGCTGCAAATGTGCTGCAGATGGGGGCTAGGAGAGATGCAAGGTGCAGGGCCACGTGGTCCATAGAGCCCCACACCGTCAGCACCTCTGAGGGTGCCCAGCCAAACTGGGCTGTTTGCAGTGTASGTCGTGGCAGGCATGGGCCTGAAAAGCTGGACCGTGAAACTTCTGTAGAGTTTGGAGACTCAGTTTCTCCTGCCCTGGGAAAGAAGAGCAAGTGGCAGATTCAGGGTACTGGCAGTAGAGCAAAGTTTACAACGGCTGTTGGGCAAGCGCTCTTGCATTTCCCCAGTGCCCATGACAATGCAGATGAGAAACGTGTCATCCGGAAAATATTTGGGGTTTTCTTCTAACAGTTGCTGTCTCTGTGCTGAGGATATGCAAGAAAAAGGGCTGGATCTTCTGTCAAAACCATTTCCCATTATTGCAATGTTTTAAGCAAAAACCCAAGCATTCCAAAAAAGACTGAGGAAGACGCCCATAAACCAGGGAAAATGACTTAGGGGATGCAAAGCAACTCATGGTTTGGGTGTCACGTGCTTGTGGGAGGAGTGGCAGCCTCTGCCCCGGCATCACCAGGAGAAGAGGAGAAAGTGAGCCCTGGGCTCAGGACCCGGCATCCCCTCCTGGCATCCACCACYGCTGGCTGGTGTGTACTGGGAGGTACGGCATCTCAGCAATCCCATTGCCTAATACATCTCACTGTCAGAAAGGCTTTTGGCACAGCTGGGGACGTGTCAACTGAGGAAGCCAAAGTCCCCATGGAAAATCATTTGGAGGGAAGGGGCAGCCTGAGCATCACCAAGGCAGAGCGGCGAAGGCAGCAGGAAGACCAGGCAGGGACAATCCCTGCCCCAGAACCCAATTTTGGGCTGAAAGGCAATCCTTTCACCTGCCAGGACCACTCCACTGATGGAAATTCAGCCCCCACCAAAGCTGCACGTGTTTTTCACCCAAGTCACAAATGATTTGTGGCTGGACTCGGAGTCAGAAGAGTCGATACACACCCCTCGCAATGTTTCAAACAGAAATTTCTCCAAAAATGTTTGGGTTTAGAATCAATATCAGAACTGGATGATTTGATTACTCCTGGATTTCATTCCAGCATTCATTTTTCTAATCCTTTTAAAAAGCACCTGCTTAGTAGTAATGGCAAAGATATTCCCTTGGAGAAGTTTGAGTAGCTTGTAGAGGTGACGCTTGAAAAATAATAAAAAATAATAAAACTTTGCTAGCTCCCAAGAGTGAAGAAAGAAAAAAAGCACGTTTGTCTAGAAACATACTTACACCAGCAGGATTTTACTAGTACGTGAACCAGCGTTTAGTACAGACACAGTCCCTGAGGCTTTCCCTGGGTATTAACAATAAAGTGACATTATTTCAGTCCCAAGCAGTAGGATTTCTTACATCATCTTCGACAAATATCCTGTGACCAASCTGAAAGCTTTGATGAACAGGACAGCTGATTCCCGCAAGAGATTACAAATCACTGCTTCCCCTTTGCGAGATGATGTTAAGCATGGATTTCCGYGTGAACCATTAAGCACATATCCAGACCTCGATCCATGCCAGCATAAAAGCATGGATGAAGCATCTACTGAAGCCTCTTTCTTGACCAAGGGGCTTTCCTGAGCCGGGCGCTCAGGGTCTTTGCCTCTCCCCTGGGATACAAGGGCATCGCCTCGGTTATTTCGGTCTCACACCAAGTGAAGTCACCACTGCCGCAGTGCTACCCGCACAGAACCGTTCCCATTCACAACTCCCGTTCATTCACTCCAAAGCATTCCCAGATATTTATCATTCTTGTATCACCCTCCAACTATTTTGCAGGGGTGGTAGGAGTGGCTTTTGGAAGACATTTGAGCACACACACAAATACAGGCTTAGGCTGCTGTGTGTTTGGACAAATAAATAAGTGCAACTTAATCAGAAGAAATGTTTTTATGGTAGCTATGAGCGGGAAGAGAGTATCCCAGCCGTGCCAGAAAAAAAATCCCCGTGGGGATTTCTGAGCACACCCAAAACCAACTGGACTAAGACCCTGCCTGTCCACCCTACGGATTTGTGTAGGCAAGGAATTCGAGAAAATAAGAAGTTTTTAAAAAATAAAACTAAGCAAACAAAATAAAAYCCCCTTACCTTCATAAACACAGTCTAAACTGCCTGAAAAGCAACACAGCTGCATGAGTCAAGGCAATTCGGCCACCGGGCCAGGTCTCTCCAGCCCTGAGCTGGACATGCAGCGTTGATGGAGGTGGCTGCTCCTGCAGCTCCCAGCACCCAGGGACCAGCAGCTTCTGCCCAAAACAGCCACTCACATAYATATATTCAAATATGTCTTTTTTTATCCCATTTGTAACACACCTAGGAAGGTCAGCCTGTCTGAAAGGGCTTTTCCTGGCCCCACGGCATGGCAGCAGCAGGTGAGCGGCAGCCCTGGTGCAACACTGTTGGTGGTAGCGGTTTTCCACCCCCGGATAAAGCCACCCAGACCTGTTTGCCTCAATGTCCGAAACGGATGCTGGCAGGATCTGGCGTTCCTGCTGGTTACGGGCAGCGATGAGCTGTTTCTGTTATCAGGAGGTGGTTTCGAGAAGGCAACTGAAGAATTAGCAGCTGCTGCTCGGTGAGGTTTCACAGGTGGCTCAAACGGAGCAAGGTGGCCTTGGTCTGGAGCCAGGACCTGCACAGGGGAGGGAAAGCACAACCGGGGCACCCGCTGCCACCCTAAGTGCTCTGCAAACATTGCACCACCCAGGGAGCCGGATCCCAGCCGTGTGCCCACCACTTCTGTCGGTACGGCAGGCGTGCCTAACACCTGGCAGCAGGTCCCAGCCCTGATTCCTCTGAAACCAGCAGCTAAAGCTCCCATTTAACTTCAATGGGGCCAGGATTCGGCCTGGATCTCGACTAAATCCACGACCGTCAGTGGCTTTGCTTGGGATTTAATTCCCTGGATTAAAGGGAATTTGCCCCGCAGTCCCCCGGGGAGCCCCAGCTCCCCAGGCAGAGCTCAGCGCCTGCGTCCCATCACCGCTCCATCACGGCCAACGAGAGCAAACCAACACGAGGTCCCCGGTTTTTAAACAAACAAAYGGCAAAAAGAGAAAGAAAGAAAGAAAAAAGAAGARSAGCATTTATTTTCCCCGCAGCTGTGCTCTCCCGGACAGAGGATTTCTGTGGCAGGACAATAACGCTTTATACAGCGAGGTTAAGTTTCAGTTACTTGAAACTATCAGCTCTTGTGTTCGRATCATCTTATTACCTCCACAATCAAACAAGGCTTCCCCATCGGCAAGTATTCGGTCATGCTGTTTAAATCGGACACAGAGGCCAAGCAGGGCTGGRTTTGAAGTGATCTAATGGGAGCTGCCCGAGGCCGTTTTGGGGAGGAGGGGTACAGCCATCGTGTTATTCACCCTCTTGGGCTGCCCAGCCCTTTTCCTGTGGCGGAGAGGCAGCTCCCACGTGCTGAGCCCCGTTCCTAAGAAAGAGGGATCCAGAATCAAGCTCTAGAGTTGGGCTTTTGGTTCCCAAATATCCCCTCTGACAGTGATGGGCAACCATCTAGCATCAGTTTTGGCCCTCTCCAAAATACTTAAGGTATCTCCAGGCCCAGTGAGACATCTCCAGTAGACTTGCACTTTATCTTTCTTCAAGCAAACCTTCAACCCAATTCTCTCCTGGCTATTGCCTCTCCCACCAGCAGGTTGGGGAGGGCAGCATCTCTTCTMATTATCTATCCAAATGCCCTCCATGACCCAAGTGAAAGAAAGAGTCCTAGATCCCATCAGTCCAAGCTAGACCCAGCTTGGGAAGTCACTTAATATTTGGGCACATCCCACAGTCAGCAGTGCTAAACATGTGATGAAGCCAACGCGCGTTTCAGAGCTGTAAAGCTAAAGATAGCAGATGCTACAGCCCGAGAGGTGCTTCTGAGCTACGACTGCAAGGAGGYGGCAGGAGGGGAGGGAAGCACGTGCTGAACGTTGCCTGGAGAGGCAGCGGGTGACCAAGCGTTTGCATTTGTCCTCATGCAGGGGACAGGGATTTACAGACCAACCCACTGCCATGCAGACACGCAGAGTCAAGGGGAACATCCCAGCCTTACATCTCACTACACAGGCGCGGAAGGCAACCAGCAGTGAAACAGGAGGAAAAGAAGTCGCCTGCGTCTCACTTATTGGTACTGAAAACCACTGCTCCTCCACCCAGCCTCACCCTGCCAGCTCCCCTTCCCTCTGCCCAAGCCCAGCGAGTGCCTCGGAGCCACAGTTTCAGAGAGGAGAAGCGGCTGGTAAAAATCAATGATGCTTCAGCAATAAGACGCAACCAGCTACTGGCTGCTGCCGGTACCTTCTGCAGGCAGCGAAGCAGTCTGCCGCCGGATCCAGGCGAGCTCCTCGCGGCTCAGCAGACACCGCGTAATTGCACTTGGGTTTCAGACGCAGCGTGACAGCCCTTCCTCCGGGCACCCTGGGTACCGGCCGAAGCCCGGCTGATGCTGCGCCAGCATCGGCTCTGTCTGTCTCCTAGGTAGGATGCGGAGATTCATTAGCAACAAGCTGCGTGGAGAGAGCAGGCAGCACTGAARGAAACAGCCTTATGAAACAYGCTCATGGGCTGGGGGTACTTTACCCATCAAGGTACCATGGCTTGTTCCCCACAGCTACCCCAAACAGACGCTCCGAGCCAAAATCACTCCCAAAGCATCCACTTTTGAACCCATTCTGCTCTTCCTCACGAGTAAGTAGCCTCTGGCCCTGCTCGCAYCAGAGCAGACGGCTCCTCTGAAAGAAGCAGCCGAACTGGTCTTGCAGGAGAATCCTGCAGCCTTCATAGCACCGGCGGCCTGGCTGGCTGCTTCTGCCAGCCAAAACCTGGATGCTCCATCAGCCCCTGTACCAATGCAGCCTGGCATGGAGCAGGCACCGAGCCTGGGAGCTGTGCTTGGAGCTGCCCCAGCTCTGCACAAGTCTCCAAGGGAAAACTGTAGCTCCCATGATCTGATCCACCCCCTTGCCCCGAGGTAAGATATGTCATTCTCCATTGAGGAGCTGTAGGATGAACATGTGGCGTGARATCTCCCCTGCAATTAGCTTGCTACCCTGCAGTCTCGACTACCAAAGGAAAAGATGTTGCATTATCAGAGCCCAGTGCACGGTCCTGGCTCTCAGGAGTTATCTCACGCCCTGGGAAGGGAAGGTGAGGGAGCAACACAGAAACCCCCGGGGATGCACACAGGCAACGAGCTGCTCGGAGCAGCCTTCTGGGTTGCGTGCAGCAATGCGCTAAGGAAGCTCCCAAATGCATGAGGCCGGGGCATGTCAACTCACCCTGTGGCTCCTTTCAAACTAAAAGGCTTTTTCTCCCACCCAGCTTCCTTCCCARTTCCTTGGGATCTTAGTCCAGGGGAAGGAGGAGGCCAGGAGAAAGCACAAGAGGAGTTAAGCAGAGCCTTTCTGAAAGCAGAGTGAACATTTCCACAAAGCAGGACGGACTCTGCCTCAAGACCAGCACCTGGGGTCTGCATCCCAGATTCGCACAGCTCCTCCTAGATCTCCCTTAGGTCCTGTCCTAGCAGGCACCACCAACCTGAGCTCGCTGGCTGGCTCCTCAATGCGAGGTGACATCCTGGCCTTTTCAGGCGAGCCCCAACCGCTCTGCAAAGAGCGGAAGCTTGGCTGGGCTTTCTGCAGGAGCAAGCTCTGCCTGTCCCTCCAGGGGCACAAGCCAAGAACCGGAGTCGCTGCAAACAGCAGCTCTGTTCGAGGCAGGCAGGTGCTCAGGGGATCGTCTAGACAGGATCGCCATTTCATATGCCTGATTTCACATCTTCCATCTTCAAGTAGCTCTTAAGTAGCTTGATTTAATGATCCAACACATTTCCACCCAAGCCCCAGGCTACGGGGAAATTTGCACAGGTGTGGCAGTGTTTCGTTACACAGCAAGATGCAACAGCTCCCGGCCACGCACCGGAGCTTCCCAGGGCTCCCAGAGCGCTCCGGATGCGACCGCCGCATTACCTCCTGCTCRAGATGCTCAGTGCGCGGCCGACGTAAGCCTCAACACCGCCGAGCTCACCGTCATCGGGCGGAGGGGCCGGCGCAGGTCCGAGGCACGGCCACGTCCCGGGGCAGTGGTGGAGCTGGGCATGGAGTCCGCCTCCCCTAATTGCTTCATCTTGTATTTGACATCACGTGGTCACCCAGGGCGTGAAAAAGCACAGGGTAAATGAGCTAAATCCCATAATTATTTAATATAATTAACCACAGGATTGAAATGGGTTCGCTACCTAGAAGATAGGCTGCTAGAAATCTTCCCTGTTCTTCTTAGAGCACTAACCTGAAAACACGAAAGGCTTTGCCACATCTTCCACATTGGGGGAGCAGAGAGGAGGAGGTCCTGCTTTTTATTTATTTATTTTATTTAATTTTCACAGATCATTGATCCTGACTTCAAAGAGAAGCCATTTCTCATCTCAGGCTCTGGCACCGCAGGATGCCAGYGTGACCGTGGGTTTCTGGACAGCCAGCATGGGTGCTCACACCGGTTTGGATCAAAGCAAGAGAGGCCAGCACCCTTCCAATGGGGCTAGTGAAATTAAATAATTAATTGCCTCCATCCTTTGGTGTTTCATGTGAGACAGCTTACAAGAACCATCCGTTCTACATTTCTCCCCCTTCCCAATGCAAACCAGATAATTTTAAAGCATTTTTGGCACTCCAGTGGAGATGCCTTTGATGAACCTGCTTCTCGCTCTTGCAAAAGCAGCCCCGCGTGGGAGGGGGGGCCTCCCTCCACAACACACAGCAGATGGGCTCTGGCCACGTGCAGCCCTTGCACCAGGACTGTAGTGTTTCTGCAAGGCTCTTTTGTTGCGATCGTGGGTTGCAGGGATATCTCACAGCGTGCTGAGGCCTGGGTTCGTTTTGCCAGCGATCGATTCAGCCCAAGGGAGCTGAGCTGCATTATGAGATTCCCCTTGTGCTTCAGGTGCAGCTGGAGAACATCACTACATCTGTAAATCGGGAAATCTTCATCTTGCAGGGCTGTGGGGTCCAGAAACAGCCRTACCGGGTTCATCATTCAGGCAGAGCTCATATACTTCGAGAAAAGCAGCCAAATAGCCAGCTTTCTCCTTTCACCTCTTCCACTCCCACGGAGCCATCCAAACCCACCGCTGTGACCCACGAGCCAAAACACACCGTGAGGCTCTCGGGGCTTTGAGCAGAGCCACCAAAAGCTACATTATGGGCCGAGCTGGCTGGCTCCTCACTGAACAGCATCGCCTCAGGGTTTGCAAACACTGCCTGTAACGGGGTACGAGGATGAAGACATCATTGGCAGTGCTTCGCCTGGGCTCCCTTCCAGCAGCCCTCGCTGCGAGCAGGGGGTGACCGATTCCCGGAGCGGCTCCGTGAAGTCATTCTCTCCCGACATGCCTTCTCCTCCCCGGCATCACCAGCTGGGGAAAGCAGGCACAACAGTGGTCCCCTGCTGCAGGATTTGCCTCCRAAGGCACCAGCAAACGATGCCTTGCTGCTGACAGAGCTGGCCGGCACGCCGGGAGCACRGCTGGCTGCGCCCGGCACCTTTGCTCCGAGTAAACTGCTGTGGACAAGCAGCCCCAGAGGGCTGATGTTTGGTGAGCTGGGTGACACTGGTGGGAAAAGGCTCAGAAAAGGCAGGAAGGAAATGGCTCACCCAGCTCAGTCCCCCGCGTTGAACCTGGCTTGGGAGCACCCTCGTGCTGCGGGTAACCAGGAGTCCACAGGCACAGCAAAGCCTCTGTCTACCCTGAGGTCAAGGTCCCGCAGTGGAGACCCATGTGGTCCAGAGCAGGGATGCATGGGGATGCAGAAACCTTCATTTAAATGAGAGAAACGTGGCATTAGTGGTGAACGTCTTCCAGAGGGGCTCCGACAGGAAAGGAGGCCAAACACCCCTCATTGGAGCTGGGTTTTTTCCTCCAGTCCCTTTGACACCCRGCAAAATACCCAGGCAGAGCGGGCAAGGCGCTGTCCTGGGGGATGCTGGGCGCCCAGGCTTCTGACCCTGGGAGCGGGGCATCCCCTGGGCCCAGAGAGAGCAGCTGGGAGTAGCTCCCAAATTAACAGAMGTGGGGGCTGAGCTCCTGTCTTGGAAGTATTTAAAGATTTTCTGGGCTGGCATCTTCACCTCCTCGTCCACCCCAGCAGCACCCGCTGTGGTTTTACCCAAAGAGAGTCCCAGTATAGCTCATCCCGCAGTGCTGGGGCCGCATGCTGCCCTTCCAAAGGCTTTTATCCATTCAGGATGCCGCTGCCAACACACCCACAAACACTCATCTTCTGCCCCAGTTTCCAAATCARACATTTTAATTTAAGGCAGGATGAATTATTTCAAGGGGCAGGGTGGGGGGAAAATTACATGCAGAAAGTGAAATTTCTCTTCCTTTTTCCAGAAATTAGCATGAGCCACTTCTTTACTCTTTAAAGTTCTTAAGAGATTAACCAGAAAATGAAACATTTGGCCTTTTCATGACTTCTCCCCCTTTTTTCCTTTCATTTTTTTTCCGTGACAAAATGAAACGTAAAAAAAGAAGAAAAATGTTGAAACCACTGGAAATCATTTATAAATGGGAAGAATCTTTCGTTTCTCAACTACAACACAAGCAAGATTCATAGTCCTTTTTAGAATCTTCACCCTCTGCCTTCTTACTCCTAGAATTTAGCAGAAGGGGGAGACTTCTTGAAAAGATTTGGGAAAAAAACAGTGGATTCCAGAGATCCTGGCTCCTCATGCTCTAGAGAAGTTGCCAAAACTTATTGATACTTGAAGTCTATATACTAGCACTGGAACCATCTTGGTGGTAGAAATAGCCAAGAACTGATTTGAAATTAAGTGGGTTTGATGGTGTTTGTACCTTTTTGTGTTCACTTKCCTGCTGTCAGGGTTCAATAACAGGCTGAAACGTAACCCTTGGGCTTATAACTCTCTAACGAAGGCAGTAATACCCCTCCAGGCTGGGGACAGCAGCAAAGCCACGCCATCGGCTGCAGCAAAGCTGCATAACTGGGATTTGCTCATTTGACTTCCAACCAAAGAAAAAGTGCAATTTGAGAATAAGCTTCCCCTGAGCAACTTCCGTGACRAAGTCCGAGATAATCATGGACCTGTTTGTGGACGCTCTGCCAGCAAGGGAGGATGCGCTCATGAACGAYGGGATCTGTTCTGACTGCTGGCGGTCGGCTGGCCGCAGCGTATTCAGATGGCCGGGGGATACCAGCCTGGGAATGAGGTCTCCTTGCACGCACCAGACCTACACAGAGAAAACACGTGAAGGTTGCATGTAGCTCAACGTGCTTTAGGGGTGCTCTTTAAGGGGCCTCCAAGCTCCTGCAAATCAAATGCACCTAAATACCAAACGGATTTCAACCTAATTCCAGCGGTAACACCACCTACTCACATGCCAAAGCAGGGAGCAGACGGCTTGCTAATTAACGTGTCTCCTTCATGAATATTACACTTTCCGAGGAGGAATTTGGTGCTCGAGCGAAAGACTGCTGAAAGTGAGCCAAGCTCAGTTGAGCAGAGAGGATGCTTTGAAACTGCTGAGATCCCTCTGGCAGGGCTGGTGCTAAAGCCAGCCCCTGGTTTTCACACCCGCCGGGTGAGTCGGTGGGTGCTACCCAGGTGACACCTCCAAAACACACACACAGCTCACAGCCACGTCACGGGGGACACAGGATTGGTGGTGGCAGGGATGGGGTGGGGAAACGCAGTAAACCACAGGGTGTTTGTGGTCCTGAACCTCCGTGACATTTGACAGTACCTGGGGCCTGACCTTTTTTAACCCACACCCAAATCCTTCCCTAAAACCTTCTGGGAGCTTCCTTGGGCTGCGATACCCCGCTGGCGCTTGCCTTAATTTCTGCYGTAAGCATCTGCCCCGGGCAGTCGCCAACAGTCCCATCCACGCACAGTAATTACACAGCCCAGGGAAGGGTTAGCACAGCCGCGCACTTTGCGCTGGGAAGAGCCGCCTTTGCCAGCCCCATTGGAGCCGGGCAGGCGGGTTTCCCCGTGGCCAGGGCTCCCGAGGCTCTCCCGTGACGAGGTGTTACCTCGGTCTCTATTTGTTTCCACTGGCAGCCTCTTTTGATGTTACCCCACGAGACTGAGTGAGGAGAGACCAAAGAAACTTCACCGAGAGGTATCTGGTGTTCTCAGAAAGCAGCAAGTTCCCTCGGTGTCCTCCCCACCCCAACATCCCCACTCCCACTTCAGCACAGCTCAGATGCCTGGTCCTCTGAAACCCATGTAGCRTCTAAATCCCTTTGGTCTTGTGTACGGTTTAGATATTTAAGTAGAAATTGCACTCCTAAACCCCTCCAGGAATCTCACTTTACTAGTTACAATTGAACTGGACAGGGAAAGCCAGGTCTGACCACATTAAAAGGGTTCCTGCTTTTAACCAAAGTGCTGGAACTGCCGTGCTGGGGTCAAAGGACTCGTCATTTTGGATGCCTGCAAACTCAGCTGCCATGCTGGCAGTGCTGGAGAGCAACCAACCAACAGTCCCATCATGGCCTCATTTGGAAGAGGCTTCCAGAGATRCCAAACGGACACCCTTGGACTACAACACATGCTCTGGAGGAGGAGACAATGTCAGGATGTTGCAAAGGCATCATCTGCCAAGCCATGTAGCCCCCGGCATCGGCTGCAGCCCCTGCCCTACCAGTATAACACGTGCCACGGGCTTTGCCACTCACCTCTAACCCCATAGGAGGCTGGCAGGTGTGTTGCAGACGGAACAGGGACCATGCAAGTCCTTTGGCCCAAGGATCCTGAGGTCACCTACCACTAGAGAAGGTGGCATCCTCACGACCCCAGCAGAGAGACGACAGAAGGATGATGGAAGGAGATCAGGGTGGACCAGAGTTTGCAGAACAAATGAACCTTTCCATTTTCTTCCCAGGTCAGCTCGAAGGATGCTGGTAACCCTGCTGAGAGCTAACAGAGCAGCTCTGTCCTCCGGGCTGGCCATAGCAAGAGAGCAAGCATGGTCTCATCTTCATCACCGGACAAGCCAAAACACAGTCCTGCCTGGCTCTTACTCTTAGGAGGTCAAATTCAAGGGCTGTGTGCGAGCTCTCCCTSCAGCCTGGCTGTTGGCATTTGGCCCATGACAAACAGCCATCCCAGCAGCAGACTCCAAGCTGAGACTGGATCCCACAGCAACCTTTAAAGCCACTTCTAAGAAAAYACACAGCCCATGTTATTGCCCTGTGGGACAGGTAGAGACTTCAGAGACCTGCTCCATAGCCCTTTCTGGACAATCACCCTTTAAATTTAGCTCCTACTAGAAGTGCGCATGAAATCTACTTGGCAGAGCATAAAAACATCCCAGAAAACTCACTCAGTCTTCCTTAGCATTTCTATCACTGTACAAACGGCCTCCCTAGCCGCTGGAAAGTCTGCCTTTCCCCAGCCAAAACGTTCCTCTGCAAGTCATCTGAGCTCTTACCTCAGAAAACTCCTTTCCTGCCCGCACGCGTGGGAAGCAGCTGTAATCTGACTTCATTATGGCCGCGCTCGYGACGTTGCCATGGAAATGGCCGCGATGCTACTGGGGCCGGCTGCGGCACAGCGGGGCACAGGCAGGGACCGCAGCCAGGCATCCCAAGTCAGTGCTGCCGGAGAACCCCCCTTGGCCAAGTCGCTAAAAAAAMCCCCACAACCCAACCAGCAACAGTAAAACCCTCTCAGGCCAGGGATGAGAGGGTTTCATGGCTGCTCGACCCCTTGGGGTAGCACCAACGGCGCATACACTGGGAGATCACTGGAGACCACTTGACGTTTATCTTGGTAGCAATGCGGCTCTTGCTATGTCGTTATCAATGCACCTGCTTAATCGGCTCCACTGAAAAGTCATTAATAACCATTAGGTAAGCTAAGGGACAAACATCCCCAAATGTTTCTTGTTCTTCAGATAACTATTCTCAAGGACTTGGTCTCTTCAACAGTTTGGCCAGTCAAGTCAGCCCCATGAGGGTGTGATATCAGCCACCACAAGGAAACAGAGAAAAGTCCTTGCCAGTAAAGAGCAGCACATCTCCCAGCCCGACACATCCTCTTCCTCAGTCTTAGAACCTGTGAAGTGAAAGAGCAGGAAGAAATGGAAAGGTCTCATTGCCCTCCTCATCCTGGTGGAGTGGGCACTGCCTGGATCCAATCCACAGGGTGTAGAGCAACCCCTCAGGAAAGTAACAGCAGCCTTGGTGACGGGGGCATTTCCACAGAGCCTGAAGGACAAGCTTACATTRTGATAAAAAAGGAGGCTATAAATTCCTGGAGAAGAAGCCATCCACTCTTCAGCATGATGGCTTGGAAACCATATATGCTGGGGAAGCGGAGCTTAAACCACGGCTTGCCAAGGGCTGCCCGCCAGGGAAGGATGGGTCTACACATTCCCCTAATACTTCTTTTAATCCCATGGCATCCCTCACGGTTACTGTTGGAAACAGAAGATGCTTCCAGCCAGACCCACGAAGGCTGTCCTTGTCTCCTCCTTCAGGCCTGTGCTCAAGCCCCGTGCTGGGCAGGGCTGGGGAGAAGCCCAAATCCAAGGCTTGGGCCGTGCCGAAAGGGACCACACACAATCCTGCACCAACCTGCCCCGGGGGGCAGAGATGCAGAGACAGACAAGTCCTGCGAGTTTAAGAGTTACCAGGGTGTCAAGCAGAAGGGGCTCTATTGCACCCAAAGCAGATTGTGAAGGAAAGCAGAATAAAAATTTGATTCACTGAAAACAGAGAGGGGACAATGTGCAGAACTTGAGGAAGCAAAAATGCTCCTCTAAGCCACAAAGAAGGAAGGAAAGGTATCACAGCACCAGCCTGCCCACTGATGTCCAACTGCTCCGTCACCGCAGGGTGCGCGGGGAGTGTCAGCGCTCCAAACCCCCCACCCTTGAGCGGCGACGCAAASGCCCGGAGGCGCACCCGGCGCCACGTCACCGAGGTTCGTCTCTTCGTCTGGGCAGGAACGCTTTTAGCATCCTCCCATCCTGGAGCCAGCGCGAGTTATCTTCCAGGCTGGTGTTTGGCAGGTAGAAACCATGGCGAAGGGAGATCCCACATCAAGCGCATGCCTCCCTGCTGCACCTCGGCGCTTGGGCTCCCAGACCGCATGGCTGAGCACCCCACTCGCAATTACAGATCTTCCAGTTTCTTTGGCCCTTTCATCATCCCAGACATGCAATACCAAGCAAACCTGGCAACTGCTTCTCATTTACCTTCAGAAGAGTTGAAAGAACCTGGCCAATATTTATAGCAGCAAATCAAGCTAGTAGTGCACCGTCTGCTTTGAGAAAAATAGCTGAGGCTTTTCTGAGCCCGAGATTATTTATTATTCATCAAATTGGATTTCACCTTCCCCCTTCAATTTTATGTGTTTTTTTTCCTAAAATATGGATTTTTCTTTATGTTGAGGTTTTACTTAAGGATTAAAAAGGAGGACACAGAAAGGGAAAACAGGAGAAAGGGGAAAGAAGGATAACAAAAACCCATTGCTTTATRAAAACAACAAAATTTTCAGCTAACAAAATTTACCTTCACAGAAGCCTTCAGAGGAGAGGACATCGACAAAAGGCAGGATGCACATTTTTTATGAACTATTTCTTATGAGCTACTCAACAGATCGAGAACCCACTTTACACCAACACTTCCACCAGAACCAAACCGGTAACGGCTGACAGAAAACAGCGTCCCAAATTGGCTGTGGGAACGAGTCCCCCTGCAAACCAGGAGGATCCTTCTGGGAGGGCTGGAGTGCGGCAGGAGGGGCAGGAGCGGGAGCTCGGCTGATGCAAGGCCCCTGCTCGGAGGACCTCGCTCCTCCGTCAGCCACCCAGAGCACATCTGACAAAGCCGGCTGACCACAGGGCCGTGAGAAAAGGACGGGATCTGCAACTGAATTACCACATCTATTTTCTCCAGGGCTTGCCCAGGAGTGAGTCACAGCAAGAGGAGGCTTTGAGCATGGTCTGGACCTGGGCAGATAAAAGCAACGTTATTTGTGTGCGTTTGCTTGAATTAGCCAGAGAGAAAAATGCACAACGCATCAATCCTGCAAAATAAATACTGCACCGTAGAGGCTTACCCAGAAGAGATTTCCTGGGAAATGCTCTCCTTCGTTTGTTGTCTGCCCAGGGAGGAGAAAGCGCAAAGCAAGAACCAGCCATGGCCAGAAGAGAGGTGCCAAGGCTTGGGACAAACCCCGCGGCGGCGGCTGGGGCTGTCCCTGCAAGGACAGACAGCGCCTGACCTCAAGCGGGGCTGGGAGCAGAACTACAGGATCAGCTCTTGCTGGGACTGCTCCTCCTGGGTCTTCACCCTTTCCCTCAGAGAAAGACAGCCCCGAAGCAGAATACAACATCTCCAAGAGGTTGGAGAGCTATGGATGATCCCCCTTCCAGCACCAAAAAGCAAGGCAAAACCAACTACGGTTACTTCCCCCTTGACAACTCCCCCCGCCACGTGTCAGGCTGCCTTGCCTGCCCGTGCGAGGCCACGATGGGCCCGTGGTCACTTCCCCCTGCACCGGGGACCCAACGCCATGGGGTCAGGGTAAGAATTACCCACGGATGCACAAGGGCACACTCCATATGTTACGGGATCGTGTCGGGACAAGCTCTCCAGTCCCTGGGGCTTGAGCAAGTGGAAGTCAGAGAGGCATAGCCTGATGAACCTCTTCCACACAAAGGGGAGGGAGAGAGAGCAAGAACCACTTGAACGAGGTAACACAAGTTCACAAGAGGGGTACTGCTTCAGGGATCAAATCCACCACAAAAAAACCAAACCCAAACCCCAGATACCTGTATGTTGGTAGGAAGGAGGCTACAGAGAAGGCACAGGGTGGGAAACTGGGGAGAGAGAGCAGCAGCTACTGGGGGGACCACGAGCGGAAAGAGAAGAACCAGGCTGAGGAAGACACCAGGAAAGGCAAGAGACACTTTCACAGCAAGAAACAGATGGTCCAAAATGACAGGCAGGTCCTTGCACGTCATGTCAGGTAAACGTTCACTGCTGACATTTCCCACCTACACAGGGGTGCATTGTCACATCTCAACACCCAGCAGGTGACACAACATCCTCGCTGCACTTGTCCCCACTGCCAGACCTTCCAGCCCAGATCTCTGGAATTAGACTCCAGGTCTATTCCCTGAAGAGTCTAAACAGAAGGCCTGTGTGTGATGGGAAGGGAGTCTAGTTCAAGTGGTCCGTTGCTCTGAACAGCTGCTGTGCCTGAGACATCTCTCCTCTGGAGGTCTCTAATTTATCCGGTCACTTTTCCCTTGCTGTTCAGTCCAGGGCAAGAATTTGCAAGAATTTTCCAYGGACAGGAAAGCCCCTGCCTGAATTCACTTTGATTTCCTCGCCAACCAGAGGGCCACAGCAGCCTTCAACGCTTGTGACGAAGGGCCACATCACTTGGAAGGGGACACCACTAACATCAACGAGTCGTTTCGTCATCCAAGCCCAGAGGGGAAGCGCGCAGATGCCGTTACCCAAGTGGGTAACGTCACAGCGACGGCTTTGCCAAGCCAGGGTGCGTGGTTTAGAGAACCTTTTCCTTCCTGACATTTTAGAAATTAGCTCTGATGTCTAACGCCTTGATCATTCAAGACTTTATCTTCCCCCATCTCCATGAGCTTCACAGTACAAACTGAGCAGCTTCCCACTTGACTGAAAAAATSCTGGAAAAAAAAAAAATTAGTAGGATTTAGGAACTGGGGAAAATGGATTCAGATCTTGCCAGAAGCAAGAGGGAGTTGYACCTGGATGTGACCCCAAGGGAGTGCTCTGAGCTCAGGGGGAGCAGCAACGACCCCAGCACTGCCCTGACAAAGCCAGGCTGAATCTGTAGTGGTTTCAGAGTAAAGGAAGTGACATTTTTCTGTAAATTTACTGTTCACCAAAGTCTTTCACTCTACTCAGAGCAAGTCAGTAGATGCTAGCTGGCAGCAGATGCCACCTTGATGAYGTTGCAGAACGATTCCCACTGAAGAACTTAACAGACTCCCAAAATTTCCACCTTTGGAAATCTAAGTTTTCCCCAATGCTATCCAACAGGAAGTCTTCTATTAGATTTCAACAACCGCAAAAACAACATTTGGCCTTTTGGAAGGCTAAGAACAACTAGAAAGCAAGATAAGAAAGCAAGCAATTTCTAAAAAAGACAATAAATTTTCTCTCTGTCATAAAAAAATATTCATTGTTTTTTCTCTCAAAGACCCCCAGAGGTCTCTAAACAGGGAGTGAAGAACAGAAGATTGCGGCTTGGTGCCTCCTCCACAACATGACTGAGTATATGAAAACATATATAACATCAATGTAACATAAAGCAGGGAGATCAGAATTACCTCTACAAGAGCATTAAGGCTCAAAGTTTTTAACATCCCATTGTGTGTATTACACCTTATACTTGCATTTCAAAATTAGCTTGCATTAAGGGTGACTGATTACCCCCCACCCCAAAATATTTCAATTGGATCTAGAGTCAGGTGGAAAATGAAGGCAATTCTTATGTTAAAAGATTCACAGTGCTCTTCTGTCCACACATATCAAAATTTGGGGGAAATTAGGAAAGACAACTAATCAGGGAATGCAATAGTGTCACTATTTCCACCAAGATACTTGTTCTTCCTTGCCCAGTGGGCTGTGCACCCTGGCACTGCTCGCAACCCGCCTGGGTTCAGGGCAGAGGGAAAGTTTCATGTGCAACCTGAACTTTGAATACTTAACACCTGCGATGGGTATGACACAGTCACGGCTCCTTCAGGTTGGGAGCTGACAAACAATTTTATTGAGCTGGGTCATAATATTCAATAACAGAAATTGTTAGAGCTCCGAAAATCCCTCCCCAAATGAGTTTATATAGAAACATTGCATAGGCTTTGAGCAAAGCAGACATCTGCCCCGGACTAAGGCAGCTGGAGAGGATGTGCTTGCTGCAGTGAAACCGGGCTCCTTCACCGAGAGCTTAGACCAGTTGAGTAAGTGTTTCCTAACGCTGCAGAGGATGGCTTCCAGAAAACCAGGGCGAAGCTGGAGGGCCACGCTCCTTTCCCTTCATTGACCATATTCTCTCACTGACATTTTCTGCTCCCCGGCATAAAACCGCATACTCCCGGGCCGTACAGAGACCTGAAGCGCGAGGTTCAGGGAAAGCAAATGGTTGAAATCCGCCAGCCCAGAGGCTTTCCACAAGCATCACGCACCAAAGACAAGTTATTGCAAGCTTCTCTTCGCAGCCAGACATCTGCTGCTCACCACACAGCAGCCACCTGCTAAACTCATTTCTACTCAAACCTGGAAGCTTTTGTTGCAGAAGACACAACCGAGTACCTTTAGATAGAGAAGGTATGGTCATCTCCCGATCATGCCTCCCATGCAGCCTAATCTGCCCCCGCAATCTGCACACTGGCCTGACCACAGAGACCACCAAAGCACTGTTCCCACTCCGCACTGGATGCCTCACAGACCCCCAGGCGCCGTGCTCAAGGCAGGAACCAAAGGAGTGCCGCACGGCAAAGGGCAGACACATGTGCATGCTGCTTGACCAAAGTCATCTGCCTTTGATTTGCAGGTTATTGTCTTGGGGACAGTCTAGAGAACTAATTCTTCCCTGCGGTGGGGGAGYGGATGCACCAACCTCCCGGGCTTCCCTCCAGCAGTGCAGCCCCACACAGCGATCAGGCTCGGGGGGAACTGAGCTGCCGGTTTGCCCGGTGGCAGGTCAAGCTCACAGGCTCAGGGAAAATGTTGAGCATGTCCAATTCTTGTAGACTCCCCTTTAAAAGTACCTCTGAAATCCTTCCGCTCCCCAATGGCCAGCCTGAGCAGCAGGAGCATCACCTCCTGGCTCCTTCTCCTGCCTGTTGCACCAGCCTCTCCTCATGCCCCGAGCCACCCCGAGAAATGGTGAAAGTGCGGGTGTCACCCCAAACGTATTAGAGAAGGAAGCAACACCACCGCCTGAGCAATCCACTTTGTGCAATGCAGGCGTAACATGACCAWCCAGGGCAGATCCCATCCACCACATGCTTACCTCATCACCACAAGCTCCGTGGGTCAGGTTTGAGAGGTGATTTCCCACTGCACGATATCAGAAACGTACCATGAGGCAGCTCTTGTTGGGCAATGGGAGATGCTGTTTCTCTTCCACCGGACAAGCCAAGTCACGGAGCCACACACCACTGACCGCAGAGGACCTTGCTGCCTGCCCCGCTCCCAGCGTCCTGCTCGGGATGGCAGAGTCCCACCAGGCTTGGCTGAACACAGCGATGGGAGAGCGGTAAGAGGCTGTGAAGGGAAATTTAAGCTTGGGATTTGTGCCTGAAGCCTGCCACCAAGGAAATGTGTCTCAAAGTGGTAGCAGCAGGCCCGTTCCACACCTGACGCTTGAGGAAAGGGGTGGTTGTAAGGAACTACAAACCCTATTAGCAAATTCTGAGCATCTTCAGGGTGAGCAAAGAAAATGGACTTAAGAAGGGACATATGCCTGGTGCCTCAGCACAACACAATGGGGAGAAAGGTCTTGTATCAYGGGAAGCAGTCTTCAGGGAACAAAAAGGAGTGAGATGGATCCATCCATTCTCAGAGGTCTCCAGTGAACCCACCAGGCAGCATCAAACCCTTAGGAGACAAAGAGGAAGGGCATAAGTCACAAAATCAGAGTGTAGAAACCAGCTTGTGGAGAGTCAGCAAGGGAGGAGGTTTGGCGTGGGAGACAAGAAAGCCTCTTGAGAAAGTGCTCGAGAGATGAGCTGTAAGATGCACAGGAAATCAAACAGCACCCGCAGCCCTGCACCTGGGCTGTGACCCAACCACACGCATTTCAACAYGGCCACAAGCTATTTCCTCAGCCAAGCACAGACACTGGTGAGGGATGCAGGCAATTGTGGAGACCTGGTTTTAGGATGCTGTTCTGCAGTCTCCRAAGAGACTGGCTCATCCTCAGCAACCCCTGTTTTGACTGACATTTCTGCTTCCTGGACTATATTAGCAGGGAGGAGAACATCACCAGAGCRGTGATGGGTTTCTTGTAGCTTTCCAACACCTGCAGGTCTTTCAGCATTACCTCTGCTCACTTGGCTTTGACKTTCACACCACCCCATTAATAGAAATATTATCCCTATCTATGGGAGGAAAAGGCCTAGGTCTTCAGGACTCAGCTCGCCAGCTCCAGCTCAGGACAGGGAGTCCAGAGCCAAACCAAAYTCTCCCTGCACCGCCGTGTCTCCATCCAGCGCCCAAATGCTGGGGCGCCTTCCAGAAGGGAAAGCCACAAGTGTCCTACGGGGTGGCCCGGCCAACAGAAACAAGAACACAGGTGCTGATCTTGGCTCAGCCTCTCGCTGGCTCAGATACTGTAGCTGCAGAAGCTGAGCTCCACACAGGCTGCAGAAGTCAGCCGAGACAGCGGCAAAACAGCCAGACRGTCCCGCCATGCTGCACTTCCACTGCCAGCAGCACCCTAGCCAGCCAGCTTAAACCAAACCTGCATCTCCRTGTCCAAGCTGGAGATCGCAGCGTGACCGCATGCAGACAAGTTACACAGTCTTAAGCAAGTCACTCCAGCTTCCAGTGAGCCAGGATCCCTGTCCACGAGGGGTGGTTTGAGTATGACCTCTCCTATCTCACAGGGCTCCAGCAAATAACCTCAAGGGTGCTTGCACAACGCTGAGATTACGTGACATGCCATCTACGTGATGGTTTTCATCAGACAGGAGCACTGAGAAACCGACCAGCAGSGATGTGGTGGGGCTTTGTGAAGGATTCCCCACTGGACAAAAGCACCGTTTCCAGCACTATCCAAGACTTTTGGGGGTAGGTTGACACCCTGACAAGACCCACATACCAGCACACAAAAGTYGTGCCTGTTTTTCTCTCCAGCCCTGCTTTGTCAGGTCCAGCTCACAGGACTGGCCCTGAAAGCCTTTTGCAAAGGGGCTTTGCAAAAGCCTCTCCATTCCCAGCCCAYGAACAGCCCCTTCCTCCACGAGGGAACACTAACAGACAAAGCCCACCTAGAAAGGGTAAGAAGTCCTGATCTGTTAGCACAGGAAAGTTAAGGAAGAAMGATTTACCCTTCATGTCTGCAGATGAGACAAGGATAGCCCTGACACCAGTGAGAAGATCTGGAAAGACAGGGTTCCCACGTGTCTTTGGAACGGGTCCCCTTCCTCTACACCGACTGCCCTGAACCCATCAACGAGGCTTCAGCCTCCAGGCAATGACCTCAGCCCTGGGGCCTGCAGAAGCCCATGACTGCCAGGGCGTGATGAGAAACACAGCGCACACAGTTCTGGTRACATGGTTTAGCCAGGCCAGGCTCCTTAACAGAGGCTACAGGTAAGTAGGAGCAAACAAAAACCAGAGCTGACCCATCAGACCCTGCTGAGCTGCCAGCTGGGCTGTGACCATGTTTCTTCTCTTWAAGTTTTACATCTATTGCTTTCCTTAGCATTTCTGACATCATTTTTCTGGCTTTACCTGSTTGTCACACTAGAGAGTGATGAGAGGTTTCCAAGCGTATGCCATCACCCTGAGACACGGAGGCCCATCGATGGGCTATACCAGCTGATGGACTACACCACTGCACAGCATGAAAACAAAGACCACAAAATTAAACACGACCCCACACGAAGCCTCCTGGAAACACCATCTCCCACACTTCACACAGGTCTGCCACCAGCCCATCTGTTGCTTATATGTGACAGGACCCATTTGAACACCACCAGCTGCAGGGACAACACGCAACTCATCCTGCAAGGCCACAAAGCAGCTTTATGTCCAGCCAGGATGCAAACTCAAGGAAAGAAAAGGCTCAGAAAAGAGGAAAATCAATGTCATGGCTCAGTTAAACCACATAAAAATTCTCACYGGATAAAAACAAGGAGTGTTTAGTGGGAAAAAGGTGGGGAAAGGCAAAGGGATGCTAAGAAGAGGAGTGGCCAACACAGGCTACAGCTCTCCACCACCCAAAAGCCACAGTTCACCAGAAGCCCTGGGGCRGTTCATGCCTTGGGGAAAGCAGAGATACCTGGGGAGGAGATGGAGCCCGGATCCGGCGGGAAAGGGAAGTCTTGCGCTGGCCTGTGCAGACAGGAGGGTTTCTGGAGGGTGGAGGCAGGTTCTGGGCTGCCACAACAGAGAGGTAAATGCGCCACATGCCAGGAATACAGCTGGTCCGCTGTCAAATCCCACGCTCCGGCTGCAGAGGCTGAGGGAAGCCACTTGCAGTGAGCAGCGTTTGGTCCAGGGCGGTGGAAGGTTTGACGCAGCCTCCAGCACGCCGTAACCGAGCCACCGCTTCACCCTGGGGACAATGAACCTGCCGCTCCCCAAGGGCCAGCCCTTGTGACAGGGTCATCCACTGCCATCGTCCCTGCCTTACCGGGCAAATCTATTAGTGTCCTGTCTCGAGGCAGATGGCAACCTCTCCGGGGTACCTGCCAACTCCCATTTCAGATTAGTACAGCCCCTAGCACAAAGATGAGGATGAGCTTCATAGCAAGTATAACCCGCTACCACAGCTGGTTCATGGCAGGGACAAACAGGCTCTCCTACCCATGCCCTGGTTTCTTGTCTCCTTCCATCCCATCACAGACCGCCCAGGGAACGCGACACATTTCTGTGCTGCCCAACGCACGAACCCCCTAGGGAAGGRAAAGCCTCCCATCTCTCTGGCCTGAAGCCTTCTGTTCGCAGCCACCTAGGAAACCTTAATGATAGAAGTCTACTGGTCGACAAGCCCCTTGCCATGGGCTGTCTCGCTCTTTCCTCCTGTTCAGGGATCCTCCAGCAGCGATGGAGCTCTCAGCTCACACCTGAGCTCCATCCCCTCCTTGCTGGCCTGGCAAGAGGAAAGGGAGGCCAGCAATGTCCTTGGATGAAGGAAGAGGGGACTGAGCCTAACAGCTGTCCCCAAGGGTAAATCACAGCTTAGCTTGAGGAAGGAAGGGGACATAAAATAAATACTGGGATAAGGACCACATTTTTGCTTTTAAAGAGCAAGGCCACAGCACGGACTCACCCCTGGCCTTTGCGGTCGCACTGCACCAGTGGCCTTGCCGCTCTGCTGAAAACAGACAGACAGACACACTGACCACAGTCACAGTCCCTTTGTCGCTTGCTCAGCCAYTGAGCTCTCTGAACACCTCATGTGCCATGGGGTCCATTTCACATCAATCTTCCAGATGGGGAGAAGCTTTTGCAGTGYCTGCTGGGCATCTACCGACTGGCATTTTGGCACCTCTCCACCTCCAGTAGCCTTCTCCCAGCGTAACCCGAGCAGCAGCAGCAACATTGGGGTGCAACGCCTCTCCCAAAGCCTTGGACCCCAAGACGGGGCCAGAGCAGGTTGTTGCAGGATGAGGGGCAGCTGATCCCACAGCCCTCCGAGCACGCCTTGTGAATTAGGGGGTGAATTAGGGAAAAGATGGCTTTAGCTGACCTTCATTTAGCTTTCTGCTGCTCCTTTCCCATCATCGTAAATTTGCAAGGTATTTGCATCTAAAAGGCAGGCAAGCCAATCCACGCGGGGCCAGGGCAGCATGCACCTGCAGGAGGGGGCAAAGGGGCTTTTCATTTAAAAGAGGAAAGAAAAAAAAAAAAAAGAGCTACTTTCCTGACTACCGGGGCCAGGCTGGAAAGCCCGGCTAACGCGGATGCATGTAAAGCATSCCGCTGGCTTTCCCCTCCCCTCCAGTGCCGTGGTGGAGCTGGCACGGTCCTGGTGAGATGACCACGTGCAGTTYCAAAGCTGCCTCCCAACTTCAATAGGTGGGAGAGAGGGAAGGAAAATGGCCCCCAATCACTGCACCAATTTTCATTGCTATTAAATATCATCATTTCTGCTCTCTTTCATCTTTGCTTCTCCTCCGAGAGCTGGCAACAAAGGCAGCACACAGTAAGGAGAGGCAGGAGAGCGGGGTAATTGCAGCAAAGAATGTAACCTCCGAAACAGGCCGCCGAGCCGCAGGGCGGGGAGCGCAGGGAAACCCGTCGGCCGCAGGGAAACAGAACAGGCCCTTCGCTATCGGAGGGGTGGGAAAGGGAGCAGAGCCAGAGACTTGTCATTTCTTGAAGCAAAGCAAGCGATTGATTCCCGGTGCAGGGAACAACTCGGCACCAATCCCAAGCTCTAGATCTCGCTCAAGCAAGTCTCACGACGTTAAAACGTCGCTTCGTAAGCGGGCAGCAAGGTGGGCTCTCGGCACAGGCAAAGCAGGCAGGCGCTTGAGGCAGCAGATTGCCAGAGGTGGCAAAATCACCCCAGGCTACACCAGAGCCCTCACCCACMGCCTGGGAACAACAAACCCATCGCTGAGTTAGACAACGTGGAGCTTCCCTGCCAGCTGCTGCCTTTTGCAGCACYGGGGAGGGGATGGAGGTAACTCCAAGCAGGAATCGCTGCTGTGGAGCGTAGGTGCCGGAGGGGCCTTTGGCACAGATCTCATGCTCCGTCCAGAGATGCTATCACGGAGAAATCCCACAAAGGGGAGCAGGAGGGGACCAGGGGTTCATGCGGGTGCTTGCTCCTGACCCCACAAGCGGGTATGGCAGCACAGGAGAGCTCCCCGTGCTCCGGGAGCGGGACCTACACGTGCAGAGCAGCCCCTKCGCCCTGCCCCGCGGAGCTGTGCTCCCCATCCCGCCCTCCTTCCCTCCCTCYGCATGAAGATAGAGTGGTTTACTGCCTGGTGCTCAGGTTACCTAATTTATTACCTGGTAACAGCAAGGGGCAGTTTAACCCCAAGCTCCCCCTGGTCCTGCTGCCCGGTTTTTCCACAACTCTTCTCCCCTCCCAAGGCCACCCCTGCAGCTCCCCAGTCCCTGCTCCAGCTCTGGGGCATCCTCCAAGGACCTACTCTGCAGGCATCTGTGTTCCAACCTGTCGGATCCAGACTAGCTGCCCTGTGACTCGAAGGGAGCAGACACTCACTTGCAACAGGAAAAACACAGAAGCAGCGCAGGGAGGAGAAGCACTTTCTCTTACTGAGCTCCACTGTTTGCAAGAGATGCCTCTGCCACATCCCCAGCCGATATCAAAGGCAGGCGCTGCATCAGCTGGCTCAGAAGCTGGTTCTTCTGGTGGCTTTGGTTCCTTTTTTGGTAAAAAAGCCATGTCAGTGCTGGGCTAGTAATGCCTGGGGCCAGCAGAGCGTGGGTAACAGCTGGCTCTTTGCTCACACCAGCTCGTGACCATACCCGAGCCAGGCCGGAGACTGAGGGCCCTTCTCCAGCTCGCACGGGTGTGCAGAGAGAAGGCAAAGCCAGGATGCTCCTGGGCCGCACCTCGGACATTTCTGGCTGGCCGGGAGTCCTTTCACCAGTGGATCCCATTGCAAAACACGGTTGCAAAGTACATYCCCGCTGGCTGGGTCAGCTGAGACTGCTCGCTGCTGCCTTGTTACATGCAGAATTTGACTTTTCCTGCCTGCATGGGCAGACTGGCAAAGCCACAGCTCAGAAAGCAGCAGGCTGGTTTGGGGCATGGGACCTAGAGACAAAGGAACATGTGGCACCTTGCCAGGCAAAAACCTGGGCTGATGCGGGTGTATTAGTAAGTGACAGCCTGGACAGTCTTGGCACAGACAAGAGATGGCTTTGTACCATCTTGTGCAGGGTGCTGCACAGGAACAACAGATCTGCCCCCTAAAAATGAGATGAAGCAGCCCTGCGGACTGCTGCAAAGTCTCCAGAGCAAACCGAGTCTGCTCAACACCACCACACAGCCCCGGTTAAAGGTATCTAAAGAATTTTCAGCGTCCTCTGCAGCACGTAGCCTGGATCACGCCCACTTCTCCCACCTGGGCTGCCAAATTTAGAAGACTGATCTCACGGCCCACCCTTATTCCTGCCCCTGCTTCACTGTGTGACCTGCAGGTACTCAGGCAAGAATTTCTGCTTTTGCCCCCATCACCTGGGCTGCTGTCAAGGCACTTTCATGGACAAACCACCCCTTTGTGCTCAGACGAGCTCCTCTCCCCCTCTCTGGCAAAGAGGCTTGGCTGACGGGAAAGGCCGCGCTAGCAGGCAGGTTTTCGCATTCTCCTCCAGCGCACCTTGCTTCAGACACTTTGCAGCAAATGTTCCTTTTTAAGATCTATTGATTTCATAAATAATAGAGGAAAGGAAAGAAACACATCACGCAAATACACAGGTCAAATAATCTCTCCCTTAGGAAACAAACAGGAGCTACAAAAAAATAACCCAGCAGGCTCGCACTGACCTTTAAGCAAAAGATGAAGTCGCATCAAAGCTTTGACTTGTTAATCAACAGCATGTAGGTATGGCCATATTCGACAGGGTCACCTTGAGGGGTCTTGCCCCGCAGACCTGAGCCTGCTCTTCTCACTCCTGAAGCTGTGGAAGCACCTGTAGTATTTTGTCACATTGTCGTACTGAAGACCAAGCCCTTGAAGAAAACAGCTCCGTGGCAAGGCAGCTGCACCTCTCCCAAATCGCACCTCTCCATCACGCAGGATTTTAGTCTGTGCCGCTGGGGCATCATCTTGAGAGCTTTTGTTCCGGTACATTCCTCCCATCCTACGGTTTTCTTTTAGCCAGCTGCTGTCCAGCTGTGCCACCGCTGCTGCGGAGCACGACAGGGGAGATGCCGGGTGAGCAGGAGGGTTTGAGAGCACCTTTCCTGGGTAGCATCAGCACCGAGAACAGTCAGGCCCTGCCATTTCCCACCTGCGCTCTCGGACCTGAAGCCTGGGGTAAGTCACTTCCCAGTTGAACGCTGCCATCTCCGCTCCACTCCTTTGCCTCGCTCCACCTCCACATAAGAAAGCACCACCCTAACAGGGACTTCACCTGCAGCCCAGCGCGGAGCGTGGCAGAAATGAAGAAACAGCAAGCGGAGGAGGAGATTCTCACAGCCTTGCTTTGCAGAGCTTCTCCACGTTAAATGCCGTCCTTCCCTACGACCTCAAAAGCAGAACTCAGACACCATCCTGACCTCGCTGCATTGGCCAAGTTTGAAGTTGCTTTGGGGAAGGATTTCTTAAACTCTACCACCACCACCACAGGTGGACACAAGATGGGATGAAACGCCGCAGAGGCAAAGCTGCAAAACCAAAGCCTGCCCTCCCACTCCCGGAGTTTCTCCAAGGATCCACAATTAAGCCAGATGAAACTTTCAACCATACTGGCTTGTGGGCCACCAGCTCTCAGCAGCGACATGTCAAGCGCTTCTGCTCCAACCACATTTAGTACAGAAAGAGCGCTCAGCAGCTTCTGCAGTAGCACAGCTGCCTCTGTCTCGGTTGTACTGACCAATGCTCACAAGGGACAAGCACCAAAAGCCAAAATCCTCATCCCTAACTCCTGGAGAAAGCTCTTGTCTAGTGAGTCTAACATGCAACGAGAAGCTGCTCCAGCCACAGGCCTGAATCATAAGACACTGATGTAGAGAGCAACATCTACTGCCCCCAGGACGAAAGGAATAACGAACTCTGAAGCAACCACAGCCTTTTGGAGAAGCTGAGCAACTGGAAGGTAGGACGGAAGTTAAAAATCCCGATATTCCTAGGCTTTCAGGATGAAAACCATCTTGGTTAACTCTGGTTAGCACAAGGCGCCTGCCACACCATATGGACCAAGCGTAGCAGCAGGAAGGCAGAGACTTTCTTGCTGTTACGGCATCTACATGTAGCAGAGTAGATTCACAGAAGGGGAAAAGCAGTGACCGCCCGCCCCCAGCCTGTATCACGCTGCGAGGAGGTTCTCCTCCTGGGAGGATGTCATGGTGCCCAGCACACTCCCAAGCTGGGAGGGCCCATAAGATCTGCCCATTTCAGCTAAGCGGTGAAGAAGTTCTTCCAGTTGGGAGATCTGCGCACCAAAGGTCAGCTCTTTTCTGCGCAAGGCTGTGCAAATGTGACGATGGAAACATTGCCAAGAGCAGCCGCGCAAGAGGCAAGTGAGGCCATGCAGGAGCTCCGTCCAGGCAGCTACTTAGCTTAACCCCTTCAGTCACCAGCTGAAAGAACAGCTGCCACCAACAGCACACACTCCATGCAGCCACAAGCTCTTGGAGTAAGCAGGATCAGCCTTCGTAGCACTCCTCACTAGACMTTTGTAGAAAAATCATCGTGCCACACAGAGCAGCACCACATCCTCAGCTTGACCGGTGTCCGGAAGGCGGCAGTGAGTTATTAGCTGCATGGAAGATGCCTGCAGGGAGCAGAAACAGTAAAGGAGAACAGAGATAACAGGTTTTTGGCACTGGGTCACAGCACTGATTCACCTAACTGTTTTGTGACAACAAAATGGTGTGTTTCCAGCTGTATTGCGTTATGAGGGAGGAAGGGCTGGAGGGCTGGAGTGAGTATAAAGAAATCTAAGGGTGGTCACTGGGGAAAGACTTCCTTGCAGATGGCAAATTCATGGCCTCAAGCAGTGGTCACCTGGCCTGTCTCAGCTGCAGCTAAGCAGACCACGAGTTACCCTCTGCCAGAACATCCCCAGTGGTTCACGACGCTCATCCCCCGCCAGAAACCACCCCACAGCACCCTCTCCCAACACGCTGATGTAAACATGTACCCCCAATCTTCGCTCAGAAGTGATACCAGTTAACTTCAAGCTCCACCTGAAGCCCTAGGCGACAGCCATCACTGGTGCTGAACAGCAGAAAGGCGCTCAGCACACGTGGCCCAGCAGCGCCGGCTGCTGTGCCACAAGGAGACGGGGAGAAAGTAAAGGATGCTAGAGACCTATGCTCTGGAAGCCAGCCCACCTCTCTCTTCCCTGACACACTCCATTCAAATCTCTAATGAGCTCTTCATCCACAGAACCTGTACCTCGAAGGAGGAAGTAATCTATATGCATCTCTCCTGACAAGGAGAACAG
Source organism: Oceanodroma leucorhoa (assembly GCA_030449065.1). Classification (NCBI taxonomy): domain Eukaryota; kingdom Metazoa; phylum Chordata; class Aves; order Procellariiformes; genus Oceanodroma; species Oceanodroma leucorhoa. The sequence continues at coordinate 166,699 of JASVER010000217.1, forward strand.
GGGATTGAAGAGTGATGTTTGCCTGCGATGGCAGTTCTGTTGCAGAGCTGGAAATAGATCCCAGCTTGCCCAGAACACACATAAAGCTTCCTACAGCACGCTAAATCCAGGTTAAATATGCAGATGAGCATCAATAAGAGAATCTTCTTTCCCATCGCATTTTCTTCCCAAAAGTACAGCTGATCAGGTCATGCCATTTGAGAAGCACTTGGAGACCAACCATTTCTAAAAGCAAGAGGAGAAATGCAGCCCTGCTCTCACGTCACAAGTGACAAACCTTTGCAAAACGATTCGCTTCCCTCCCCTCCTACTCACTCGTGTTTCAAAAAACATTTCGTTCAAAAGCAGCTCTTTAAAGATCTTATATAACAAGTGATTTGTACCACGAGGCTGGCTAGTTTTAGCCCAGCTACTTAGATCATAGTTGGATTTTATTTTCTAGTTAGCTGGCGGACTCACGTCCAGTGACGACCCTGCAGGCAGAGGATGCTCCTGGCCACCTCGCTTCCAGCCAGAAGAGTCAATACCACAGCGCTCTGGTGTTTTTGCCTATTCAGTTATGAGCTCAGCTGTGGTATCTGTCCAATTCCAGCTCCCAGACAGGAAGGAAAGTGGGCAGTGCTTGAAGATTCTTACTTTTTCACAGATCACGGTTATGTTTAACATGCTCCATACTCATAGCAGCCAAAAAGCCATTTGCAGCAGCGCCGGGCTCCCCAGGGGCCAATCTCAGCACAAAGAACTGTTGCTAAAAGTTGAGTGAGGTCATACGTCTGGCAAATGTAATGGCAACAAATTAAACTWCTTTTTGAAGAACTTGGCTTCAAGCATGCCTTGGAGATCCAAAACAAAATCCTTAACTCTTTGTAGCCTCCCCCTGCACAGAGTTCACCACAAGCGGTTTTCAAGGTAGGGTATATCCTCACGCGGCGTAGAAGCGATGTCAGCCCGAGTACAAACCATGCACTCCTCCTCGCTTGGCTGTTCYACTGCTCCCCGAGTTAACAGCTTCACAAACCAGTTGCTGCAGGTGTTCCCAAATCAAAAAAAAAGATGAGTGTAAAAATAAAAGTGGATTTAACTCACTCTGGAGGCTACYGTCTCCTCAGCACTCAAAAACTTAGTGGAGAGAGTTAAGCATGGAGCCTAGGGACAAGACAGGCAATAGGATTTGGGCTCCTCAGATGTTTTTTTGAGGTTATTGCTCAATGTTTAARCACAAGGATTATAATTTAAGTCTTGTATTTTCCACACCTTACCTGCCTCTCAAGCWATAGCCACCCTTTAGAAGTGCTGTTACCTTTTAAGTCCTGATATCCTACTCCAGGTAAGAGGCTGTAAGGAGGGGAAATGAAGAGAGAGCAAGTTGCTGACATTTGGGACAAGGAAATGATTGAGATGGAGAGTACCATCAGAAGAAATTCCCTTCAGATTACCTTTTTTGCCACCTAAATCATGCAGAGGTTGTTAGATTCCCTCTCCTCCTGACTCCCCACACCCACCCACCCTGGGTTACCTCTACAACAATATGGTGTATTGATCAAATGAGTGCTTTTAAGTMGTTGAGTCCAGTAAAGCAACTTTCCCTGCATCCCACTGGCTTGCCCTTCAGCACCTAAGCATCTCATCTGTTTTAGAAGCACAATTAAATCTTTCAAATGGATTCACTCAGAACATCTGAAAAGAAAAAGTGTCTATATTGAATGTGCCCAAGTCATTTGTATTGCCATTCTCCCTAAAATACTGTATACAAATTGCTTCTGTGGTCTTTAAAACATTAGAAACTACACATTAAAATGAACCAAAGGCTATTTTTAAAGTGAAGCTTAAAAATTGATGAATGTTGGAATAGCTTAAATTTTCTTCTCCCCTCCACACCCCCACCCCAAAGACCAGTCCACAACATTGATCCTCAAGTTGATAAATCAGGCTCTTGCAACTCATYTTTGTCATCACTTCAGCGGCAAAAGATCAGGGCAGGAACAGCCTTCTCCTAGCAGCAAATTGTCCGCACGTACCTTTGAGTCCCCTCCTCCCCACGCACCCGCATCACAACATAAGCTTATTTCAATGAAAGTGATGTCAGTCTCTCAGCAGAAAGCCRCTGAAAGCTTATAGCAAGAGAACGGAAGAATATCACTGAATTGATTCCATTAGCGTAATCTAAGAGAAAATAATGATTTATCAGACTCGGAGCTTGGAAACAGAAAACAGTCTGTGGCAGAGCAGAGAGAAACTCATATTTATTATCAACCCAGTAAGCATGGAAATGAGAAAGCTCTCAGCCTCCCGCAAGTGAAAGAGTGAAATATTGTGATAATACCAACAAGGGGTTCTTAGAGATATAGAAAGTACCAGGAGAGAAGGCCACCAGAAGCTTTCTGGCGATGGCAGGGGAACGCGAACAGCTTCACCCAGATGGGATGAGGAGGATTAACRCTATCAAGACACTGTACCAGCAGCTACAGCCTGCAACAGAAACCGGGGGGGGGGGGGGGGGGGGGGCAGAGCAAAACCAAAACCACAAACACATGGGCTGGCCTTAAGATCTGCTAAGCCCCACGTGAAATTAGGATGCCAGCCAGTCCTCAGGCAGACATCCAGAATGCCCCCAGCACACCTGGAGATGGGGACCTTGGAAGCTGTGCGAGGCTGGCAGGCGGTGGCAGCAGGAGGGACCACCAAGGGTAGAGACTGAGGTAGCCTCCCTGTTTGAGGAGGTCAGACAGACAGTGGTGAGGAGGGTTTCATTAACCCTAAGGTGCTCAAGTTCCCGCAGCTCATTTCTCCAGGAATGTGGGTAATAGTTTATTGCAAGAAAGGAGACCTCCAGTGTGTTAGCAGAAGAGGTGTTGGAGAACAGGATCTCCCAGAAGTCCAAATTCTTGTGCAGCTACATATTGAACACCTGCTAAAGCCCTGAAAAAGTCAGGAGGAGCCATGAGGGGAGCAGTGTGAGAGCGTAGGTGCGAGTGATGAGCTATTCAACTGTGAAAACATCTGCAAAATGACCGAAAAATAAAGGCAGTCTGGTGCGAGAAGAGGGGAGTTCCACAACAGAGCAAACGTTCTGCTATTTGGTTGCCTTTCCTCTCCTTCTACCCTGCCTTTAATTTAAGAAGCAGATGAAGACAAAGCAAAATCCGCTTGGAATCCACCCTGCATCTGACCTGCCAGGGCCTCTCTTCCAGCCTCTAGCAATTGTTTTTCACACATTGCACAAGGGAGCAGGTTAAATCCCACCATTGGATTTAACCACCTCTGCACAAATACCGTCCAGGGTCTGAACTGCTCTTTGTCAGGTTTGCCAGGCACCACCTGGGCCTCGGGTGGGACAGACCTTCAGGTGCCAGTTGCGCTGGGACCTCACCTGCTCGCTACGGTCTGAGAAYGGAGGTGAACTCCCACTGCCTGAAATATCCTGGGAGCTCTTTGCTTGTCACCTGCAGCCAGCACACACCTCAGCAACAAGCCTAATACAGCCCACTCCAGACATTCGGCAACTCCAAGATGCTTAAACGTTTTAAAACTAACTCAGCAGCACCGAAGGCAGGAGAGATGCAACCTTCCTAGTTAGTACTCAGGCCACACGCTGGCTGCTATCTCTCTGGAAAACACAGGAGATCACAATCGTTATCCACGCTTATGAATAAAATATTCCTTTTATTTTAGTAAAGTAACAAAGCTTATTTACAGATACAATAACTGTACATTTCAGTTGAAAAATAGATTGCGCTCAAAATCATTAAAGCAAGTCACACGAGTCTGTTAGGAACACAAAACAACCTCAAACCTCCCAATGCCTTCGGCTCCTGTCTTCTCCCAGGAAATCAGCTCGTTTTGTTCTGAATGATTTTCTGCTGATTCTCAAGACATTCCTTCAGCTTGTCTTCAGTGAGCGTCAGCCTCTGCTCCAGAATGGAAACCGTCTGCAAAACAAAACGAAAGCTGCTGTTGAGCTGTTCACAAAGACAAGCTACGTCCTGTACTCTCAGCAGGTAATGAAATGCTAAATTCACAGGAGTATTTTGAGGTATTTCAGGCCTGTAACTCCAGTATCAGCATTTGAGCAAGGCAGAGCCCCACACGATTTCAGAGAGGAGCAACAGAGGCTGGCAGGCACGAAGCTCTCCTGCAGACAACACCGAGCACCCGTTTCAGCACTCGGTGCTTTCAAATTGGGCTCTGCCTTTCCTTTCATGGACAGGTTCCATGTTCATGAGCCACCAGACACTCTTCTGCTAATGAGAGACAGAGGTTTTGAACAGTTTTTCCCAGTTTTAGCTTTGATTTTGCCTCTCTGCTTCTGACTCTTTCCTCCCTTCCCTAAATGCRGTCGGTTTGCTGCAGTTAAAACACGCAAAACTTGCTGGACAAGCACGATGACAAGGAAGAAAACCCTCCCAGCATAAGGCAGTGCAACAGATGATGGAGGGGAATTGAAACCTAAAGTGGCAATATCTACCTCTACATAATGCCTAAATATTTTTGTGTAATCCAGTTACCCCACAAAGCATTGTTCTGTCTTTCTCCTCAAGCTGAAGTCATCATGTACAGGATGCACAGGAAGAACATTTTAACCACGTGGCAATAAAAGCTTCTGCTGAAAACCTTTTATTGATCAATTCGAGGTAATCAAGGGACCTAGCTATGCAGCTATGTCCAAAGACACCGGAATGGCTGATAATAGGCGGTGATGATTTAATGCTTTAATATCCATAAACTTATCAGTAACAATCAATAGCTTCACATTTTGAGCATAAATAACATCCTCTCCTAAAAACAAAGTATGTTCAGAACCTTGGACTTTAATAAAGTAATTCAAATACACTTGGACAACCGCTGTTTGTATAGAAGTTATACATAGAAAGCCTTTTAATAGCACATTTCGTAAGCACATCTCTAAGTGCCTGACAAAAGAAAGCAGGTCTCATTATCCCCATTTTACAGCTGGGGAAACRAAAGCACAAAGAGAGGAAATAGCCTGGCTAAGGCCACTTGAGACTAGGAAAAGTCTCCCGTAAAATGATTCGGGGAATGAGACGAATGGTGGGGGGGAAGAGAAAACAGACGTAGTAAAAACACCACCAAGCACTATGGCAAAGCCATCTTGCAAGACCGCTTATCAATAAAGTCAGAAAGGGCTGTGCATCATAGCATTTACCATAATGCACCATTCTTTCCTCCTCAAACATAGTTCAAAGCTTATTTCTACTGCACATGTACCACTGACCTGTGACAAGGCAGAAGAGCAAACTCCTGCTGCCTAATGCAGCATTGCTGCAACTGTAGAAAGATTCACCTGAAACAAAAGGCCCTGCRTTGCTTAAATATTCCCGTGGGCTACAGCACTAGCTTCGTTTAGGTTTTTTTCCTCCTCTGTTGCCACCCCTTTGAGGCACAAGAACTGCAGTACACAGAGAACCAGAAGAAAAGTTGTGGAGCCAGCAGGTAACATCCCAGGTGCCCCAGAGCCAGCAGGAGCCCTCCCGTCTATTCAAAGGAGAGAGGATTTCATCTTTTTCATATCCAGCCACGCTATTGCCTAGTGGCTGTCTTACAGAGGTCAGGAGTAAAGCTACTCAGGGCAGAACACAGCAGGCTGAATGTCTACCAGGGGTTTACAGCAAAGATCTTACCCTGCAAGCAACCAGACAGAGAATGAAAAGCAGTAGGGATCCTGGCTTTTCCATTTAAAAAAGAAGAAATAGTAACTCAAGACTCAGTTAAAAAGGGGGGGTGAAACATTGCATCAAGTTTCCTTTAGAAAGACAATCAACTGGATTAATGTCCTGGTCACACTGCCCTGCTAGAAGCAAAGCCCCAGATTACTTGCGGTTCCTATAACCCATGATTTACTGCCACCATGATCCTGCCGATACGAGTTAAGTGCTGTTACGCGCGGCACTGGGAGACTAAACGCAAGTAAAGCAGATTTCAGAAAGTGTTGGATTTGTGAAAAAGCTGTAAGGAAAATGTTTATTGGAATGGAAATTGTATGTAAGTATAAGCAGAAAACTTGTAGTGAGTGTTTTTTGGAAACTAAAAGTGGAAAAGTAGCAGTCAGAAATGAAATCCAGGAAATCCAGAGTAGGAACTGATGACTACAGTCCATTTAGACTTGAATATATGATGCCCAAAATACACAGGGCATCTGACATCCTAGGAAGGTAAGGGAAAGCTCAAATACTGCCCAGCTCCTATTACTGCTACATTATAACTTACACATAAAAGAAAAGCTCCTTTATTAGCAGCTGACAGTTTTACAATATCTCCATGTTGCTATTTATAAAGCAAGTCCTTGTTGGTAGGCAAATTAAACTGCACCCATTCAACTCCTGCATGTTTTTGTTATTGCTTTTCAGAAGATAATGAACCAACAATTAAGCCAAGGAGGAAAATACTCTTGGCCAGACTCAGTGAGGATTCACCGGAGCCAGGTTCGCACTCAAGCCGTTTCTCTGCGGCAGGATCTGGGCTTCCTGTTGTGTTAGGAGCACAGTACATGTCTCCATTACGCACCAGGGAGTAAATGCTGGATAATTTATTAAAGTCCTGACTCAAACTGGCAGAAGGGTAACAGCTTAGGCTTAAACGAGACGAAAGATCAACCTATTTATTTTTTTAAGAAGTATTTCTGACATTACAGTAATATACTGAGCATTACTATGGACACCAGAACAGAATATGGAATTTTTCCCACAAAATAAAACTTACTTAAATCATTTCTACCAACACTTCCTGCAACATTTGTGTTCATTCATCTTTGCAGACTTAGCCTCACAAAAAAACCTGCTCTTCTCTTTGGAAAAGTTAATGAGAAACTATGTAGAGAAAAAAAAGTTGCCTCCTATTTACTTTTTAAGTTCTGGGGAATATTCAGCTCCATCCTCCCCTAGGACACCTAAACTGAAGCACCCAGTAGTCACACTTGCTTACATGACAACAACCCCCTATGCTATTCCTCCATGTTATTTTTACTCCCTCAACCCAAATAATAGTGATCTGTGATGATGTTCCAAGATGTTTTCATCAGTATCTTTTCCATAGTCCCTGTTAAACATCTCCCTGTCTGGTTAAGTAGCACAGACAGTTTAAGAACCGCTAGCCTCAGGGTTGAGGCTTTTGCAGCAGCCCTGGAGGGGCAATCAGTCCTGCCTCTTCTGAGGACTACAGATAAGGGGAACCAGGTGCTAACTGAATGCCAGCAGAAACCAGTTCCACAACTGCAGAAAAAAACCCGAACAGCGGAGTCCGGAGCCAGCACAGGCCCTCAGCAACCCTCGAGCAATGGTGGGAGTCCCTGCAGTAGCCAGGAGAGAGAGATCCCCTTGGCCGATGGCTGCTCATTAACTAAAGCAGCACTTAGCCTGGAGCTGGGGGCAGAGCAGGCAAGAGCATGGGTATAATGGAACAAYGTTAGGCTCACCCTGCTAAGGGATGGCTGCCCTGCAAGCAAAAAGGTGCAGCTCCTGCCCCGCAAGCAGCGCACTGTTTTTTCAGTAAGCCACTCGCACCAGCTTTGATCGCGTCAGCACAYACAATAGCATGGGGGACATAACACCGCTCCGGCTAATCACCAGTAATTGCGGGACCCCCCAAAAATATGTATTGATACAACAGTTACTCAGATCAGGTAACAACAGCTTGGCTGACCCTACAAGGGATAYGATCCTGCACACCAACTGCAAAGTAGATGCGCTCTTGGGTATRTGCAGGCAAAGTACTGTACTTGCACTTCTTTTCCGTTGGGGAAGAGTGGCTGGAAAGCTGCCCGGCGGAAAAGGACCTGGGGGTGCTGGTCGACAGCCGCTGACCATGAGCCGGCAGTGTGCCCAGGTGGCCACGAAGGCCAACGGCATCCTGGCCTGTGTCAGGAATAGTGTGGCCAGCAGGAGTAGGGAGGTGATCGTGCCCCTGTACTCGGCACTGGTGAGGCCGCACCTCGAATCCTGTGTTCGGTTTTGGGCCCCTCACTACAAGAAGGACATTGAGGGGCTGGAGCGTGTCCAGAGAAGGGCAACGARGCTGGTGAAGGGTCTGGAGMACAGGTCTGATGRGGAGCGGCTGAGGGAGCTGGGGTTGTTTAGYCTGGAGAAGAGGAGGCTGAGGGGAGACCTTATCGCTCTCTRCAASTACCTGAAAGGAGGCTGTAGCGAGGTGGGKRTTGGTCCCTTCTCCCAAGTAATAARTGACAAGATGARAGAAAACGGCCTCAAGYTGCGCCAGGGGAGGKTTAGATTGGACATTAGGAAAAATTTCTTCACCAAAAGGGTTGTCAAGCATTGGAACAGGCTGCCCAGGGAAGTGGTGGAGTCGCCATCACTGGAGGTATTTAAAAGGCGTGTGGATGTGGCACTTAGAGACAGGGTTTAGTGGTGGACTTGGCAGTGCTAGGTTAGCGGTTGGACTCGATGATCCTAAAGGTCTGTTTCCAACCTAAATGATTCTATGATTCTATTTCTGTCATCATTTCATAACATAAAATCCTTCTCTCCATTGATCTCAAAGGAGGTAGAAGTAGTTTCCTAGCTCTACTTAAATAAAAAGATTCTTAAAAGTTTGCTCCACSAGTTTCTCTAAGCATATGCTAAAAAAGATTTTGCAGGGCACTAACATATCAAATAGCCCAAAAAAAACCCATTACTTCTACCTCTTCAGATTTTCTTTCCTCTCTGACATGTTAATTTATAAAGACAGCATTTTCTTTTCAATTTATCAGTTCAAAGTTTCCGTGCACTCAGTTTCCCCACTCCACTGTGTTGGTATAAGGAGATACTTAGGGATGCCTTTCAAGAGGTACAATGAAGACTACAGATGGCCCATGGATTTAYAGAATGAGACTTGTCAAGTTTGACCAAGAGTTGCAGGCTTAAGAGCTCTGCCCTCTGTAACGAGCAAGGCCAACGCTGGTTTGTTTTCAAAAAGCTAGATGCCCCGCTATTAACTACTTATGTTTTTCCCTAAAAGTGGTCATTTCAGAGCCAATTTCAGTCCCAAACATGGCCAAGTAGTACAGCAAGTAAACTGTGTCAYGAAAATGCTGCCTTAGTATCCAAGGGTCTCTCCCTGGCAAGTGCTAATGAGTGGGCTCAGAGGTACCTATATACCTCCAGGGCACAAATCTGTGACACCTGGACCACAGACTGCTGCACAGCATTGAGGAGACCTGTTGCACTACACTGGAAAGTAAAAACAGTCTTGCAAGAAGGAGTACAGTTGCCAAACCTTCAAACGCACCAGTTAAAGTGAGTAATATCGACAAGAAGAGACCTCAGTTATTGTATGCGGATCACTAAAATGGTACCTCCAAAACCCACTCCATACAATCCTAAGCATATACGCAGTCCCACGCAGAAACAGGAATTAGCAAATATCCAGGTAAATCTAGCTTGGGAGCCCTTTCTCTAGACTAATGCAATGAGTGAAGTAAACTGCCACAGGAAGGGTTTGTGCCAGGGTAACCCTACCTACCTTTCACAGCAGAAAAAAAAAAAAAAAATTAACTCCTTCCACCAACAATAGTTTAAAATACCAAACTTCAGCTGCAAGATTAAAAGGCTCATGGGAGAACTTGTGCAGTAAAAGTCACTCTAAGAGTCAAGCATGAACTTGTCTGGTAAGAAGCAGCCTTTTCTCCTATCGTACTAAGTTTTGCCCTGACTTGCTGTCAGCCTCCCTTCGAGCTCAGCAACTGCTTCTAATGAAACTCAAAGCAGACCCCTGCTATTAGTAAGCATGCTTGAAGAAAGCCAGGCTGCCCTCCTCATGTGCAAGTTATATCTTAACACAGTTTTGAGATGGGACCCGAAACAGCTACTGACATTCAGTATGCTCTGAAGCATTTTCAGCAAAAGCTGGCAGTTTAGACTAACCRAGGAAGTAAGCCTCATATCTGAGAGCATAACAAGGTACGAAGCCTTCACAGTTATTAACACTTTATGTAGCAAACAAATGCTTGCAAGGCTCTTTGCATGCCGAGACTAGCCTTAGTCTAGTGGTCAAAGCCTTAATCTCAGAGATCAAATACACAATTAATCTGGTTTTTGGTTTTGTTTTTGGTGKTTTTTTTTAATGTGAAATGATTTCTAAAGAAATGATAGCTCCTCATCTGCTCAGACTAAAACAAGATCTGCTACCCCAGAGACATTTTAAATAAGTTCTGTAGCTCCTCACCATCTCAATTGCTTTGAATGCAAACTCTAACATGAATTCTCACAAAGCCTATTTGCATAGAATATTTCACACCAGGCTGATTTATGGACAGCATATTGATTATTTCAGAATGAAGACAGGTCATGTAGTGCTTCAGTCTTCCCCTCCATCTTTCTTTAATGCAACTKCATGAATTTTCCTGGGTTTACTTTGTAACATGCTTCAAATTCCACAAGCTTTTATATTTATTACTACAAAACACTTAGCTCTAGTGTGGCTAGACAGGAACGTATGGGTCAGTGCTGCTGTACAGCTGTGGGTTAGGAAGGCCCACAAGCCCSCTCAACACAGTTTTTGCAGATTCATCCAATGTCACTATTGGGTCATGTGGATTAGGAATACATGACAATGCCTGCAGAAGTGCAAATGCCAGCACTATCCTGGCCTCATCAGGATCCCTATGTAGAGCTCCAGATCTGCTCAACAAGTCGTGTGGCTGAACCACCTCGATGTCTGTTCTCTAGTGCAGGGCACAAGAGCTCTCTTCAGCCAACAGTCAGACACATGCTACTCACAATACTTGGAAAGTAAATAAATTTTATATTTAGCACTCCAAAGCACTACAAGAAGGAAGTGGGTAGTTATAAAATTCAAACCCAGTATTGCTCAGCTAACCCCTCCTTCTTATTATTACTGTGAGGGTGGTGAGGCACTGGAACCGGTCGCTCAGAGAAGCTGTGGATGCCCCATCCCTGGAAGTGTTCAAGGCCAGGCTGGATGAGGCTTTGAGCAACCCGGTCTAGTGGAAGGTGTCCCTGCCCATGGCAGAGGGGTTGGAACTAGAAGATCTTCAAGGTCTCTTCCAACGCAACCCATTCCATGATTCTACAATTATCAACTGCCATCTCTCCTTACACCTCCCAGTACACTCCACTTCCTGCAGATGCTTGAATCAGTTAACCAACCCTTTAACGAAATTACAGGAGTAACTTTGGTCTACTGCATGGGTCTACTCATGAGGCTAGATGTCTCATGCAGTAGACTCAGTACAGCAACAACAAGTTCTCACTCGCAGCGCTCCTTGTGCTGTTTACAGTCCGGAAACCATACAAGAGTACCCAAAAATTCTAGTATCATCCACTTTGCCAGACCAAGCAGCATGGTCAGTGCCAGTATCACAGTRACCAAAGGGACCCTGGAGGACAGAAAAGGATGTCCTTTGTATTAAATCAATCCTAGCCATAAAGAAGACGAGCCACAGGCTCTGCTAGTTTCTTCTGCACAGTGTGGGGACACAAGGCACACAAGCCATCTGTAACTGAGCCTTTCCATTTACAGCCCTCTTACTAAAAATGTTTCATCACACCTTGCTGTTGCTTCAGTCTTGACAGTTGATCAGCCAAAGCTAAACTGATGGCACCTGCACCRAATCCTGCAAGTTTCTGGAAGGGAATGGTTGCAAGCTTCTGCACAGGTACGGGCAGCTTCCTTGGTGCAGAGCTCCTAGACCTCTGGGGCTAGACAAGCACAGCAAAAGGAGTCAGGAGACTTCAAGTTTCACCACACAGTATGAAAACACAGGAAGTTATGATGAGCTACAACAAAATATCCAAGCATATACCATGAGAGCAACTGCACAATATAGAGGTTAGAATCCCAAATGACTAGAGGTCTCCCCCAACCACAAAGACTTCAAAGACTTCCCATATCCTTCCCTTGCCACCCAATCAACCTCTGAAAGGATGCAAATCACCCAGCTAAATTAACCCAGCCGCTGTACCTAATGGCTGAGTAACAATTTATATTAATCTTCAAGGTCTGCTTGTGAAAACAAATTGTGGGAGGTGTTTAGTATTCCTTCCCATTGAAGGATAATGGAAGGTGAAGGTCCTGTGGACCTCCAGGGAGATGATCAGCACTTTTGAGAAGCCAGCCTTTAGACAGTGCCCTGCTAATACAACAATATCCCTAGTAGTGCATTTAATTTAGGCAGTCTCAGAAAGAAAAATGTATTTACCTCAAGACTTAGGTATTTTGTAACAAGCATATTTAGGAAGCGAATTTCAGAGGACTGGCAACAACCAGGGTACTTCATTTGTTTCGAGTGAGAGATCAAAGCTACTGCATCTCCAAGAGATGGTTTTAACTCATGAGAAATAGCCTCTATGTTCTTTAAATTAAGATTTAAAAACCAAGCTCATCTGGCATTTCACAGATTTTTCAGATGGGAACTTTTTTTATTAGTGTTTTGGATTTCAAACCATTTCTTTTGGAATAAAAGCTGCTTGCAGTTTTTCTCCTATGTGTTGGGTCCRCCTGTAGCCAGTGTGTGTTCAGATCTTGAGAACAACATAGAAACCAAGACATTTGCGCAAGGCAGAGGTAGCAGCACTTATGACCACCCCCCCCCCAAAAAAAAAAGAAGAAATAATATCTTTCTTCTTGACTTGTAACTACCTGAAGTCATAAAAGCATTTGTTTTACTAAACTAGTTGCTTAATCTACATTCAATACCTCTCAGAAGAGAAGGGCCACATTCATTCCTCAGCAACACAGGCTTTGGAGATCACATCTCAAGAAAAGGAGTAACAAATTTGATTTTACTCATTTTCATTATAAGCATTGCACACACAAACATTTTCAGTTTTAATTAAAAAGCAACTCACTTGTGTCCAAGTCCCTTTTTTATGCTAAAGAATTTAATTTAAAAAATTATTCTCCTCCCTCTGCAATCTTTTCTGGAGTGAAATAATCCTTTAATCTCACATGAGCCAGGTTGTCCTTCAGTTCAGGCTTGGATTATTTTACAGATTTATCAAGTCATCTCCATTTCACTGTGTTGTTTCTCCCAGCTTCAATGCAAGATTAGTTTGGGGAAGTATATAAAGCTGTTTCCTGTGGGTGGATTATCGCAGCTATTTATGAATTTTTATGCTAACCTGATTCTGAACTCTTCATTTGGAGCAGACATCTTCCCTCCCACATAAAACCAGCAGCTTTTGCCTCAGTGCCCATTGCCCACCAGTGCTACAGATTAACAGAGTGAACATGGCAGCTGCAGGTGTTTGGAGTGAGGGCAAGAGCACACAAATTCTTTGAAGATGATCATTGCAAATGCCASTTTTCCACTGCAGCCAAGATGGTTACTCACAGATGATCTTCTTTCAGAAGYGCAGTTCAGCTGCAAGTGCAAAAAATGCATTTGAACCCAGTAAACTCTTAATATCTGCTCCATTTTTGTTTCGGCCAAAACACACCTTTCTGTTCCAGGAAGTTATCCAAGAGAGAAAATCACCTTGTTTTCCCCTTAAACTTGAATATTCAACTCACCTCTTCATATAGGCACTGAGATCCAGYCTTCGATGAAAAAAATAAAATTGATAAACATTTTGCATTTTCCTCCTTTTCACATCTCTGAAATGCCAGTAAAGAACAGGATTTTTAAACACTGAGACACTGACAAGATACTAAGCTGCAGGAAAGGGAGGAGCAAAGCATCTGTATCATACATTTATTACTCTCACCTTCCTCATTCCTTTGCCAGAGCTGAACTGCCTGCTTTCCTACAAAGGGGCACCAGGGTATCTTTAAGTAATCCAAAACTACTGGAAACAACCGGCTTATGTCTGGGTCTCAACTTCACCCCATCCTTCAAGGCAGCAGAATTATTAAGCATGTGCTACTCTTCTGAAAGAGGAGTCAAACATTAACTTCTTTATTTGCATGTGAAGTACAGCCAAATTCAAACCACGTTTAGCAAAAAAATATGAAGACCCTGTCAGGTCACATTAGACCACTTTCTTACAAGTAAAACAAAAGATGTCCTGACAGAGTTCTGGTGAGGAGGAAGAGGGGAAGGTTTCATTGAATCAAAGACCAATTTAAAGAAAGTTGCCAAAACCTTAAAGAATAAAATCATAGCAYGAAGTCAACAAGATAAAAATGAAGCCCTGTGAATCTGAGGGGGCCGTATCTATTCGCTATAGCGGTTACTGCTAGATGTGGTACACAACAGCCACTAGAGCTTCTTCTGATCCATCTTTCTCTAATAAGAACTGAAGTGCCTAACYGAAGGCGCAAGTCTGTTCAAGCGTATCCTGCTGCATGGGGCACAACGCCTCTACAGCCTCCGCGCTTCTACGTGCAGTTGGYGTTTGGCAGGAAGAAACCTCTTAATGGAATAAAACCAATCCCGCTGTCTCCAAGTACATGACACCCCACTTCATCTGGAGATCTACCGTCAACAGAGGGAAGGTACTGATAATTGGTGAGCAGCAGACAATGCAGCTTCAAGTGTGCAGCTCAGAACAAAGCTGTGCACTGGCAAGAGATGACAGCCTTCAGCTGATGTCTTACTATTACCTCTTTCAACAGAAATTGAAAGTGTTTTATCTCCTTCCCACTTTTACATGATACCAGGTTTAGCATGATAAACCTTGAAATGATAGCTACGGAAAAAATATTAGGAAAATAAACTAGGTTTATATTTGCATAATTTCCCAAAGCAGTTTATCACAACTTTCAGTTTCCCCCACTGGTACATCACCTTATGCTAACACAGTGTTGGAAACTACGACAAGAACAAAGAGCACAGGAACCCAAAGTACCACATCAGGAAAATGCCCAAGCTCCCATGGACCTAACAAATTATAAATTCCTGAAAACCCCATGGATGTCTAGATCAATAGAGGGTTTCTGGAAATATCACAGGGACTCTGTCCTTTCCCTTCAACTGTATGGCCCTGCTTATGCCATTAGTGTCCTCTTTAAACAAGCAACACTCAGGAATTATGAACCAATCATTTATAACAGAGCACCAGGAGCATCCTCAGCCCTTCTTCAAGAAGGGAAAAATACCGCACCTGTTATGTTATTTATGAAAGCTTTTTGTTCCATTTTTGAAGAAGTAATGGTGTCTTCCTTTCACGAAAAGAGGTCAGCAGGCCCAAAGCTGCCATGTAAAACACACAACATTGATTTGAATCTGCTATGTGCAGGGAGCAGCGCCCAGTTGTGCTTTGGCAGAAATGGCTAGGAAAGCCAACCAACCCAACACCACCAGCCGCTGTTTCCATTTCACTTGGATCTCTGCTAGCAATCRGCAAGCCGTGGCTCCTCCCGGTCAACATCTAATTGCACAAAAGAGGGGTAACAGTGGCTCTACCAGAGCTGCATTCCCTTCTCTGTTACAGGCCATCAGCATTGGAAAAAACAAAGTGTAGCTATGCAAGCAAATGCCCTCTGGAGTTACCTTCCACAGCTCTGCCTTGCTACCTGCCTGCATGCCTCCTCTTTGAGGAACCTCCTCCCTAACTCTAGGAATGAGGACTTCTTCCAGGCTCATTTGCTTAAGTTTGTTTGGTGTTGGTTTGTTTCACTGCTAAATATCAAAACCTTGGCATGAAAATGAAGAATTATGAAACCATTTCAACAGCGTGTCAGGAACATCTACTTGTACAAATGCATTMAAATTGTGTTAATACAAAATACAACATACAAAGATTAGAACCAATGGGAAATTAAGTACTTCAAGGATGGCAAAAAAGCTATCAAAAAAAGGTAAAAGGTTGCTGAATGCAGAGTTACTCAAGGCAGCTTTTTGGTTTTTTTACTATCATTTCAGGCCTATTTCCAATTTTATCCTATAACCCACTAATTTATTCCTCCCCCACTGATCTCAATTTCTCTTTCTGCTAGGTTTAAAACAACATTTGGAATTTTCTATGGTTACACAATATCTTCGAGAGAGATGTTTGCATTGCTTATATCTAGTTTAAATCCCACACATACTGTTTACTGCAATATTTGCCTCCTCTAAACACCTAKGAAGTCGAAAAGGAGCCACTACACATCCATCATCAGAAGTGTGGATCTGATTTATGTAATGAAAGATAATTATCACATTCCAAACTTACTAGGGAGACGTAAAAACAGTAATAAAATATTTTGTGTATACACTGGGTTGCATTTTACTCACAAGCATGAGGGCCCAAAGTCATACGAGATTCCCCCCCCCCCACCACCAGCGTTCAGCATTTTAAAGATCACAGGAAAAGTGCTTTCTTGTGTTTCTGCCAAATGACCTTAAATACCTTTTGGTTTTCACCCTACACTATTTTAGACTGTCTGTAGTCCTGGAATGTTTTTTAATCCCTAAATCAGCCCTACTTCAATCCCCTGACAGGCCTTCCAACCCATCATCTTACGCTTTTTGACAAGTACTTCTTCTCAAGAGCAGAGAGCTAACTCGGACTAGTAACCAGTATGTTCAATACCAAGTGTTCAAGACCTACTTGTTCTTCCTCAGAAACAACACACAGAAAAGCCCTCCCACACAGATTTTTTCCACCCTACAACCATGGTCTCATCTACAGAAGATCACCGATGTTTACTATCCCATGCCTTCTCGCTGCTTCTCACATACTTCAAAAATGCAGTGAAGTTCAGCCTCAGACAATGATCAGAAATGGTGTTTCTTCACAGGAGCAATGATCAGCTATTTACTTAAACAAAAACCAGCTCTATCCCCAAATTCTTATTAAGTAAACACATACTGTGATGATCACCATTAACGGCTGGTACTGTTCAAGCATTGCTTAGTGACTCTGAGGAAGAACTGTATGTTAATGCTTTAGCAAGGGATTAGTTGTTTGCTAGCTGTGGGTGAAAAGCATTTTTAAGAGATGAGGCACAGAAGGGCCCAGACTTGTTGATGGGAGGAGAATACTGCAGAAATTGGACTGTGTAGGTGAATATTGGGTGGGGGAAAGGAGTGGGATCTGAATAGAGTTTACTTATAGACTGCAGTATAATGGAGGAGGGAAGAGAGACAGAGATTATTCACCAAAACAGAGACCTGCTGCCAACCACTCCTTTAGGCACCACCTTAGATAAACCYTGGCTAACAGCACAGGGTACCAGAGCTGGCTCAAGTAGCACTCTGCTACACTGCAGCATAAAGGAATTAGGGAAAGAGCAGGGCCTGAGCTGGAAGTCGATGCGAGGGAACTGCTAGAGATAAGCTGACAAGCAGATGAAAACAGATTTATCAAAAAGCTACTAAAAAGCAGRGGTTTTGAACTAGCCACACTTTTATTCTATGAAAGTATTGCAAAATATTCCCAATTCTTCCAGTCAGAGGTATGTTTTTCATTGCAAAATTAATGAGCAAACCATACCTGAGTCAGAACATCCAGCTGTCCCATAATATGCTCCAAGGTATTTGCAAGACTGGTCTCCTCCTCTCGCTGCACATGGTTCCTACCAGAATCCTGAGTTTTTGTTTTCTTAAGATGAAGACCACAATCCATTTCTGATTGCTAGAAAAATAAACAGATAATCTGCTGTTGCGATGCAAACAACTGGAGAAGGATTGCTGTTTCATGGAGGGTAAACAGTAAAGAACAGTTTATGTTGGGACAGTCTATGCTATTAAAAATGGGCAAAAGAGAACAGGAATTGTTTGTTCTTGTCACAGCTGGAAAAGCTGCTGCAGACTTGTCTGTCTTTACCAGGTGGAGGGGTTTTTTTGTTGTTTTCTGGGGGGGTGTGGGGTGGTGGTGTGTGTGTTTTTTTGTTTGTTTTTAAACTTTCAGCAGGAAAGGCAAACCTTAGATAACAATCTTGAAGCAATCCTGCAAGGTTCAAGTTTTGTACGTGCAAAAAGCTTTGGCATGCTCATGGGGTACACAGGCATAGACTGTACAGGTAAACGAAGACTTACTGGAGCCACATGGAAGTACTGTATCCAAATTATAAGAATTAAGTAAGCTACCCTGAGAGGAGTCAAATTATTTCACTCCAACAGTGCAGTAAAAGCCTCTCTCCATGTTTGGTAGTTGTAAGAAGGCAAGGATGCAGTACTGTAGTTAAGTTCAGCAAAAGCAAGATGTTCCAATATGCATTAAGACAGTTTTGATTTAGTCATTTTAATTTTGTTTATATCTTGAACTGGTTTTCCCTCCTCAATGAGGTTAAGAACAAGCTTACTTTGAAGTTTCAATTTCAACTGTTTTAGTTATGCAAGCCTGAATATTTCATTCAGAATAAATTACGTTTTAAAAGCAAGTAGATCTTTAATAGAGAACTTATTCTTCTTTCCTTCTCTTTCAAAATGGTATCTTTCTTCTGAAACAAACACTATTTGCATTATTTATCTGCATCACGGCCAGTAGAAGTAGTTCAGAGAAGTTTATCTAACTAAACAAGGGAGACAACTGATTAAGCAATTGCAGACTTAAGTTTCTCAACAGACAAGATTTGAATCTAAAGCCAAGATCACAGCGCTCAAAGCGCAGTTCTCCACAGCCCGATGCCTGGTGCAGCTCCATCCCATGCACTTATTACTCACATAAATGACTGAAGTTTGCAAATCAACAAAGCAGCAAGGAATTCTGACAGATTGAAAAATGGTGTCTAAGTTCTCCTGCATGTACTTTTTCTAAGCAAGAAATGAAGAGTTGCTTCCATCTCTTCTCTCATACGCAGTTATGWATGCATTTCTCATCAGCGCTGTATGGATTTACCTGCTCATCTCTCTCTGATGCCAGGTGTATGCAGATGTGCAACTAGGCTGTAACAAGACCTTAGACCAGCACACGTAACTTTAAACCCAAAACTGTTTAGTGCATTATGAAGATATATACACACACACACACACGTGTATGTGTATATACACATACACAAATATATATATATATTTAAACATAAAATGTATAAAAAAAACTTGTGCGGCTGGGAGTCACTGATTTAGGCTCCCAAGGCTGAGGTCCAGCCCAACAGTTAGGCAAAATAAGCAACAAGCAGTGCAAAGAACAGAATCGTGACTACACAGGGAAGTGGAGACTGGGCAGTGGGAGGGAAGAGAAAAGAAAAAAAGAGGCCACGGCAATAGTAGGCTTTGACAGGAGAATGGCTTGCTGCTGTCCACTAACTGCTAGTAAGGGCCAACCATTCTTCCAGACCCTGCCAACCAAATTATCCTCATACARCCAAGCATCACAAGACCAGTCTTACATAAGGAGAAGGAAAAGAAGGGAAAGGTTTAAAGGATGCATACAACAACTGCTCCACAGGGATCACCGTGCTACACCACAGGCTTGGGAAGCAGCTGGGTATCAGGTGGTAACAGCCACACCAGCCTCCGCTAATTTGCTTCCTCCCACTTGCTTGGATAATCTGGATTATCTACAGGCCCTAGGCCAACACAGCCCACGCTCCGGGTCATATTGCACAGCCCTGGCATGGGAGCCACACTCCAACTACTCCTGTGCTGCAGGTAGCCCAAGAGCCACATGTTGCTCACCGATGCGTTGATTTAATCAACTACAAGATGCTCTTGCAGAGATGAGATAAAGCCAACCTTACAAAGCTGCTATTTACTGTTTAAATTTAAAAGTGAAAACAAAATAAAAACCAAAACACTGCTTTTCAATGGGTAATTAGCATTAAAAAGCATGTTTTCTTGTTATTTTAAGGCTATCATATTTTGATGATGTAACTTTAGGCCAGTCAATCATGGCACAGCAGAAATTTGAGTGAGCTAACACTGCATACAACCTGCACTTAAAAACCTCAAATGATGATGAGCTATCCACTTCAAAACCCATTAGTACAAGCTGACTCACAGAAACAGAAAAATGACTGTACCAACATATTTTCTCCCTCTATCTTTATAGCATATGTCAGACAGCTTTTCATAAAAAGCTGCTGGGTTGAACTCAGAGTTGACATTCTCTTTGCTACAGTCCACAAAGTTTAAGAGTCTGGCATATTTGCAAGGGCAATATTGCATAGATGTTCCCACACCTGATGTTTTAGGGGTCCGGTGGTCCCTCATCATGTCAAGTTGAAGCCAGAGGCAGCAGCAGCTGTTTGTCACTGATGCTACATTCTGCTGATCAACTCACAGGCTACATACCACCCCCCATGAAAAGCCAAGCAAGCCACCTCCACGAAGCCTGTGTGGGCTCCTGAAGGCACTCTGAATGGTTGCAATACTCCCAGGAACAGAAGTMTATCTACATTTAAAAATAGAAGCATGACAATATGGCATACTGCCCCATTTCAACCACAGCTACTTGAAAGGTTGCTTACAGCCCATCATCGTCAAGAAGATAACCTGTAGCTCATGCCTTCAGCAATGAAGTTCCAAGTTAATTCATTTATCTAGACTAGGGACACATTCAGCCAGCAAATAAAAAACTATGTCAGTGTGTCACAGAGAGTGACTTCCAAAAGGGAGGCTCTCAACTGACCAAGTCTTTGAATATTCAGTTCTAGGAACAAGCACATCCTACCTAGCCTACCCTGCCACAGCAAAACAAGTATCCAACACCCACACCTACGGACAGCACTTTGAATCACTGCCCACAAACAGGCGGAGAAGCTGAAGTCAGTTTGCTCTAGCTTCTTACTCATCCCACCCGCTCTGATGGCATCAAACTGCAATCTGAAGTCTAGGACCCAAGTAGGCTTCTCAAAGAGGGGCCCTATACACAGCATTCAACAAGGGTTAGTCCTGGATTTGCCCAATGCAGGCATGTCCAGCGCAAGGTGGAGCTCACTGCAAATGCCTGCAAGCTCTCAGCTAGCCACACGCGGAAACACTGCAGGCAGTAAATGCAGCCCATGATGTACAGAACAGCAAAAGGACAACAGCAAAGGATCGGCTGACGGCCAACCCAGCCAAGGTGGACGTGCATGCTGCTGCATCTCACAAAGGCACAGCACTTTCCATTTCACAGGTTAAAGCAGAGTATTTGCATCCATCTGGACCAGATTCACTAGACTAATTTCAACTCACTTTTTTTGAAGAGGCTGAGGAGCCCAAGTAGGTATATTTGTGTTCACACTACCCAAAGCATGCCCCTCTGCTACCAGCTAACAGAAGCCTTGTAAACAGAGGGGAACAGTGATACCATGGCCTTCCTACCATGGCGTCAAGGAGAAAAACAGGGTGGTGCTTTTTTTTTTTTAATCCTTTCGGATTTTTCATGCCAAAGTCTCTATATTTTTACAGGAAAGGAAAGCTTTGCCTGCTAAGAAACACAACTGGGACTTCACAGGGCCAATGCTGGGGCATTTTACAAGTATCCTAAATCCAAATGGACACCCAGAATTTTGTCTGACATTCTTTTTAGAAAGCTGCCAAACATTTTGATGAGCTCAAACACACTCTTCATTAAAAAATTGGAAAGAGACTGCAATGCTCAGGGGGACAGGTTGTCTGCCATAAGCACCCACCTGGACCTCTGCCGTAGTTCAAATACAGCAGTGACACTGGCTGAAGCTGTGTTATAAAGGCAATAAGGCTGCCTCTACTGAATCATTAGTACAGCTTCCAAATTTGACAGTGGTAAGCAATCATTGTGAGGTCTTTCAGGGGAAGCTTTGCCCTTTACATTTCAACAAAAGAGAGAAATGTTTGGAAACTTTCCCTTAACAGCCAGACTACAACTTCTACTTACCACCACCTTGATGGCTAATACATTTGAAAGGAAATGTGCACCCACGTGAGAGAGAACTGAATTGCCCCCAGATTGAAACTTTTTCAAATTTTGTAGAAGAAGATTAAATCATCCCTGCTGCTGTCCATAAGAATGGACAAGAGGACCCTCACAGACCAAACTCCAGCCACCCTTCTCCTAATAGCAATCTATATCATGTGGTGAGCCAGCCACTAGTGATTTAAATTCTAACAGATTTTAAAAAAACATTGCAAAAATATAGAAAGAGCCCTGAAATATGCATCAGCTTTGTGACAGTCTCAGTACTGATAAGCATCACTATTACAGAGAGACACACCTGCGCTCCCATCTGACTCACCTGCAAGGTAAAGTGCCAGCTGAATCCTAGGAACAGGCAGCAGAAACGATGACACTGCTGCAGAGGTTTAATCTATTTTAGTCAGAGCTCAAGTGTGCCATTTATTCGGCAGAACCGAACAAATGTATTTGCCATTAAATATCTTATTACAACATCTGCTTATTAAGCACTGGGAGTATAGCAAGAAGCAGCTGAACATTAAAGGAAGAATAGATGCGCAGTTTCAGAATACAATACAGCTCTCAGTGACAAAGGGAAAACAGAAGTGATTTATTTATAGCAACCACTTAAAGACAGCACAGTGCAACTACTTGGGGGAAGGGGAAAATTAATCAGCCTTCATTCCAGAGGTCTCTTACTGAGCCTCTTATGAAAATTCTTCTGGCTAAACAGCATTCTGGCCAGCTATTATAGTGCTGATCAGGGGGTGGGGGGCAAGTATGAACTACACAACACATGTACATCCGTAGTAAAACTGCAAGGGACAATTAAAAAAATGCCATTTTGCTTTCTAAATGGTGATATTTAGAAGATATATTGACAGGATAACTACCTACCGGAATTTTACACCTACTAATAAAAAGTAGGACTCCTATAATTCAATCCAGAGGAAATATTTATTTTCCCTTCTCTTCAACCCTCTCCACTGGAAGAGAGGAACTGAGTGGTGCAAGGTGGGTAGGTTCAGCTCTACCTTTAAGTCCCTTGAAATCAATTTCCAGTGTATCTACCCTCTTGGGTTTGTTTGGTTGTTTGTTTTTTGGGTTTTTTTTTTTTTTTTAAGAGAATATGATGTTATCAAGAATTAATTTTCAATTATCCAGAAAGATGGCATTCTCTTTAAGCAACACATACATCCGATGTATTCAATTCAATACAGACATTCAATGCATTTAAATTCACTAAGTGCAACTAAATTCACTATCTTAGCTGAAAAAAAATTCCTCTAGAAACAGTAGAGAAGCAGAAATTCCCAAAGGTGGTGTATGCTGTTTATTCAGACCCCAATTCTACTAATCCAAGCGAGAAAGAAATACCATTAAAAGTAGTCTATTTTGAGGAGTCATTTTCACCACAGGTAAAGTGATATTTTAAATGTGTTCCCAGAGAGCAACAGTGACATCCAGTGGAAGCGTATTAGCTTCTAGGTAAGCTCCACAAGAAGGTCAGATGGAGTACACCATGCTAGATGGGAGGATTCATTCAAAACTGAAAGGTAACCTCATTTCTCCCTGCTACGTACAAGATATCATTGACTGAACACAGTTCTACAAGCACAAGCACATTTCTCTACACTAGAAAAGCATCCCTTCTTCAAGGCAGCACTGAAATTTCTGGAGCAATCACATTCTTCAAGACTTGCATTACCCCATATCTACTGTCCAGAGCAGCATAGGGTAACAACTAGAAGAATATGGACACAAGTTAAATTAGCTTTGTGAAACAATTTGTAGGACTATTCATCCCTGCTTACCTCTTATTTCAGGATTCAAGTTATGATAACGGAAGGGGATTTGGGAGGGAGGGGGAGAAAAAGAGAAGGGAGGCGAGAAGAACATTACTTCCCTTTTATTTTTGCTTCACACCAAAAGGTAAGTTGGGCTAGATATGCAAAAGGCCAGAAATTATTTAGACAGAACCCTCCTCCCTATTGGTGCTACTAAAAATACCACATTAAAACATTAAAACTTGGCACCTCTACAGTAATGGTCATGTTTTGTCATCGGCCAATAAATATTAAGTCTGTGATGACCCCAAGAAGAAACAGAATTAATAGGTACATCTCAAACCCCTTTAAATCCCAAGGCACTCTTGTGCCAAGGCCTAAGTGAACCACTGGCAGAGGCAGGCGGATGGAGTAAGGTTTGTGTATTTTAAGTGAAGCAGCATCATACCATCCAGCTCTGCTGACCAAGCTGCCAGGAAGGAAAGAAACAGGGGTAACAACTGATGGCCAGCTACAGTACTCAAACATGCATGAAACCAGCCTATCCATATATAGAAGACTGCACTTGGACTGAAATTTGTATTTGCTTACAGAAATACTAGGATCCTATCTCTGCAAGTGATGCTGTTTGGCAACCTCCAGCCAAGAGCAGGTCCTCACCCTGCTCCTGCACACCAGAAGGGAAGAGCTGTTCCCCTCCCATGTTTCAGTGACCTTGCTTTTCTGGTTCACTGTCTGTTGGTCCACTTAACTTACTTCTATACTCTCTGTCACCTTTAAACTGAGACAGACATTAGTACCATGGTTTTCAAGGTAACTTCAGGTAACAAGCATCTATGCCGACTGCTGTAAGCATCCAAGCTATGTGCTGTCCATGCTTTTCAGTTGGTTCATACTGAGCACCACTATATATACCATGGCATTAACTGGTTGTGTGCCAGCTGAGATCAGGCTCATGGCTTTTTGTGCTATGTGATCTTTGTTTTATACAAAAAGTTGAAAGAAAGTAGATCCCCACACTGATTTCCAAGGAGAAGTGTATACGGCTCTGGAAGGAATAGAAGTCACAGTTCCTAATAAGCTCTGGCAAAGGGCATTGCCACAACCCAAAACCAGTAAGGAATATACCTCTAACAAAGCTAGGGTTTCCAATTGACTAGTAATTGATGCAATACTACAGTAATTCACAGTCTTACTAAAGAAACATGCTAAAATAATAGGAACTAATATTCAGTAGTCAACTCCTTTCCAATCTGAGTTACATTTTAAATAGCTAAAAAGCCCTCTACAAACACCAAAGAAGAATGGACATGTAATATGTGCAAAACTTTCCCAAAAGCACAAATAGCATTTCTGTGATGAGTGAAAAAGGGAAACAGTGATGCCAGACACTGAAAGCCCAGTGAAAGAGTGCATGGACAGGTGAAACTTAATGACTACCAGCTGTTTAAAAAAATAATAAAGCAGGTCTGTATTTAAAAGCTAAGGGTAGCCTTCAACATTTTAGACTTGTCTTTTCCTACTTTGCCTAGGCATTTTACCTCCCTTAACCAATTCTCCCCTCCCATCGGTCCTAGTGTTTTCTTAGGAGATATGAAGAGGTCTTCCAGAATTTAGTATGGAATAATTAAGCTTTGTTGTACAGGTGATACTCAACTGGCTATCCTAACACTGCTCCTGCAGAATAACAGCACGAAAAATCTCAAAACAGTTTAGTGTGGAAACAAGCCACTAGAGGAACAAAAAGATAAATATGAGAACCATTGGTAAGAAATTTCACCAAGAATTGAACTACCGTTCCCTGGCCCCATTTAAGATTGCTCTTGGGAAAAGCTCCCAAGAAAAAGCAGCCAGACACTGAAACAAAGTGTTTATCCTCAGCCTTGGATTATCCAGCTACAGGTTCTTTTACACCAAAAGCAACAGTCTCCAAGGCAAGAAGCAAAACACACACAGGGATCTCCTGAACTGTGAACAACAGCTTCCAGCTCATTTTCTTCATCAGAATCATTTGCCTCTTTCTAATGAAATAGGTATGTATATGCTGTGTAACATACATATCATGAGCATGCCTATGTATGTTACTTATGTATAAATAACGCATGTTGTGTATATGTACACATATGAAAACATATGCAGACACATATTATAACATGACCATTTGTTATTACTCTTTGCTTGAAGTTTGGATTTTAGCAGAAAAGTTTGAGATCTTAGAAACTTTTAAAGCTTGAGCTATCTTCATCCATCTCAAAGCTGACACAGAATAGCAGCTTGGAAAGAAATATAAATCTTGCCTCCGTCTCTTCTCTTTGAATTATGACTCAAGCATTAAAACAAGCCACATACAGCGGCAACCTAAGTGGATGAATTTACATTAATTAGCCTGAGATGCTGAACTTAAAAGGCAATTTTTATTCTGACCAATGACGACTTGTCAGGACTTGCCTTATTGTTCCAGAGCCTTAACAAATCTATTCACAGTAAGATGACATAAATTAAAAGCTGATCCTCTTATTTCTGCAAAAAATCTTGTCAAACCAGAACACAAGGGAAAACAGCTGTAGCTGCATGGCTGCTGTCACCCACTAATGGGCAAAGCTCTTCCAGGTTGTTGCAGTCATTCAGAGCCTCTTGGAAAGCCAAGCTGAGGGTGCCTATACCCTGCCTTTTCCCCTCTCAAGTCCCTCATCAAGACAAGAGACGAAAACTCTGATAAACAGCCTGCAACAATGTGTAAAAAACCATCAGTGCAAAAATCAGAGAAGACATAAGCTTTCATTGGTTTGTCATGCACACCCTTCCTTCTCTCCTTACATTGACCAGATCAAAATAAAAGCAAACCCAAAAGTTTCAGGGGAAAGAGCAACAACATAGGGGCAAAACCCATTAGCTTGTGAAAAAGTCAGTTACACACAGCAACAACAACAACAACGCTGAAAGAGTATTAGAGGGCTAAACATAAACAGAGGCTTCCTGGAATATCTTCCAGAAAGCAGCTCTGCTGCTAGCTGCTTGTGAGGTAGACCTCATTTAGTCAAGTGAGAGAAAACCATTTATTTTGCTCTGATGCAGCCTCAGTCAAATTAAGATGCAGAAAGTAGGTGAGATCTGCAGTGAGGCTCCACAAAGAGCACAGTCAACTGATACAGCTATTCAGTTCTGCTCAGATAAACTCAGGTTTCCTGATATGAAGAAACCTGGTACTGTTGCTAGGCTTTATTCTCCAGTGAATTAGAGCTGTAGTCTAGAGCTCAGTTGGATCCAGCCTTTTCAACAATAAAACCGAGGGGTTACCCCCTTGGGGGCTACCCACAAAACAGATGATGCAACACTGATGCCTTCCTGCCTGATGTTCTGGGCTGGAACCAGGTTATCTGTACCAGGGTGAAGGAGTTCAGCTAGGCCTGTAAACACACAACGCAAGACCAAGTTTCTGTCTCTCTTGTTAACAAGAACGTGTGTTTATAAATGAATGGGCAGTGTGCTCCTTCTGGCCCACGTTAGCCATAGTTGCTACTAACCATGCTACCACAATGGGAAGAATGATTATTTTCCCCAAAGTCTGAGGATTCTGAACCAGGCAGGAAGAGATCAAGCAAACGTTCCCAACCAGCCAGGCTTGCTCACCATGACAGCTCCCTTAGTCAGTTAAGTGTCTGGTACCTCTTGGCGGTTAGAGTTCATCCTGCTCTAAATCTCTGGTTTCCAGCAAGATGAGTGGAAGACACCACAGGAGCACACTTCTTGCACAGAAAGAACTACTAGCTGTTTTTGCTGAAAGAACGATGTGAGCGATAAAAGAAAATTACATCCTGCTGGCTCTCACAAGGTTTACAAGCACAGCCTCTTCAGGCGCAGACCAAGGTAGAGACCCAGTTTTGTCCACACCACAAAGGAGGGAGAGGAAAGAAGCCTTTTCCTCTGTTCCTCTTGAATCTGTCTCCTTGAAAAAAMAAAACAAAACAAAACAAAAAAAACAACAAAAAAAACCACAACACCAAAACAAAACAAGGTCACTTGTTGCAATCGGCTTCATGAGTGGGCTTCCTTCAATGAAAAAAGAGAGAAGGTTAGGCAGCTATAAGTAACCACCTGCTACTGCGCTGCTTGTGAAGGATGTGGGGAAGAGCGACTGATCACACGATGCTCAGGAGTAGTAAGACTCCTGCCCATCACTATGAAGTTTCTGCTCAGACAGCCAAGCAGGGTAGAGAAGAGTGGAAACATCTTGAGCATTCACGACACGCTTGTTCTTTTTAATTAAATAAGCTACCTACCTATTCCAAGAGGAAGACAATCATGTACCAGACTAAAGTTTCCTGGACGCATTCTGGGAATGCATCCTCAGAAAAACAAGGTGACAAGCAGAGCAGGAAAAATAATCATTTTGCAGACCACATTTATCCTGAAGGCTGAAGGTTGGATCCCCTGCTGTTGAATACAGGATTCCTCCCTTACAACTCTTAAAAATAAATAAATAGAAGGGGGTGGAAGTGGTGCAAACGACAACACACACTCACATCCAATTGTGAAGAGTTGCAGCAGTGAAACTGCTTCCCGGGAGGGGATTTCACAGCAAAAAAAAAAAAAAAAAAAAAGAAAAAATGTACACAAGTATTCATAAGTATTAACAGATGCCAAAAGTAGAGATAGTTACCAATTTGGAAGCCAAAAGTTCAAAAAAAGAAAAGGCACATCTGGCCTATGATTAACTCAGGAGGAATTTATTTACACAAGGAACAAGTGGCTGACAGAATGAACTGCTGCAGTCAGCAGGGAGACCATGGGCTGAGCACAGGAGGCACCCAAGGTCACCAAACACAAAACAAAACCAGTAAAGGAGAGAGGTGGAGTCAGCTTTGGATATTCAGTTATAGGCCTCAGACAGCTTTATGATCAGATCACGTTTTTTGGAATTAGTCTTCAATGCTATTCAACAGAACTATTTTGGAAAAACTGCCATTGAAGAAATAAGCATAGTCCAATGCCTGGAAAAAAATTTAAACCCAGCAGTGTAGAAAGAGGACTAAATGCCTGTCTTAACCAAAAGACACATTTGAAGAGTCACAGGCTACTTACTTGTTTAATAGTCCTTTCCACTGAAGTGGTGCTCTTCCCAAGCTTCACTTTGTGAAGTCTGCTATGCCATTAGCTTTCAAATTTGGTAGCTCCACAATTGAGTACCATTCAACTTCAAAGGAGCTAAAGATATTTAAAACATTTGTGCTCTTGAATTTCAAAAGAGCAGAAAGACTTCTTGGCAAGAGAGTGACAGAGGACAACTCTGCACCTCTGCCCATGTCTCCTGAACTGCCCTACCAAGGGATTACCTGCTTTTGAGTCTGTCTGCACATCACTCACATCAGCAGGTCTCTCAGAGTCTTACCAGGAGCTGAAAAAACTGAGCTGCATATATTTAAGTCATATGGTTGAAGAATTCACAAGTGGCAAGAGAAACACTTCCCCATCACCTGTAAGCGTAAGTTCTGCTGTACCTAATACCTCTCTCACCAGGATATCCTTAGTTTGAGATAAACAGACTACACGCAACCCTTGCAAACTGAGCATTTCACTGCCTTTTGGACATCTGAAGCTCCCACTCCCCCTGTTGAAGATAAGTTTTCTATAGAAAAATAATTTAAAATGTGTTTGTGTTGCAGTACCACAGAGGCAAAGCTATGTGGAGAGGCTCAGACTAAAGTTTCCTCATCAGCCTCCTCCTTTGCAAAGTAGTATTTTGCACAAAGAGTTACATCATGCCTGAAGAAGGTTTATGTTTAAACTGGAGTAAAGGGTCTCTATATCCATTAATATTTCCTATTTTCCATAATATTGCATGAAAAAACTGTTTACCAACTTAGCTTATACTACAATGTTTTTATTCATAATTTTCAGTGTACAAGTGTAGATAAACACCCAAGTACTTTCTAACTGTCCATGTGACATCAACTGTTCAGCATTTGCTCCTAACACTTGACCATACATAGTCCTCTTGGAATTAGTCAACAATAGCAGCAAATCTGTCACATAATGAAACAAGTGTTCTCGTATACTCACGTCAGCTGGAACCGCATGTACGAAGCTTTCCTTGTATTTGGAAAAAAACACTACCAATTCCCCCAAAATAAAACACATTATCTGCCCTCTCGGGAAAGAACAAATTGTATGATGAATGCCTTCACAACATATCAGATCCGTGAACATGTCCTTTGATCTGATCCTACACAAATCTTCATACAGATAGACCCTTATGCTCACAGTTACTGACCCCAGGACAAACATAAAAGCCCATATTTCTGAAATCACATGCAAAATCTATACCTCTTATTCTGACTTTCCTTTAGGTCCTCATCACTCAATACTGCAGCTTAAAGCATGAATTTACTCTTACCCCTTAGATTCTAGATCAAAGCAAACATAAATGCTTATAAGATCAAGACACAGGACTATAAAACTTCATTTCTTCCCATCAGCTTCATACAGCATGCATCACAAGTGCTTGCCCTTAACTTCGGTTTTCAAGGCAATTATGCAAGACTTAATAGCAACAATTGTTAGCTTATAATGTAAGAGTAATCACTTATTTCAGAGCTACTGTAATTCTGATCTAACATTTAGAGTCTCACATCTAAGCTAACAGATATTTATAATTCACTTCTGACAGCTTTAGTGTTTTCTTTATCACACTTTTGTGTCTATGCTTTTACACCATAGTCATAACTGCAATTCCTGCTCATCATGAGCTTCTCTTTTATTTGCATCAGTCCTTGCACAGAGCAGTTTTACTTTCAAAGCAAGCTGCATCTCCCAAGCCTCATATATTTACAGAAAACACAAGCAGGTGGGCAGAGCAACTTTGAAGTTCATGCCCATTGTTGCAAACAAGCCCAATACCCTGATTCATAATGAACTTCAACCAATAGCCTGAGAAACCAGCATCTTCTAAAGGCTCCAGTCTCCCTCTGCCTATGGAAGTGAAAATTGGTTTAGAGCAAGTTTGTTTTCAAGCTCACCAACCCTGACAGTGTTTCATGCCTCTTTTATCCCACACGTTATTTAGGATTCTTTTTTTCTTCCTATTCATCTTGATGACAAACTAGTTTTGATGTGTGTGCTCAGTTATTCTTTCTTAGCACTTGCATGTTAGTCTGACTCTCCCCATGAGAAACCGGATACTAAACTGAGTGTTTTTACACAGACACTGTTTTGATTAGTATTTGTGCTTTCACAACACTTAAAAATTATACAGCTACACATGAGAGGATGAGCTCTCCTTGGAAAAATATTCTCTCTGACTTAAAGGGTGGAAACAGATTCAAGATGTGTCAAGAATAGCATTCATGTGTTTTAGGGGTACCAAAACTAAATAACAACCTATATGCCTGTTTTAAATGTAGTTACATCCCAAAATGTCTGCAATATCTCAGTATTATTCAAGAAGCAGAATCCTGGCACACTAACACAGCAGTAGAGAAGGATGAAGCAGCTTCACTTTTCATCTCAGTGTGAAATCAAGAGCCACAGGTGGCAGCTTCAAGTCTGATTTTGATGGGAAAAATACCTGATCTCAACTACACAAAATCCACCAAAATAAGTACTTCATTATTAAAAATCAAACATTTTGCTCAAAACAAGAAGGAACTGAATATATAATGAAATTTAAGTCTTGCAGTAAGTTGTAGCAGTGACAGTACTCTTAGAGAGCCCAGCATAATACATTTCTAAAAGATAACAGTAACGAAATTCACTTGAAAGAAGAGAGTCAACTGCCATGAATGGACAACTTATTATGGAGCCAAGATTTCCATGGTCAGGTTATACTTATTCCTTAAAATAACACACCAAGCCATTTTCAGATAAATCAGCTTCTTTTTAACAGCAAAGTACATATCAATTCTAAATTTAAACTTAACCTATGGTATTGAAAACAGGCTCTCAGACTACATTGTTTATTCTTCCCCTTCTAACTTTAGCAATTTTAACTGCCTTAATACTGAAGCATTGCATTCCTAATAACCTAATACACAAGGATATTGAGTACTAGTCATATTTTTGCATTTCCATTCTCATGAAGTGTAGTGAGCTCTTAGTAGAGACCAAGTATAGGCTCTAGCAAGCTACATGCTACAGGGAGCCACAATACAGCTGATACCCCCCAAAAAATTTAGACTATATTGGCTTTGGCAGCACCAATCAGACTGTGTGATACGAGACAAAAATTGAAACTCCACTCCTTTATAGCAGGACAGTGCTGCATTGCACTTTCAAGGCAAAACAATGTTCTTAACTGCATAAAAGAGATCACATCGTTGAACTTCATCAACAGACTTAGTTGACTAAGACATTGGTCTTAGTTGTGCCAGCTAGCACCCAAGCTCTCCATTGCAACCACCTTCACCCCTGCTTTTTAACCAGGGATAATTTTACTGTTGAAGGTATTCAAAGGTTTAATTTACAAGTCTCTATTCATGCTCATAGCTAACATGGCAGATCTAGTGAAAGCATCATTTGTGCTATTCAGACCAAAAGATAACACCACATTTGCCCAAGAAGTAATAGGAAGGAAGAATCCTACTGACTACCACTCAATTTGATCTTCTGTAAGTTGCACATAACACAGTAACTTCCCAACGCTTTTTATATTCAGGTAGTACTGCTGGGATCAGCAGCTCCCATGCTACATGCCCAAGCCAAAGGTTGCATTTGGGTGGCAGTTCAAAATACTCACTCCTTTGAAGTAACTTATGTCCCCAAACCAAAGTATGCCTCTTCCACATGACTCAGCATGGATTCACTTTGCCTCTGTGAAAACACAGCACCTGGTCCAAACCAATATATCACACCTCAAATAATTTGCAGTGCCCTGTTTCCCATAGGCTCAGAGCACAAGCAGAGCAACGCCTTGTCAACCAACACCACATGACATGGATTTGCCTGTCAGTAGTACACAAACAGCTGGTCCCAGCAGCCTCTATTAGAGGTTTTACCAGGTAAACCCTCTTCCACAGGGGAATAGTTTTGTTGGAGGGACAGATGTTCAGGGTGGTTAGTCATTGTTCAAGGGTTTTGTTCAGAAGCTACCTTCAATGCACATCTTAAGAGGTTCTATAATGAAGAACTATGTTTTAGAAGCACTCAGGCATTTCCTTCCTTTCCTTAAATTACTACTGGATAATATGCTCTGGTAATAACAGCAGTACAGATGGGGTAAGCTTACCATAATCTCCCATTAGCAGACATCTCGTCTACACTATTTAAGCCATTCCTTGGAACGTTACAAACTAAAAATGGTATTTCTTCCCATAAAGGCTTTCTTTGCCTCTGCTGTATTTCAGCCCAGAATTATACTACACAGTATCTTAAATTAAAGCAGATAGAGTTCAAAGTTAGTCCAGTTCAAGAGGCTAATAAACAAAGAGGTCATTGGACTGCTAGTTTCATAGCCTGCATAACTTTGGAGTTAGCACACAGGAGAGGAGGAAAAGGAAGAAGTCAGTTTTAGCCAAAACCAGCCAGGGATCAATAAACACTTTCAGCTCCTCCTTCCTTCTGTGATTGCTTCCTACCATCCTCTCCCACTCATCTAGCACTAACATCCTCTGGTTGTGTTTGCTTTCTTTACAGAGCACTCCACATAGTAAGGCGTCAGGTTTAGAGCTGCAACAAGTTAGACTCTGATCTTGCCCATCACAAAATACTATGGCTATTCCAACACTTCCAGCAATGGACTGAAGTCGTATTAAATAAAAACACTACTATGTTTAAGAGAGAACGGAAGCTTAGTAGCTCAGTAAAGAAGATCTAAGTTGGTAAGATTAAAGACACTGCCACAGAGCAACAGATGTTGGCTAGAAGCTTACCTTTCAACTGAGGCAATGCCACATATGCAGAAACCCCCTGGTTCACAAACTGCCTTTTAGCTTACAGCTCATGTTGCACAAGATGTACCAAAAAACAGCCACAGTAATAACATATTTCAGAATCCTGTAGGTATACTCAAATGTATCAACAATATCCAAAGACTGACAAGACAAAATAGAAAAGTTTAAGTGAAGCATCACCATGTGCAAAACTTAACTCATATGAGCAGTAACTTTAAAGGGTTTCTCTCGTAATAGCCATGACATCCAACATCAGTACGACACTTAGATCAGTGCATCATATTGAATTACTCAGCTGGTGGATTTATCCACTAGGTACAGTCAGAACTCAGATGTCTCTTAACACATGATTCAGGCAACAGATATGAACTGATGTCTCCAAGTATTTTGGAAAGAAGCTCCAGTATAATACATCACCTATTTCTCACGCATGGTCTATGCACAGAGATTTCTTTTGTCTTTTCTGACTGTCAGTGAAAAGATATCATGAACAATATCTATTTTCAGGACTGACACCAGCCTAAAGGATTCATAACAGCTAACAAAACTGACTTCAGCTTTTACTCACATCTGTGCTTTTTTTTGTGGACTATCATCCAAGCCTACCACACATTCTTAAACACAGGCTGTTAATAAAATATGCATATATACATGCACTAAATTTTTTTCCCTTTTAAAATCATTATACACCATTTTCCTATAAAGTAAGTACAGTTAAACAAAACAAACCACAAGTTAAAACCAGACATCCTGCAGCTTAAATAAATACTAAGGAAAGATGGCTCTACAGTTCAACTGCCTGAAAGAGCCACATGCTTTCACGTTACAGAAAGTGTACTGAAAAGGAACTCTACGTGATTTCTGTACCCTGACCTACCAGAGTGTGATGGGTCCCATCCACACTAGTGCCAGACTTCTGAGTTTTCAGTACATCACCATAATCTGCTGCATCAAAGTTAGTCTTCCACACCATCACCTGCAGAAGAAAAGTTACCTCTATTAACATTTTCCATTTACGTTTCCTTAAAGGTCAATTTTGTCAACACATCAGAGAAGAGTCAGCAGATGCACACCAAACCTTACCTAAGAAAGCTTTGCCATTGATTAAATTAAGGATGTTATTTGTAAATACGCTACTGAATACAGACATAGCATAACTGTGTTCTCAATGGGTAAGTGACCTCTTCCAACATTCTTTGGGTAAGGAACTTCATGAACTAGAGCTACCTAGAGAACTTCAAAGCAACATGCAGAATACAGCATTAAAACCACAAATACATTAA
This sequence comes from Oceanodroma leucorhoa, assembly GCA_030449065.1. Classification (NCBI taxonomy): domain Eukaryota; kingdom Metazoa; phylum Chordata; class Aves; order Procellariiformes; genus Oceanodroma; species Oceanodroma leucorhoa. Next base: position 201,294 of record JASVER010000217.1, read on the forward strand.
AATACCATGGTTAGCATTATAGCACTTATCAGCCACACCCCAAACAACTAGTCACTGGTTTATCATGAGATTCATTCACTCTGAGACTGGCATTAGAGATCTTGAGCTAGTTTGTCGGCTAAACACTAAAATTAAATCCCACTTATAGACATCTTCTCTCCATAATGCGGTATTTATTTCAGAAGAGAAGAGAGGCCTCTAACACATAAACCACTTCAACATACCAAGAGCAAATCTATGGAGTAAAATCCTTAGCAGTGGCTCTAAAAGTCTAAAAAAGTTTAAGAGCAATCAATCAACTATTTCAGAAGTCTGAAACACACCTATGAAACCAGGCGGCTCGTCTTGGTTATCAGAAACATCAGTGTTTATTCTTCACTTCCAAGTTTTCATCCCTGCTTCGCGTGAAATAAAAGCATTTTTCTTTTGTGGTTGCACAGTTAGCCAACAAAGCCATTCCATTATGTAACAGAAAAAAGTGATGCTCTTTTATTGTATAGATTGTCTCTTCACAGCTAGCAAAGGTGCTACTACAACAAAGATGGGCATTGCCACCTAGTCTAACCTGGGGATTAAGAGCAATGCAACACAGCTCAGTGAAGACCGATGACAGAAAAACAGATACTTACTCAGGTCACTACTTTGGGTTGAAGTTTGTCCATATCTTCAGCGGGGCAACTCACACTATGTTAAAACCAGCATATATTTGCAGCACAGGGTGCAAATGGCACCTTCTGATTCCAGCGGGCTCATACAACAGGCCCGTTTGCAGTTCAGTAAAATTTTTTTTTTTTTTTTAAGACAGACTACAAGTCTAAATTACTCCCCCAAAAAAATTCTTCTTGACCTGTAGAGGTGTTCTTGATTATTATTTCTCATATTTCTCTTGGATTCAGGAAGCTAGTATTCAGTGAGGTCCATTCCACTGAAAAAGCTTCTTGTATATACACAACTGGCAATTTAAGACTAATGTTGTTTTTAGTACATACATATATTGTATGTTAAAGTTCTTTCTCCATGCACGAAAGGAAGCACAGCCTGCATTTTCAGACACAAACCTAAGAGAAGAGAGGCAGTTCCTTCATGGGAGCTAAGAAAAGGAAAGCCAACAGCCACCCTTCCCAATACACGCATTCAGAAACACAGAGCCTTGAGCTACAATGGAAAGGGCTGCCAAAGTAGTCAGTTATGACCCCATGCCATAAACATATCTTTACAAAGCACCTTTCTGGGGAGGCATTGCCATTCAGTGTTTCAGTTTAACAATACCAGGCGATACTTTGCAATGAGCATTACTTTGTTTAAAGAAATCGCAATCACAGGAAAGACAGAGGGAGCTGATAAAACAAAAGCCTTTTAAAGGAATCTACTTTACACAACAGAGACATGTAGGCTAATACATCCTCTTAAGCTAAAAATGAAATAAATAAAAAGTCAGCTTCTTGGCTATGCCTGGAAATTGAAGACAAAAAATTTCTGAAGTTTTCTGTTGAAAATAAGTAACGATGAATTGCTATATAACTGCAACTTCCAGCTACATTGGGGCTTTTAAGGAAGAGAGGAACAACAGCAAAGAGGTATATTTATTTCTTGTGTTAGATAAGCATTTCAAGAGCAAACCTTAATATCATGACCCCAATATAATTTTATAAGACAAGAAACTGGATGCATCTCTTCAAAACAGTCTGTGTAAATGCTTAAATAAAAAGTGGTCTTAAAGAGAGGATGACAAACTGTGCCACCTATCTCGGAAAAAAAAAAAAAATTCTATAAAATAGAGTTAAAATGCAGGAGCTCATGAAACTGTCATGAGCTACAACCCTAGGACTGTTTTTCTCCTTAATAGCATACAACTGAAAACATACATTATGTGGAAAACCCAAGCAGGTCATTTCAGCATGGTCCAAACATACTGGGTACGTTTTTGCTTTCCCCCACTGACAACAGAAATCAAAACCCAGCAGCTCTTAAAGAAATGTGAATCTTTAAGGAAAGGAAGGAGACCTCCCCTCCTGCCCCAACCGCTTCACTCACAAAAACCCTTTACCAGCAGTACAAGACACCCAGGCTCTTAATCAAGGTCATATCAAGGTCAGCAGAGAAAAGTCCAACTCTGACCTAAAAAGCTGTGCAACTGCAGCATTAGCACAGCTTTGTACCAGGCTCCCATTAATAAAGAGACCTGCAGCCTATATTCGTGTCCAATCAGACTCAAAACCATCTGGTCTCAGTCATCTGCAGGTGGAGRTGGCTTAACTACAGTGTCTCAAATAAGACAGAGGGCAGATCCGTGGGAAGAGGAGAGCRTTGAGGAATACGAAATACAGAGCGTTGTAGACCAGTGGGGCCTGGAAGAGTATTCAAGGGAAGCATCCCTGCGTGCTTGCCTTGTCCTTAGGCTTGYGTCTCAGAACTAGGCAGTGGCAGATCCGGAGACGATACGTCAGCATAGCCTGTGATATTCAAGGTATCTCAACACAGCTATTTGTAAACCCACCTAACTTATTCCCCAGCAGCAGATGCCTCAGAAAGGCAYGTAACAAGGCTGTATATAGGGTAATATTTCTTCTGTTGTACATACCCGTTCCCAGATAATCCAGCTGAAGTGCTTCCTCACTAAGAAAAATCTATGTTTAATATATCTCACTATTTTTAATATTTGTTTTCTGAAAGCAGTAAGATGCCYCAAAAACAGTAACAAGGCACAAAAATATCAAATTAAACCAGTCACATACTTGTTCATCAGAACCTCCAGAGGCAAATAAGTCTCCAGCTCTTGAAAAGGCTACACAGGTGGCTGGCCCCTGCAAATAGATTTAAAAGATAGGTTTAAAAAAATGTGAAAGAAAACAAAGTGTTACAAGCTCCATTCATTACAGCTTTACAAGGTATTTCTCATTTGACATCAGCAATCTAGAGGCAAAATTTAAAAAGCTCTTATCTGTCAGGTAAGTGGGCCACAATTAACATGCTAAGCTTGCTGGCACGCACTTACCATTTCCCCCATTTTTGCCCCCAGTTTAAGACATCCACTTTTCAATATCCAAGGCATTAAGACAGACAGGAACAAACCAAGTTTTACAACTTCAGGCTTTTCCTTCTTCCCTCTCAATCATTCTCACTTCTCTTTAGAGTTAGAAATATCCAAATCTCCTGTTCATCTATTAAAAGCAGTGACACTTCTGAGTTTTGTTAAATGCAGCCTTGAGTTAGCCACCTGATAGAAAGGTTTGAAGCGGTAAAGGAAGTTTAAACACACAGATACACACAAAGCAGCAAAGGGCATATTAAGAAAGATTATTATAAGTAAAATACCCTCACACCTGACAATTCTAGGCATTCATGAATCATAAGCCATGTCCTATAAAAATATATATTTTTTTTAAAACAAATTTGAGGAGTGATGAATCCACCTTGCAGGCTCCAACTGTCAAGTCTTCAGGATTTACATTTTCCAAGCTCCTCCTCACACCATGAAAACTAGAACCATGAAAAGGAAATGCACTCAGCCAATATTTTCACATAATTATGGAAGTCCAGGGGCCAGAACTTCAAACATTACCCAGAATATTCAAGACACTGACACCACAAGACAACATATTTCATGGACCTCTGTGTGCACCAGACTTGCCATRGAAAATAGTGTCTTCTCTCTGCATGCTTTCCCATCAGCCTTTCTTTGGAAATACACAGCTGTCACTAACAGACAGCATAAGACACGACTGATGATGAAAACAGCCAACAGGTAGGGCTACAGGCAAGAAGTGAAAGAATCAGTTCTACCATGAAGGAAAAAGTTATGTTCTTTTTTTTTTATATACAGTCATCACATGCTCTCCTATATATTTCTAGGATATTCCATGCAAACTGCTCACTGCAAAAGACCCAAGGCTTAAAGCTCTTGCCCACTCCACCACAACATAACTTCAAAACATGCCTGACCAGCTATCAACCAAAGMAATCAATTTACATAAATTAATTCAGCCAAGGTTAGAAGCGTTTTAAGTCAAGGAATCTGTACAAGCAGAATAACCGAACGCACAAGATCCATTATTCAGACCAGAATCCAATTACTCATTTTATTTCAGACTTGGCAGTCAAGAAGTCCACAAAGTACAAGACCGCTGTTCCCAGAACAGGAGGAAGAAAAAGCCAAGGCTACCTGAGGAGCACTGGAAAGAAGAGCAGGTCACTGAATGGCAGACAAAGCAGCATCAGCAGAATATACTGTATTTGTACATTAGTTTCTACTTAGATAGTACTACAGAATACAGCAGTTTTGCAGGAGGCAGTTATTCTCTTTGGATACCAACTAGCAGGACAAAGTCACAGGGGGGACATCCAAAGCCATCAAAACCAAAACAGAATCACTGCTTCATATCCCCTTACGTGTGGAGCATGTGGCCAAGCAATGATAGAGGCTTCAAACCAAAGAGGCACCTGCAGCAGCAGAGCAGAATGCAAGCAGCAGGCAGGCACTCCTCACACCACCACTGTTTGCCATGTTTAAGCTACAGGCTAATGATCTATGCAGGTTTGTGTTAGTTGTCAGGTTTTTAACCGAAGAATGGAAGGCTGGCTTAAAACTGCTTTTCTCTTAGTAGTTTCATAGAAGAGATGGCAGAGTTAATGCATTCCAGATCATCTTTGTACAGCACAGGTGCTTGCATTTTGAAGCAGCCTTGCTCTTAAGTCAGTTCTGAGAGACTTTTTAAATGGTGCTGACTGCTACAGCAGTGCTTGAATAAAAGCATGCATTTCACACCACGCATCTATTTTAATACGTTTTCAACCTTTCAGAAAGCACGCAGGAGGAYGCACATGGGAAGGATGAGGTAGGCGCTCTGAGATGCAGTTAAACAGAGCTGGGTAATCATTACGTGTGTTAGAGCACAGGCACAACAGACAGTGTTCTGCCTAGAACAAACAGCTGAGGACCCAGACAGCGAAGTTTTATGCCAGCTACTGAACATGTTACTTCGCATAAGCCTGAGCTTTTGCCCAAGCTGAAGTGGGCAGAGGTAGGAACGAGCACTTCCAGAAGCTGACTACGGCCAAGTTTGCTGGGAAAGCAAGCTGAACATGTGACAGGTTGAAATAAAAAAAAAAAACAAAAAACAAAAAACCACCAACCAAAAACACAACCAGAAAAGCCACAACACAGCTACCAGAAAACCCAACCACATGAACACACACCTCCTGACAGAAGTAGAATTATCTTCCTTCAAGTAAAATCATATATCTCAAAAGGCAAGTAAGAAGCTTTTCCTCACCCTGTATCAAGTTGCAAGGATGGACTATTCTATTAAGAGTTCACATCTTCCCGATGGGCATCGCATGGAAATCACACATTTAGTTTGTTTCTGGTTTCCCTTCTTTCTCTCCTACTGTGTAAAAGTGAACTCTTCATTATAAATCCTGAAGGTAGACAAATACCCAAAGATTGCATTTGGGATAAACAMCCAACTCCCACTGCAACCTGTGTCCCACAGTCCTGCATGCTTTCAAATATGTTGGCACAAGGTTATGCTKGCAAAACTAGAGTCTTGATGTGGTCACTCCCAGTGTGAAAAGTGTTAGCTTCCTTAAAACACATCAAGGTATTTCATAGAATCACAGACTAGTCTGGGTTGGAAGGGACCTTTAAAGGTCATCTAGTCCAACCCCCCTGCCATAGGCAGGGACATCTTCAACTAGATCAGGTTGCTCAGAGCCCCGTCCAACCTGACCGTGAATGCTTCCAGGGACGGGGCATCTACCACCTCTCTGGGCAACCTGTGGCAGTGTTTTGCCACCCTCATTGTAAAACATTTCTTCCTTATATCTAGTCTAAATCTGCCCTCTTTTAGTTTAAAGCCATTCCCCCTTGTCCTGTCGCAACAGGCCCTGCTAAAAAGTCTGTCCCCACCTGTCTTATAAGCCCCCTTCAAGTACTGACAGGCCACAATAAGGTCTGCCTGAAGCCGCCTCTTCTCCAGGCTGAACAACCCCAGCGCTCTCAGCCTTTCTTCATAGGAGAGGTGTTCCATCCCCCTGACCAGCCTTTTTGTGGCCCTCCTCTGGACCCGCTCCAACAGGTCCATGTCCATGTCCTGTGCTGAGGGCTCCAGAGCTGGACGCAGGACTGCAGGGGGGGTCTCACCAGAGCAGAGCAGAGGGGCAGAATCCCCTCCCTCGCCCTGCTGGCCACGCTGCTTGTGATGCAGCCCGGGGCACAGCCGGCATTCTGGGCTGCGAGCGCACGTTGCTGGCTCATGTCCAGCTTTTCATCTACCATATTATCATTTCACCTGCAGTGATTTTGAAAGGTTTTGAGGCCTTCTAATAGGAAGACATCTCACTCGAGATACCTTGCCACAATTGATCTAGTAGCAGCAATCTCAAAATGCATGCACAGTCATTAGYGTGACTAAGCTTGTTCAACTAACACAACATTAAATAATGCAAATATTTCAAACCAAAGACACCACCATCAATCAGCTGAGACAAAGCGCGCCTCTGCCTTCTAGTCCCACCCACCTTCCCCAGCAGTTCAGCTCTCTGACCACACTGTCAGGAAAGGAGACTCTCTAAAAAAACATGCGAAAGCAAAAGACAAATAAGCAATAAGGAAGGGCAGAAACAAGTACATAGCCAGAAAAATTCACAGTGGTGAACGTTGCTCAAAGATAACAGAGCTGAGGATACAGAAGCTGCACTCTGACTGTAATAAACCAGTGAAGTTGGGAGGGTGGGAAAAAAAAAAAAAAAAATGTTCAAGACATTGTTTAAGACAAAATGTTCAGGAACAAGCACAAGTGAGGAGTACTGGAGAGCAGCAACGTTTCACAAAATTCTTTTTATCAGTCTAAATATTTCAGTGTATTTAAACAAAATTTAGCACAATACAAATCACATCAAAACAGGCAATGAACTGACTCCAAAGTCAAGGCATTCTGAAGGGAAAAAAAGTTCAACAGAACATATTTCTCCCAAAATAGAAACTGATATCAAAGACTGAATGTGCCTTTATAAATTGAAAGAAGTGGAACAAACAAGTCTATAGACACAACATCCTCTACAGATTTGTTGACATAAATTAAGTGAAAAGTATTTTCGCTACATACACTTACAGCACTCTTCCCGGATATAACAGGCTTACTATAGCAACATACAAATAATAGTTTGCCAAATACTCTCACAATTCAATATAAGCACACAAAACAAAAATAAAAAGCTACACATGACAGTGATTAGACACAGCCTAACTCCCATTTGTTCCAGGAAAGCATGGCAGAGATTCAACAGGTTTCTGATGCAGTCCTGGACAACAGGTACATAGTTGGAGACTGAAGAATTCAAATCTTCCTTCAGATTTTTTTTCCCCCCCTTTCATCTTACTGTTTGGATCAAAAGTGTCAGAAAGCAGCAGTTGCATATTCTTCTATACAAGTTGTAGGGAGAATTTCAAGCTTATTTCCCATGCAGCTAGAACATGTTGATGTGGCAATCCTTCTAAAGGACCACTTTACTCCTCTTTCTGTAGCAAGATACAAATGCTCTTCTACCAGTATTTCCTGAGGGTTCAGAAGTTCTAGTTCTGCATCCTCATTGTGCTAGATGCTGCACACAAGGTGCTAGCACCAGTCCCCAAATTCCTACAGCTTCTTGCCTTAGATTAAACAGCAAGCTGCAGAAAGAAGGGATTGGACAATGAGATACAACAAGTCAGCAGTAAGGAACATTTCTATTTAGTCCTCAGCAGGCCAACAACATGAGGACTGTCAAGCTTTTGTGCATGTCAAAGTTTGAAATTATAATAATAGTTTTGGTGATACTGGGAGAGAGCTGCAGAAAGTTTAAGGGAAAGTACAGAAAGGAGCAAAAAAATCATCCACTGGAAGTGTTGAGTGGTAAGAACATTGCCACTAATCAATATTCAACTCATYTCCTCTAGTGAAAGAGTACCACCAGGCAGGGTGGAGATAAGTCCCAGGGAGCCCTGAAAAGGATAGATTGCTCACACACTGGATGCGGCAAAGAGACTGGAAACAAAAAAGGAAGCCATACAGAAGGAATGATAACAGGATCAAACCTAGTCCTTTGCAGCAGCATTCCCCATGAACAAGACTCAGGCAAGGTCAGATAGCCATGCCATGGTAGCTGAAACACCAGGTGACATCCCACTTCTAGCTGCATATGTAGGTAAAGAAGGGTGAARCACAGCACATTACACAGTCTAATTTATGTGCAGACTACCACCCAGATAGTGATTATACCTTCTCCTTGTTTTCCCACTTCCYACAAGAGGCTAGTGATCACAAGGTCTTTATGGCCCAAGCAATCCACAGGCTGATCAGCTTACACAAAACATTAAGTGTGGCCTTAGAAAAAGATGTCCAGGACTATTCTGAATGGCTTGAATGCATTCATCGCCTAGAGAGATGGGATCCAAAGCCAGGACACGGATTACAACACTGAATGAGTGACTGGCAGGATGCTAATAGCATCAGTAACAATTGACACAGGGATGACAMGACACAACAGGAATAGCATCCCTGAACACAAAGCTTTCAAAGGTGGAGCTAAAAATAGATCTCTCTGAAATAAATACTTAAGAGAAAGGCCAAGAGTTTAGTTTGGAGAAATGGAAATATGCCTGGAGCAAACAGTCATACCTGCATGCAGATAGCAGATGAATGTGTACCATCTATAAATAACAAGTGGACAGTCACAGAGAAAGCCCTCTTGAACACTGTTTCCTCCCCCATAGAACTGCTGGAGGACAGAAGGCACACGATTTGAAGAACAGCAGGGCCAACACCAACAGTCAATCCAAGTCAAGAGAGGCCAGACTTGCGAGCTTCAGCTAGGAACAGAGCTAACATTTTGGCTTCAGCATAACAAAAGAAACAAAAGCCAGGCTGGAGAGGGTCCAGGAATAAACCAGAGGAGAGTAGTTTAATGATGCACAGTCTGCATGATGAAAGGAGAGGCAGAGAGGAAGGTAGCTGGAGAGACAAGTGAGGTCAAGGATGCCAGTAGATTATTTTTTATTTTTTTTTAAAATCCTGGGAGAAACTAATGCATACCAGAGAAGAGCCAGATAAGAGAGTAAGGGAGGTGCCAAGAGCTGGAACAAGGCATATCTAGAGGATGCGAACAGTTGAATTAAAGGAGAGCTTCCTCTTCCGCTGCCCACAAAAGGAGATGTAKAAGTAGGAAGACATGAGCCAGTACATTCAGTCAAACTCTCCTGGAACAGATTAACTAGCATAAAGAGATACARGTAGTGATGAGGTTTGAGAAGCAAATCAGAGGCAGCAACAAGCACACTGGGATCCTAGGCATGGGATCATCAGTTCAAGACATAAAAGAAGTAATAACCAGAGCAGTCATCGCCACTGTTCACAGTACTTTCAACTGCTTCATGGCACAGAAGAGGGCAAGTCACGTTTGGACAGATGGACATTGAAATGACAGAGGGTAGAGGAGAAAAAGATGAAAAGAGTTAGTGATCGAGACAATTAGGAAAATACCAAGACCAGGTAAGAAACTTGATAAATGCATTCAAGTGCCAAAGAATATGGAGGCCTGAGACAAGATGCTGATGTTATGTGTCTTTCACCTATCATTTRGTTTCAGCAGCAGATAAAACAGTGAAGAGAATTCACTGAACACCAATTCAAATTAACGGACCTTTTGGTAAGGCRAAAGCACTGAGCCTGTATCTCAGGATCAATGACAAACCTGCAGCAAGAAAACCCACAGCTATGAAGATCTATCCAATCTCATCAGAAAAGGTGAAAGACAATAGCAGGATACATAGTAGGAGAAGAAAGCTGAATTCAGAGAAGACAACAGAGGCAGAAATAAATACAACAGGGCAAGACAGGTGACAGTTACACACTTGTTTCACAATCTCGTACAGGATGAAGCACATATCCTGCAGAAGAAGCATCAGACAGGAAAATCTAAATCTTAGAATGAGGCAAGAGCTAGAAAAAAAAAAGCTATGAAAGCCATGGATGTTTGTTGTCTTTTTACAAACAACACAGATACCCCAAGGATGATGTGGAGAGGGGAAAAGGTGTCAGCACAGGCGTTGCACACCGGCAAATCAAGAGGTACAGGACAGAGCTGAGTATTGTCCTCAAGTGGGGATGGAGTGGAAAGAATCCACGTCTCTGACGGTAAGGACAAGAAAAGTGTTTAGATAAAAAGGTCAGATTCCTAGAAACACACAGTGGGGGTGACAACACAAAGGAGAGAAAGAGAGAGTGAAAGGGAACCAAGGAGAAAAGCACAGGGGACAGAGATGGCAATGGCAACAAGGGATGTTTTCATACAGAACACCTCTGACAAGAAGTCACAAGGATTCTCAGTCCCCTGAGCTTTGAAAAACTCCTGTATCACTACACAGAACAAGACTGTCATGCCTGCACCTTCCTTCACCAGGGAGTAAGGGCTACAGCTAACATAGGGAAAGTTTATATTGGCACCTTATAATTGAATCTTCAGTAGCTTTTTAACTCCTGAAAGCTTCAGTTTAAAAAAAAAAAAAAACCACCAGGGAAGAATAGAGCACTCATATTTCCTCTTAATGCTAATTTAAAATCAATTGCTTGTTGTTTGCAACACACCCCTTCCCTCCCTTTGCTGGTCCAGTTCTATGCGGCCCTGACATGTCCTCACACCCTTCAAAGACGACTAGGCCTGCACAGATGTTTAATACCACCTAGGTAGAGCTGGTAGCAGACAGTAAAGGAGCGCATTTGTTTCTTGTGCACCTGCTCAGAAGACCTTGCTCTTTAGTCAGCCAGCAAAGCAGAGCGTGCTCATGCCACCCAGGTAGGCAGAAGGCAGCTACTTCATGGTTCAAATCAAGGCTGCTTGGAGAAACGTAACTTTATATTTTCTGTCTTCCTATTTATAAACATAAACCATGCAGATGTTTTTTAAATATTTACTGAGACCTTCCATTCCACTAAGGAAGTCAATCTGGAAATGCTCTAATCAAATCGCCCCAAAGGGCAGACAGGCACCGTGTACATACCTGCTCTCCTCTAGCAACTCTCCGGAGGGGACTTATGGGCCCCAAAACATTCTGTTCCTCAACTATGATTCAGTACCAGAGGTAGACCTGCATACCAACCTGGTGTCTCATCTGTATGGAATTAGGCAAGAGTACTTCACAGCTTGAAGCACTCCAGAACTAAAATATGCAGCACAATACAGAATGATATTTCGCAGCTGCAAGATGTCAGCTCCAAGCTGCAAACTCCTGTCTCTAACGATCCTTCTGCTACAAGGGGGCCAGCTACATTACAATTAAAGACAGCAATGTAAACTTGGCAATCCTCCCTATGTAAACGACAGCTAATCAGCTGCTAACAAATTCCTGGCACTCCAGCAGTTGCGTCAAAGTATGTCTAAAGGACCTTACGTTTTTTTCCTTCGAGTGTCCACTCGCATGCAGCCTTCCCAGAACAACATAACAGCAGTCAGCTGTCAGAGTAAGAACAAAGTCTCAACCAGCATATTCACCCACACAAAGTCACAACTCAAGAATGTCTTCAGAACAGGCTGTTCATTTGGTGACTAACCCATGGCCCTCACTTAAAAAGGCAAATCTACTTAAAGACCAAAAAAAAAAAAATATCCACATGCACTTCATTTTTAGCCACTTGGAGATACTAGCAGAAATCACAGTGAGGCTGGAGGAAAAAAAAAAAAAAAAAGCCCTCAGTATTAAGTAGCCTGGGTTTATCTACAAGCAGAGCAGACTAGAGAAGCAAGCCAGTGCAGGAATCCACCCCAGCAGCTCCTGATGAAAGCAGGGCCTGTTGTCACTGCTGGWTGCTTGCTGTGAATGAAGCACAGGTTATCATATACTTTTAGTGGAAAAGCAAGGTATCTGTTAAATCAGGCATTAAAAGAACCAACYCACAACAATACAGCACATGCCAGCAGAGGAAATGCATGCCCAGGACTGGTTGCACAGCCATCTCAGTGCAATACCCTTAAAGATGACCAGAAAGCACTACCAGCCACTTTTATACTTCTACTTATTTCTAAACCAAGGGAGGTGTAATCCCACAACGGCACCTACCCTCCTGCTGTGCCAGTGTCAAAGCATTTCCAATGTCAGTTAGATGCCTAGGAGCGAGTAGCAGACGTCTAACTGACCTGAAACTGTGTGTGGGGAGGAATAACACAGAGCTTTAACTCTACTTCTGAACAGATGATTCACAAACCAAGTGTTTTGTAGAAGCCCTGAGTTAAGTACAGCATCAGCCTAAACGGACTTTCTATTGTCTAATTCTGAAGCCCTCCATCACCATAATCAGTTTTGGACTCTCATTCAAAGCAAAACTTTTTATTTGTGCCACTGCAGTCATCAAGGAGCAGCCTACAGCTCAGAAGGGAGGAAAATGGAAAGCAGKTTCAGCCTCCTGCTGAACAATAACCAGGCACATCCCTTCCTGAGGCAAGGATGAGAGGTGCAAGAGATCCACTGTCCCTCCACACTTACCCTTTTCGGGAAAGCTACTTCCTAAGCACCCACTTGGCCAATTAACACAGAAGACAAATATGAAAATGAGATTAGGACAACAGTTAGAAGCTTTGCAGCCCCTATCCAATAAAAGTATCCACTTAGTCCAGTTTTCAAAGTAAGAAAGTTTTATGTAGTTGAGGTTTACGTGTTAGAATAGTCAGCATTTATTATCTGTCCCTCATTCTTTTCAGCATTTGAACCTTTTGGTCAGTTTTAATCAGATCTCCCCATGAAGTAGAGCTTTAACTATGAGGTTCTCCTATTTTTCCATTAATATTACAAAAAAGGAGAAAAGTTTAGCATAACAGAAGTTACAGAACAAACTTGACTTTTTTAGACATCAGACAAGGCAATCATTAAACATAAAGCCACAAGAAGCCAGAATTATCAGTTTTGCAGCTTACACAGCTACCATTATTGCCCAGAACCATCTCTACCACCCCCAACAGCTTCAGGCTGTGATTTTTCCCCAGCTAGTTTTGATGCTTTAAGACTCAGTCACCATTTTAAACAGAGAGACAAGTGAGTTAAGAATTTCTGTTCTTTGTCCCTTTGGAAAGGGAACCTTTAAAGCAGGTCTGCTTTTTCATGCCTTTGAGCCCCACTCAGCATGGACAATGAAATTAGTCTATTTATTTTCATTTAACATTTAAAAAGAGAGCTCCAAGCATTCATACAATTAACCTTACAAGCAACACATCCAGCAACATAATACTAATAGACAGTGGGATTGAGTACACGCTCAGCAAGTTTGCCAATGACAGCAAGCTGAGTGGTGCGCTCGACGTGCCTGAGGGACGGGATGCCATCCAGAGGGACCTGGACAAGCTTGAGAAGTGGGCCTGTGTGAACCTCATGAGGTTCAACAAGGCCAAGTGCAAGGTCCTGCACCWGGGTCGGGGCAACCCCCGGTATCAGTACAGGCTGGGGGGTGAAGGGATTGAGAGCAGCCCTGCCGAGAAGGACTTGGGGGTACTGGGGGACGAAAAGTGGGACATGAGCCAGCAACGTGCACTCRCAGCCCAGAAGGCCAACCGTACCCTGGGCTGCATCACAAGCAGCGTGGCCAGCAGGTCGAGGGAGGGGATTCTGCCCCTCTGCTCTGCTCTGGTGAGACCCCACCTGCAGTGCTGCGTCCAGCTCTGGGGTCCTCAGCACAAGAAAGACATGGACGTGTTGGAGYGGGTCCAGAGGAAGGCCCCGCAAAGGATGGTCAGGGGGATGGAACACCTCTCCTACGAAGAAAGGCTGAGAGCGCTGGGGTTGTTCACCCTGGAGAAGAGGCAGCTTCGGGGAGACCTTATTGCGGCCTTTCAATACTTAAAGGACAAGAGGGAATGATTTTAAACTAAAAGAGGGCAGATTTAGACTAGATATAGGGAAGAAATTTTTTACTATGAGGGTGGTGAAACACTGCCACAGGTTGCCCAGGGAGGTGGTAGATGCCCCATCCCTGGAAACATTCAAGGCCAGGTTGGACGGGGCTCTGAGCAACCTGATCTAGTTGAAGATGTCCCTGCCCATGGCAGGGGGGTTGGACTAGKTGACCTTTAAAGGTCCCTTCCAACCCAGACTATTCTATGATTCTAACAGGCCAATCACTTAAACTTAACGAACCAGCAGCATTTATCACCTTCAATTATTTAATTCAGACTGTTAACAAAATGGAAACATGTTCCCAACTCACATCCCAAAATATATTTCCTCCATTGTACCACTACGGTCCCTAAGTCTCCTGTCAGGTGAATAGCATTTATCTTCATAACACTTAAGTCAGGCGGCAAAGTGTTATTTGCACCACTCTAGAGAGGGAGTCAGAGCTGTGGTACAGAGTGCACAACAGACTCGGGATTAGAGTCTGGGGTGCAGCTCTGACTGTGCCCCTTTGGACTTAGACTTGTATCCTCAATACTGGAGCTCCCTTTCTGTCTTGTTTTCTCATCCCCTCCATTCCTGCCTTACCTCCTTCCCTCTCCATAGGCCTTCCCTTCAAAACAGTCATGATCGTAAAGATTAGTAGTAGTACTATCATCATCATGTTATGCAAGGAAGTATTCAAAAGATTTTTGGCCATGAAGAATGAAAGGCTCAAGCACAAATTTGCCCAGTTTGTTATGGGTTTGTACGTTACYGTATAAAAGGCTTTGTCTCACCTGGTGACCATGAAGAGTATACAGAAGTCTTCCTTCTAGCAAGTCCAGAATTTTAAGAGTTGAATCATTGGAAGCAGTAACCAGATAGTTTCCAGAGGGGTGAAAGGAAAGACTGTTTACCACAGCACTGTGCACTAAAGATGGAAAAAACGTACATAATAATCACCGAGACCAGTTTACATAAGCCCAAGGCAAAAGAATAAAATAAAGTACAAGCACATTCCAATTTTCTATTATAAAGTTTAACAGGAAAATTATCATGGGGGAAACATTCCACAAAAACTCTTCAAAGCATTGGGAACAAGAGCAGTATTCAATTCTTGTAAAAATAGGCACTACTTTATTGAAAGGAAAAAGGAAGCTTTGCCAATTATTCTAGGAGATTTAAGACCACAAAAGCTTCCAGCGTAGCCCCAAAGAGTAACTACATGCACAAGAGCGCTACATGATTCTGTGAGAGAGCTGGACATTGACAGATTTTACTACCGTGGAGCTGCTGTTCTCGCTCCCAAGTGATTCTAGAATAAACTCTATATGCTGGTACATTAAGGAGAAGACTGAAATTATGATGAAAGACAAACCCAAAGTTGGCATTGCACAGGTTCTTTTGGTTTACTACCAAACTCTAACCAAGACTAGGTTTCAGAGAAACTAGGAAAGATGAACCAGCAACTTGAAAATGGTCCAGTATAAGCATTAGTCCTTCAGCCACCCAATTACCTCACCAAAAATTTAAAACAAGTATGAATAGACAAACTATCAAGAGTGTGAACTTCCRATAAAGCAATCCTTCCTTCATGACAATGAAGCCTAAGTTATTTTTGAAAAGAGTTAAAGAAAATGCTCCAGGGAAAGAGTCAAACTACACTTTTAAGTTCACTGTAACATTAAACATCTACCTAATGCAGGGCTTTTTTCCCCTCCCCGAACTTTTACAAAACAGGCTATTGAACATATTTATTTATGAGAACATGCAGTACTTTACATATGCACAGCTTTCTGAGCRTATGTGACATTACAGGATATTAAGACTATGCTTGAAGAGGGTTTTAACTATCCAATTATTCTTAATTATACTATGGGCCCTCCAAATGTTCTGGTATCTCTAATCTACTACTAGTACATCCCCCCCAATTAAATTTATATTCCCTTAAGAGTCTACTGCACATTCCACATCCAAACTGCATGTTAAAAAACACTTAAAATATAATTTTAAAGACACTAGAACCAAATATTATCTTTTGCAGACGCAGATTTGAAGCAGAAATCTGAAATAACCTTGCTTAATTGTAAAACAGAATGCATCTACTTCTTAAACTCTCAGAAACAGTAGGTACCTCAGCTTAAGTTCTGAGAACGTAACTCTTCTTGACCTGGACTATTAAAAAACACAGAAGAAAACATTAACTCAACACAGGTAACTTCTAAACAGTTATTCTTGTTGGTGAATACTGCCTCTATCACACAGCTAGATCTTCCTCTATCCCCCCAGCCCTGTATTACACTATGTATTAAAGGAGAAAAAGTCTATGTGGAGTTTTTCCCTCCTGAAAGAGCGCTAAATACATTTCTCTTTTGAAAATTTTATTCTGAGCGATTTGTGATATTCCTCACCCCATCAGTGTCTATATTCAGATAAAGGCAAGCATATTTTGTTAACTAAGGCAAGTCCTGAAAGGAATCACACCAGAAACAGACAAAGTTAATGATATATCCTCCAAGTTCCAGCTAGTGAATAAAGTATTTTCAGTTTCACCAAAAAAAATTTTCTTAATGGCAAGAAATCATACAGACTGTGGCTGTGCAAGCAGTCGCAGCTTCTGTTCCCAACGAGTTCTTGGCTGTCACAAGCTCAGAGAAAACTTCATCTCTCTTCTGCCAAAACAGCTCATACCTCCCACAAGACCATTCACAATACCTCTCCAAAAACTTGCCAACACATCCTGCAACCTCACTTTATTTCATGTTGTAAATAAATCCGGTGGCATCTCCCAGTGACTTGTTGCTACAAGCCTACCCTTCTGCCAGCCAAGCCCTAGAAAAATAACAGCCACTGAAGGGACTTATTCTGGGGGGTTAATTACTAAAATAGAGTCATGCCAGCCTATGGAGTGACTGAACATAACTGTTCCAAGTCTGGCAATACTACTTTTATGTAATCGGTGGATGTAACTTCTTAGTCACCAGCAGTCAGAAGATAAATTAGGATGGACTTGACACAGCCACAGTCCCCAGTGAACAGATAACCACCATCCAGCCCCAGCTGAACTGTATGAAAGTACCAATTGCTCTTTTTAAACAGCAATAAAAAAAAAAAGTTAGAGCTGTTTCCGTAGACCTGCACCAGAGATGCTCCAAACTCAACTTTGCACAGGAAAAAAGTGTCAGGCAATAAACATTGGCCATTTTTGTACAAGAATGATCTGCTCTACAGAAAAGTTAGCGCCAAGTAGAAGACTGAATAAAGCATCTGTCTGTTCTCCTGCACAGTAAACGTGACCAGAGCATACTTTACTTGGGGGGGGGGGTGGGGGGTGGTATAAAAAAATCAAAAACCACACTATACAAAAGGTTTTGCAGTTTGCTCTCTACTTCCAACTTTCATTATCAAATGTCACAGTTGGAACAATTCCTGGCAACAAGAGCAACACTGCTAAAAGACTAATCAGTTTTGGAAAACAACCCAACTTTAACACGCAAGAGTCTGCGGCAGGGCTACTTATCTATTAACTCCCTGATGCAACTCAATCTCTAAAATGGATTCCCTTGAAATCAGGGAGCATAAGCACGTACTGAGGGCAGAGATGCCCTCTAGTGGGACTGAGATGGCAGCTTCACATGGGAAAGCCACAAAACTAAATCCAATTTAGCCAAAAGGCAAGTGTAAAAACCCTCAGAAGAGCAAGACTTACAAACACATCTTCAGAACACGTTACAAATGTGTCAGTTTGCGATCACAGGTACATGAAGTGACTGCATGCAGCTACCACTGCAATTTTAGGTTTCTTTGGCTTTTACGACTACTTCATAGAATCATAGAATGGTTTGGACTGGAAGGGACCTTAAAGATCTTCTAGTTCCAACCCCTCTGCCATGGGCAGGGACACCTTCCACTAGACTAGGTTGCTCAAAGGCCCATTCAACCTGGCCTTGAACACTTCCAGGGATTGGACATCCACAACTTCTCTGGGCAATCTGTTCTAGTGCCTCACCACCCTCATTTCTTCCTTATACCTAATCTAAATCTACCCTCTTTCTGTTTAAAGCCACTACCCCTTGTCCTATAATTACATGCCCTTGTAAAAAGTCCCTCTCCAGCTTTCTTGTAGGCCCCCTTCAGGTACTGGAAGGCTGCTGTAAGGTCTCCCCAGAGCTTTCTCTTCTCCAGGCTGAACAACCCCAACTCTCTCAGCCTTTCTTCATAGGAAAGGTGCTCCAGCCCTCTGATCTCTTTGTGGCCCTCCTCTGGACTCGCTCCAACAGGTCCACATCCTTCTTACGTTGGGGGCCCCAGAGCTGAAAGCAGTACTCCAGGTGGGGTCTCACGAGAGCGGCGTAGAGGGGGAGAATCACCTCCCTCAACCTGCTGGTCACGCTTCTTTTGATGCGGCCCAGGATACAGTTGGCTTTCTGGGCTGCAAACGCACATTGTTCAGCTCCTCACCAACCAACACCCTCAAGTCCTTCTCCGCCCAGCCTGTATTTGTGCTTGGGATTGCCCCGACCCATGTGCAGGACCCTGCACTTGGCCCTGTTGAACTTTATGAGGTTCACACAGGCCCACCTCTYAAGCCTGTCAAGGTCCCTCTGGATGGCATCCCTTCCCTCCAGCATGTCGATCGCACCAACACAGTTTGGTGTCGTCGGCAAACTTGCTGAGGGTGCATTCAATCCCACTGTCCATGTCGCCAACAGAGGCATTAAACAGCACCAGCCCCCAATACCGACCCCTGAGGAACGCCACTCGTCACTGGTCTCCACTTGGACATCAAGCCATTGATTGCAACTCTTTGAGTGCGACCATCCAGCCAATTCTTTATCCACCGAGTGGTCCATTCATCAAATCCATGTCTCTCCAATTTAGAGACAAGGATGTCGTGCAGGACAGTGTCAAATGCTTTGCACAAGTCCAGGTAGATTACGTCAGCTGCTCTTCCCTTATCCACCAATGCTGTAACCCCATCATAGAAGGCCACCAAATTTGTGAGGCATGATTTGCCCTTAGTGAAGCCATCCTGGCTGTCACCAATCACCTCCTTATTTTCCATGTGCCTTACCACAGTTTCCAGGAATATCTGCTCCATGATCTTGGTGGGCACAGAGGTGAGACTGACTGGCCTGTAGTTCCCCAGGTCTTCCTTTTTTCCCTTTTTAAAAATGGGGGTTATGTTTCCCCTTTTCCAGTCAGTGGGAACTTCACCGGACTGCCACAACTTCTCATATATGATGGATAGTGGCTTAGCAACTTCACCCGCCAGTTCCCTCAGGACTCGCGGATGCATCTTATCAGGTCCCATAGACTTGTGCACCTTCAGGTTCCTTAGATGGTCTCGAACCTGACCTTCTCCTACAGTGGGTGGTTCTTCATTCTCCTGGTCCCTGCCTTTGCCTTCTGCGACTTGGGCAGTGTGGCTTGAGCACTTGCCAGTGAAGACTGACAAAAAAGTCGTTGAGTACCTCAGCCTTCTCCATGTCCTGGGTAACCAGGTCTCCCATTTCCTTCTGGAGAGGGCCCACGTTTTCCCTAGTCTTCTTTTTATCACTGACGTACCTATAGAAGCTTTTCTTCTATTCTAGTCCAGTTTAATACACAATTAGAATTTACACAGTAGCTGTTAAAAATAACACTCATAACAGGAAAAGATCACTTCGATAGCAAGGGTGTCAGACTAAAATGCCATTCAGTAAGCGTGGGATACAGGGGAAATATATAATTCCAAGACACAAAAAAATAAACCTGGCAGCCAAACCTAAACCACATTAGATTCAGACAATTTAATAGCAGTAAGTAGAAAGCAGGAAGAGATGATTTTTAAGCCAAGTTATACTGTGGCTGGAAACACACACTGCAGATCTTGCTACTGTTGAAAAGCTGATAAAGTACATTAAAGGACAATCTGACACTGCTCAAGTATTTAAAATTGCTACCTATTTTAGCAACAAGACTTCAGAGAGGCATTTCCAAGTTTTGATATGGGTCACAAGTTAACAATACTTACTACAGAAAGACTCACACTTCAATATTCATCATTGTAATGCTCAATACTGATAAACAGTCCTCAAAAGGTTTGATTTCCATTAGATTTTGTTAACTATCACAGAACTGGAAGTGATTGTGAGTCCGTAAGAATAACTGAAGAAATAAAATAAATAAATCATATTATATGAGAGTTCAAGCAGCTCAGGCAGGTTTACAGTTGAAAGAGTTCAAAGAGTGCTCGACTTGACTACACAGGGAGAATACAGTCGAGAGGAGGACCTCACATTTAGAAGCCAGGGATAAAACACAACCCAGGCACAGGAAGCTGATGCTAGAAATAGGATTTTTTTTTTTTTTCTACGCAAGGAAAAACCCTGTTCCAATGGTGTCACCATCAGTGCTTAACAGTCAGGTCAACTGATCATAACGGTGTTCCATCTATATGCAAAGAGCAAAAGAACAGCACTCTATATACAGAATTACGAAAGGATTCTGAAGTTTGCAGACTGTTCCCACTCCACAGCAACTTCTTTTTGAGGAACTTTTATTTACTTTTTTATGGAATCCAAAGGACTTTTCATAATCTTAATAGTTTCTCTGCAGACAATCTGCATTTGCTTTGAGATAAGTAACTCCCATTGCTCTTACCTACCAGAAGAGGTCTAGTCTTTCACAGGTTGCTGTGAAGGAAGACAAACAGAAGAACTCTGCTCCTTAAACATCGCTACACTTTCTCTGCCTTTCTATATCAAGGAAAACTAGAGAACTTGTATTGAGAGACTATGCAAATTTTTTCATCGCCTTATGAGTAAAGGAATACACCGTCAAAAGCACTTTAAAAAACAATTCTAGTTACATAAAGCCAGGAGGATCAACAGCTTTAATGTAGAACTCAATTTTTGTCCCTTAACTTGCAAAGTTAGCAAGAATCAACTGCGAAGTGTTTTACTACTCTGTTTCTTCTGGCTGGCATTCAGCTGTGAGGTTGTCGCAGCAGGAASTGACAGTATCTGTTGTGGACGGCAGAAAGAACAACACACCAAGCTCCAGGCCCGTATCTCTGATCTGCTTTACTAGCATGCCAGAAGCAGTCTTCATGAAAAGCTAACAAGATAAAGTTTAATAAGCTATCTGTACTGGAAACAGTATGAGTATATATGTGCTTGAGTATATATGCGAATATACTATGGCAGTCCTAAAAAATTGTTAATAGTAAAGGAAATAAAAGTCATGTTTAGGCTTAAGCAACTAACATGCACAAAACAGTACGATCAAACTCAAAAGAAGCTTGCAGGGATGGGAAAGGACCCTTTTCTACCCAGTCCTACCAAATGGCAGCAGTAATCAGTTTGACAAGAACAGGTAATAGGAGAAGATGCCATTTTGAAAGTAAGGGTAAAAAAAAAAAAAAAAAAAAAAAAAAAATGTAGACTCCTAAATACAAAAGCTAGCTACTCCAAGGACAAGCCAACCTGGACAAGTCATAACAAGGCCAAAGTCAATTCTGGAAGCTGAAAACCAAAGGACATACTGGAGAAAGAGCTGTAAACACGGATCATGGTATAGAATTGCAATTGCTTGATTCTGATTTTCCTCTTTTGTTAACTTCTCCTAGTTTTCTCATGAAGAACTTTTGCTTTGCTGGAATGCATCTGATTCCTCCTATAGGCCTATTCAGAGGCAAAGGCCACATCCTTTTTACTGTGTATCATTTACCCAAGAACAGTGAATACGAGCCAAGTGGCATCGCAGATAACACCTGCAACACGAGACAGTGTCAGCACTGGGGCTTTTTCACCTTTTTTGATGGTGGACAGAGAAAGAAATCAGAACAGAGGTGTTTCTCACCAATGGGAGAATCAGCCTTGGAGCTAACAGAAAGCAAAGCATGATGTTTGGTGAAAAAAGGCTTCCACTGGCAGGCCTAAGCCAGTGCCTTTCTGGAAAAGCAGCAGGTGATGGAGGAACAGTCCTTGGACTTCAGAGCAATTCATATCAAGATGTGGAAAGGTCCAATTTTTCTAAGATCTTAACTTGCCTTGATAATGTTGAAGAAGTCTATTCATCCTAACGTCCCACACCTTCACTGTGTTATCTGTACCAGCCGCAGCAATGCATGTACCACTGGGATGGAAATCCACATGATTCACAAACCTGTAAATTGCAGTTAAATCCAACTGTTTACATTCAACTCTTCCTAAAGATCAAAAAGGTCTTTTCAAGAAGGGAAGCTATATCATGATGCATTGAAAGGAGGAAATAACCTGAAAATTCATATTGCTAAATTTCTCTTAAGACCTTGCTTATAACCCCAAATAGACTGCAGGATTATACCTAAGCATAGTCTTCAACATTTTGCATTACAGGTGCAGGAGCTGTAGATACAAGCCTCCTGAAGTCTGATGGATCTGACTGTCACAACAACATTTTCAAGTGTTCATTTAATGTTTGCATAATATACATCTTCTATTAAATTAATAGGATTTCTAGAGTGGTGTGTACAAGACTGAACAGAGATTTTCCTTCTATTACTTTTAACTAATTTTAAGATGGAATTTACTGAATTTGTGCCTGAAATCTTATGTTGCCACTTAGAAGATAGCAAGGCTGAGACCAACTTCCTTTCTGGACTTGTATGCAATCAACTCTTATTTTGAACACACAAGTACAGTAAAACCTTCAGAACCTTCAGTGAAGAGCACCTTGTACTCCTCACCCAAGCCATGCAAGAAATTGGATAAAATTATTTACCCTTTGAGTATTCTTGCAACAAATGCTGAGAAAGCAGAGATGCTTCCATTGGTTGTTTGGACAAGTTATATTCTTAAAAGCACTGGAAAAAATAATGCTGTCTGAATTTGTCTTAATATCATTGTATATTATCTGGAAAGAACAAAACTTTGTACTTAAAAATTCAATGCAAAAAAGCTAGGAAGATTCCAGTCTCAGTTCTCTAAGGACTTGTTTTGTGTTTCTGGACAAATTAACTTCTGCTGTGGCTCAATATTCTCCATGAAAAAAGACTCCGATTCAACAGCTGTTTTTCTGACTACAAAGTGTTTTTTGGAATAACTTTGTTATTCAAAAACTTCAGAATGAAACAAAGCATCCAAGTACCAATCTGTCAGTACACTTTTGATCTTTTAATTTACTTCAACTCAGAGCAAAATAAAAAAAGCTTAACAAAGCTAGAAGAAGAATTTAAGCATCTCCAAAAATAAGCAAGCATAAAGAAACTAAGGCTTGATGTGTTGGACAGTTATCAAAATATAAGACTCAAGGTTCCAATCTGGACAAGTGATAAAAAGGTCAAAGCAATTTTGGAAGCTCTTTTTGCATCTCATCTTCTACTGGCTGCTTTTGTAATAGGTGCTAATGATTTTGTTTTAAGTGGTAGAAATAATTGCTACAACAAGGACCTCTGACTGCAGTCACAAAACAAGGTGTACATTCACCAGGCATCCCCATTTCAGCAATCACGAGAAGGTCAGTCCTTGTGCACCACCAGGTACTTACCCCCCATGCTCACAGAAGGAGTGTATACATTCTCTGCTGGTTTTATCCCACAGTTTGACAGTTTTATCATCACTGGCTGACACTATTAATCGTCCATCAGGAGAGAATCTAAGACAAGAGTTACAGCAATTAAGAAGTGCCCCCAAACTAAAGGTGTACAGGGTCAACTTGATTTGGCCAACTGTCAAGGTATGTCGTTAAACACACCTCACTCAAGACACACCAGCATCACTAAGACTAAAAATCCAATTGCTATAAGTTGAAGGGAAAAAAAGCAAGCCTTAAGTGCTCAAACTATCCCTAATTCCACAAGCACACAGAATAACCTCAGGAAAGTCTTCAGTCTGACTAAAAATCTCCTGTCCTACTTGTTTCAATTTAAGTGTATCTCAAGTTGTTTCTCTACCCTGATTCAAAACAATTCCTACCTTTGCCACAAACATTCAGAGCAATACAATTACTCCCAAGATAACAGCTGCAGCAAGAGAAGCTTCATCATTCTAGTGCCTTAGAAGAACGTATTCAGCTCTTACTGCAAAATCTCATGTACAAGACAACAGAGATCAATATATCTCTTCAGATGCATAATTTTACAGGATCAGGACTTGAGTCCCTAACTAGAGAACATCATCATACATACTGGAAAAAACATTCTGCTCTACTGTGGGCATCTATAGTCCTACCAGTCACTGCCATCACTACATTCAAGAACTATAATGAACTTTTCATCTACAGAGAAACTGTGGCTTTATCCTAAATACATAGGTACATAAAAACTCCTCAGAACAACTGAGATGGAAAACTGAAAACCAAATCTGAGACAGTTATCAGGAAATAATGTTTTTATTAGGGCAGCACTTTCAGCATTTTGGAAGGAGCTCAGGTGATCATTTTTAATTAGAGGCATGACAAGTCTAAAAGTAACTAAGCTGAAATAACAATTGTAATATAAAACTCTCATTTTGCTTCTGTTAGCAACTTCAAGATGCAAAAGTCTCCATTCCAGATAAAAGCAAATCACTAAGCAGAAAAGCCTCTGCTGGACAAAGATCACTGAAGAAGCACAAAGTGAGTACACAACTATTACCCACAGAATCTCTCCGCACGTCAGCGATATATT
This sequence comes from Oceanodroma leucorhoa, assembly GCA_030449065.1. Lineage (NCBI taxonomy): Eukaryota > Metazoa > Chordata > Aves > Procellariiformes > Oceanodroma > Oceanodroma leucorhoa. The sequence continues at coordinate 225,821 of JASVER010000217.1, forward strand.
TCAGTCACTATACAGACTTGAATCATCCTGAATAGAAGTGTGCTGCACAAGACCATGATACTCAGTCTCTGATTTGAGGGATAAATCCCTATCTCTATTCGTCAGAGAGCCGTACTCACCTGGCACAGCGAACCCAGTTTATGTGTTGACTAAGCGAGAACAGAAACTTCTGCCTGTGAACCGTCCACACTTTGACTGTTTTGTCATCAGAAGCTGTAACTAAGGACTGGCCATCACTGGAGAAATGAACACTTCTTACAGTTGCTGTATGAGCCTTGAAGACAGTAGATTCTCCTTTGCTATACGGAAGGAAAGAATACTTTAAAACTGCACAACAGGACAGCAAAGACATTATGTACGAGAAAACACAAAGCTTCTGTATGCTGAGCAGTACTATTAACCACCATTTCTATGGGAACTGCATGTGCATACATTAGGAAGAAAATGTTGATCAACCCCAACCAAACTCACACTTCATGAGCTATACAGAATACGTAACTAAAACCAGTTGTTCCTGTTCAATACTGGAGTCCAATCCAACAGGAAACAACCCATGTTTCCTACAAAGGAGCAAAGATGCTATTGTTGATTTGTGCAATCATGTAAAACAACATTTATGGAAACATCAATATAAAAGATGCTGAGTCTCTGTAATGTTTCCAGGTCCGTTGCTAGAAGGCAGGTGAGGGGGGAGGTAAGTGTCTTCACCATTCATCTAGACAGAGCCAAGCAGGCAACTACCTCACAGCTATTCCTGTAATGGCCCATACTCCAGCTGAATGCTTCCGATGCAGCATCACACAAGAAATAACACAACTGAATTCACATGACTGATGTTGTACAACTTTGAGCAAGCTACCATTAACTCAGCCAGGCAAGACAAAAGACAAGGTATTATTCTTCTTCTTTACCCATCATTTCCAAATAAATGCAAGAGGCATTCTTATGGCAAATAAACACAAGGCATGTTTAGAGATCCAAAGCACAACATATTTAGAGATCCAACAGGTATATGGGACTCTTGGTCCAAAATATATCTCCAGCATGTACTGTGCTACCAGGAGCTCCACATTCACAGCCAGAAGAGAACAAAAGAAAGACATGGTGGTTTGCTCCCTTCTCCATTAGGATTTAACAGGCTTTATACTGAGGCTAAGGACTACTAAAACTGTAAAGGCCAAAAAATCAAAACACTGTTTACCTTCCAGCAATATTCCCTCCCTCCTCAGAAAAAAGTCAGAGCTGCCTAGTTTTATTTAATCCTTCAGCTGCCAGAAGGCAAGAAACAGTAAAGGTTACTTCTCAGGAAAGTTTTCTTTCTGTCCAAAACCACAGAACATCCCCAAGTCTGATAAAAACTCATGCAGAAACATGAAATTACAAAATTCTGTCAGCATGGCTTATAAAAAAAACAAATTCCAAAGACAAAAATCCACACACCAGCATTAACTCCTTCAGTAACATATCGCCTTTGAAAGGGACTACAAGTTTTCAGGTTCTTTGGAAATAAAGTCCTGGCCCACAAACAGACTATGGGACAGCTTCTCCCTTCCCTTTCAAGGATAGTGCAAAACTGGCAAGCTGAAGGTCTCAAACCTGATTCAACCTCAGGGCTCTTCTTTTTGTTCTATCTAGAGAAGGCAAACTGACAAAGAATACTAAATAAACACAGATTAAAGGTGCCAGGCACCCAGGTATTCACAACTGGCATAACCATAACAACTCCCTTTCCACRCTGGCCCTTTTCTGATATGGCAACCATAGGTGCAGTTTAGACCTCAGAGCTCGCATCCCTAAGCAACAAGATAGAATCGCCCAACACAGTTCAGTCTYCCCATCACATCACGGTCCTTTCTTAAAATTTATACTTTAGCTTCCAAGAAATCTAACAAGTTTACACTGCAACTTACTTTCAACATTCTGTGTTAGCAGCACAGCTCTGGAGATAGCAAAATGACATCATTGGTCTCTTTATAGGAGATTGATGAGCAGCAAGGTTAAATTTTAATCATAATCCACCTTGTGCCTTTTAATAATATATATATGCTGACACGCCATTGTGATCATTTCTTCCAGGAAAGTTTAACTAAATTGAAATTAATTATAATTGAAGTTACAAGTTGCATATTTTAGCTTTATTTCACTATAAATTAAGTTTTAACTTTATACAATTTCTACCATATTTACTGTTTAGTCACTCCACCATCATGAAAGCACTGAGACAGTTCTGTAGCTAAGGGATAAATTGGAATTTGCCCAAAAAGCAGGACCTATACTTTCATCTCATGCGAATAATAGAGTATCTGCCCCAGATGCGTAGCTTGTTCTGAATACAAAGTGAGTGCTAGGAATTTACATTTACAGGAGTTCAGGCATTCTAATAGTTTCAGGTGAGCGTCATGATCATTAATGGGTAGGGGAAAATGGGGACATCAATCTAGTTTAACTTAGAGCAGGGTATTACTCTAGCAAACATTATCATAGATATTTATCACAGATTTTAAAAAGTCACTTTCAGAACCTATCAGTTCCATAGCAGAGGTTACTTATGGTTTAACACATCACCAAATAAATGGTTAATCATAACCAGAATAACTCATCAAAAATAAACAACTAGAAATGTCTTCCCAGGTTCCTGAAATGACACATTTATCTTAAAGCTGGGATATGTTTTTTGTGTGGTTTTGTTTGGTTGGGTTTTTTATAAATCCCTTTTGTTTGCCACCATAATCATCAGGTCTGCTTCTGGACACAATCCTTTAGTCTTTGATAGCAGGAATTTACAACCTCACAAGCAAAGGAACCTCAAATACCTTTTTATATGGCTGTCCATTCAGAAAAAACAATCCCACTGTTTAGTGTGGGAATCAAGAGACCAGACAAAATGCTGGCAGCTGCTTTTCTGCATCTCAGCTGCAAAAAGCTTCTCATTACTTGCAGCAAGTTTTCAAGCAGAAGTTCTGCAGCTCTCTCGTTTGTGTTGTATTTCAACTAAGTGTTCCTTGTTGAAGGCATATCACTTAAAACAATGCATCGCAGAGTAAAACAATGGAAGTTCTGAGGTCTCTCAGCCAATGATTGTCAAGGACTTGACAAGCATTAATGAGTTAAGGCAACTAAACCCTCTACTCAAAAATGGAAACTTCATAAATATATGTTAAGAGGGCTAAGGTATTTAAAGGGTAAGTAAATTCTTGTTAATCATATGCAAGCTCACAAAAAAGTCAATACACAATCGAAAGCAGTCTTTCATCTTAATAATATGCCATCATTTACCATCAGTGGAACATAGGGTTACTAGTTTGAGACCAAGAAATAAAGATTAAAGCTACCTAACCGTTTTGTGGACTACAGCAAGCATGCAAGCTAGTAACCCCCACCCTGCTCACAGAACAGGTATCTCCATCACTAAACCCCAACTTGTGTTTCAGCATCTTGCTTAACACTGGCAGAGAAACAAAGGATCAATTTGCTCGGAGGAAAGACAGACTTGGGGAGGAAGGGGAAGAAAAATCCAATAATTCACCACTGGTAAGTTACATTAATGACTTGTTATATTAACATAGGAAGTTAATACTTAAAGACTTGCAACGGATTTTAGTTTTGCGTCCAATGCAATTTCAAGACCAAATTACCTCTCCTCTGCCAGAGCTGCCACATAAAATCATTCTTCTTTCCCTCAAACAGATCCCAGACCCATAGCTGGAGAACTGCTATSAAGAAGCAAGGGGAAATCCCCATCCATAGTTAAAACACAAAGAGAGACAGAAGGGAACAGATACTTACACACTGGGAACCCACAAACGGACTGTTTTGTCTCTAGAGCCTGAAGCCACCAGGTGACCAGAAGGTGAAAACTGAACGCACATCACTGCATCTTTGTGGCCCACAAAGCGATAGGCTCTCATCTGAGGTTTCATACTCCAGATCATCAGGCACGAATCCATCGAGCCACTTGCTGAAATAAAAAGACAAAACAAAACCAAACTTGCATTAGTTCTCCTCCAATTACACTGAAACTATGTTTCACACTCGGTTCACCATCACAGCTTCCAGCTATCTCAAGCACGTTGTCCTTTGCACTTCACCCATGTATTGCRTGCTGTATATTTCATTAGTAATTCAAACAAAACAGTCATGCATTGGCTTGGACTGACAATTCTACTTCCAAGAATCAGTTCATGCAACAGCTGCAGAGGCAAGAGCCACACAAGTTGCAGAACTTCTTCCAAATACATACACACTAAGGAAACACATAGAAGGTCTGTGGATGAAGGTTATCTCATCACTTTCTTATTGGGAAGCCGATGCAGCTATCAGCTGCAGCAGGTTAAATATCAAGAAACACACTACAAATTAAGCAGGGAAGCCCTGTGACAGTTGGTGACTTAAAGGCAACCCAGCTACATCCCCCTCCAGCAACTCTCTCTTGCTGTTGCAAAACATTGATCAAAGCCAGCTCAGCAGTTCTTGACAGTTTATGAAAAATCCAAGCTTGCAAAGAGATTAGAGCAGAGTTCAATTTGCTATTAGCAGGAGGGGTCYGGAGGCTTTAAGGAACTATGGATGGAGATGAGGTTCCTCCATCTACTCACACCCGCTCTTCCATTCTCACGCCCATACTCACCTGTGGAAAGAAAACCCAACCAACAACCACCACAACTTGCCTTTGCTCTCGGGCTTCCGAGAAAGGAAGAGGGTAAAGGTACTCTCCAAAGACAAGAAGGAAGAGAAAGGGCTGGAGGGAGACCCCAGAGGGCAAAGACTCTCCTTGCGGGAAGGAGGCTGTCCCCCCAGGACAGATGGTGCTTTTTCAAGATCTCCCTCAGCAGCAAGAGCAAAGGGTCACACAAGTAGGAGGCAGAATGCAGGTGTGCACGCTACATTCATTGCAAGCACAACTGATCCCGTCTTCAACGGCTCCCTTCTTCGCCTTGCACCCCCAGCAGGACACACTGTTTGCCAAAGGCAGTGGCCAGCTCCAAGTTGACAGCAGCACATCTCAAATGAGAGCTTCCAGACATCTCCATGACACTGAACTTCATACAAGCTACATCCCCCTCCCTATCCGACAGGAGCAGTATCAGTCCCTGCCAGGAATACCAGGTAACAGRTTTCCCAAATGCAAGTGTAAATTCCACTTCAGTCTAAAACGCCCCTGTCGGGTCCCATCACCACAGTGAGAACTGAAGAGCTGCTCGTCCCTTAAAGCCTGACGTATTGTGTGAAGTCTGCAGCGCTGGGACCCCAGTGATTTGTAAAAGAGCAAAGATGCAACTTTAAGTCTCAAACAATGACAATGAAAATACCCCTTCAAATCAATTTTAATGCTTAAATAACAGAAAACTTTGTAGATTTTTCACAGGCAAATACAGAATATACACATCTTAGCCTGCCAACAAACCCAAGCTGCATCTGTATCTCTCTACCTGAGTGGCAAGTGGGACATATCTCCAGGGAGATCTTAAGATGTTCCTAGAAAAAAAAATCAGTTTGATGGTAGGTTCTGATATGGCAGTATCATAAATACAAGAGTATTTCAGTTCATCACCGTTATAGCAAAATACCAAATAGATTTTGCTGGAAATGTCCTTCTATTTCACAGTGATTTCAACACAAAAATAATAGTCATCTCTTTTCCTGCCATTGATTCAGGATTAATATATGCCCATTTCAAACAGGATCATTCATTATGCATGTCCCCTAAGGGGAAACAAAAAACCTTACACATCTGTGAGTTCAATTGTTGGGTTTGTTTGGTTTTGTATTTCATATAGGCAACACCTTTCCTTAGTGATATAAAAATTTAAAGGGAGACAACTACGTAAAAGCAGATTGAGCACACGGCCTAGTGTCCAGAGATTTGAACGTTAGTCATAACTACACTAAGTCATTGTCTGGCAAGGATATTAAGTTGCAATATCACAGCTTCCCCAGGACTGATGTTAAAAAATTTAAGGAAAATAATGCTCTAATGTCTCAGCAAAGCACTTCGGTATGATACTGCTTATTGCCAACAAGTCACATATAACTATTATCATTACTGGATTGGGCAAGCAATSTAACGGAATAAAAAGACCGAGTCCTCTAGGTTTGGTTGGGTTTTTGGGGGGATGGAAATGGGGAAAAAACTTCAGAATCTCAAGATTGCAAGAGTCAAGCACACATGACTAACCCAACAGTACCATAAAAAAAAAAATCTTTGAATTTGTTCCCTTTCTTACCTGATCTCATTTAATAAAAATATCGAGAGTAACCCTTTCATGGTCTAGATGGAGGCAAAGGTCCCCGTACTACTTCTGAAAGGCCATTCAAAAGCAATGCTAAGTTACATTCAGAGCACATTTGCTAAACAGAGATCTGCACTGACTGGATAAAGTTTTAGGGATACACAAACAGAATCACGGACACAGAGTAGACCCTTGCTCTGCAATTAAAGCCACGGGAAGTGGAAAGGAAAAAGATAGCAGACAATAAAAACAGCAGCAGGGAGAGARGGGGTCCAAGACAAGGTTAATTCGCTTTCATTTCCTTGCAGCTTCCAGAGTGTCGTGTGGGTTGCAAGATCCAGAACAGGATTACTACCTGCTAGACTGCTGCATTTCTATTTATTCATGGCTACTGCGCCCACGGCCTACCACGTGTATTGCCTCAAACTATCATTTCTGCCTTATCTTCTCTGCCAGCCAAGCAATGTTCACCATGCCATGCAGACTGAACGGCGACTTCACTAAGAGCCAAAAACCCCCCTGGTTCTTACTCAGTGCACACGCAGTGGGTTACTGAATAGCAACTAGGACACAAGCCTTGGCATAACCACAGGCAGCTGTCTAAAGGGGAGAAATGGAAGATGGAGAAGAAAAAGTAAGGTTTTAYCTTAAGTTGATCGCATAGTAAAGCCAGGTATGTGAAATGATAAGCAACGGTACACGTCCCTAAAGCTCTAGCAGAATGCACAGAATCTGCCACCCCTACAGTTCAACAAGAGGATTTTTGCCAAAGCACGTACAGGTGTTCATCCTGAAATTCTCCAAAATCCCTTCATCATGAAAACAAGTTCTTTGTTCTTGTAGAGCTCAGTACCTCCACCGCCCCCTCCATTTAACTAAAGCAGAGAAGCTCGCTCTTTATCATCTGGCCATCAAAACACAGAGAGACAATTTACCCAATTGTTTCTTATTGAGACTGAAGTCCACACTAGTGACGACATCTCTGTGGCCTTTGAAGTGTCTCTCCAAGGACGGATCTTCCTAGAAGATAATAAAGTTCAGACACTATAGATTAAGAACCATCTTCGCACAGTAAAACCATTTTATTCCTATGACAAGCGAACCAAGTCACATATCCATCCCACAAAAGCCGGGCAGACGTAAGAACACCGTGCAACAAAAAATGTTAATTTCATGTGTATCGACAAACTTTAAAAGAGGCAAAYTATCCAAGCTCATAATCCCCTGCATCTTAGGGGACTCACACAAATCATTCATGCATTTTTACAACAAGTTGCTGGTKCAGAGACCCCAAAGCTGACTTTGGAACAGATCAGCCATGTCGATGACCACCTGAGCAGGCAGTCAAGCTCAACGTTGCTCTGACAGCTGCTCATCTCAGCCCAGGGGTAGCCAAGAGGCCACTGTTTGCACAGAAGGGCCACATTTGCAAGACTTAACACACCTGTCGAAACAGACAGGTAGAATCAGAACTGCAGAAAAACAGACTGACCCACTACCCTTCCCCTACATTTGGGAACACAGCATGTCCCTACACAGCACCTTGCTGCAAGGGCCAAACAAAGCCTGAGGTCGGAAGGGGGGGGGGGGGGAGGGGGGCAAAAACACTGAGAGAACCGTTACAAGAGGTTGTAATACTTGAAAATTGTCCAGACTTCGGAACAGGCTGATCAGCCTTCAGTCCCTGTTCTCATAGACACAGCCTCTGCCTCCCTGGCAACCCCCACCACAGCCTGCTCCCCCTCAGGACGTGACCGCAGCCCCAGCCTGCTCAAACAAGCACCCAGCCCCAGAATAACGGGGCTGACCTCCCCCCACAAAACCCAGCACCAGCCCTCCCCAGATCCAGAGCTCCCCCCACCTACACCAGCCCCCCCCCACCACCACCCTAGAGGTGTCCCCCCACAGAAACACAGTCCAATCCTAGCTGTAACAGCAGCCCAAGACCCGGGGCTGGCCCCCCCAGCAGCATTAAGCCCCCCCTCACCCCGCCCAACTGTGCCCCTAGTTCCTCCCCAGCCCCAACTGCATGAGGCCACCCCACAGCCCCAGCCCAGGTCAGCCCCTGCTGCACAGCCCAACCCCAGCAGCACCGAGCCTCCCCCAAACCCAGAGCTGCCCCCACCACCACCCCAGCGTACCCCAGGCCTTCCCCTGCACAGCCCAGCCCCAGCAGCACCAGATCGCCCCCGGCCCGGCACCAGGCCTGCCTTCCTCCCTCCCCCAAAGCACCAGGGACACCCCCCTTCCCCAACCCTGCACCGTGCCCCCTCCGGCACCGCCCCAAGGGCCGCCACCCCCCATCAAACCCCGAGCCCAGAGGTTCCAGGTACCGCTCCCCTCTGCCAGCGCCAAGGCCCCCCAACACTCTCCCCGCCCTCAGAGGCCACGGCCCCCCCCTCCAGCACCCTCCCAGACGCCCRGGCCGCTCCCCTCTCAGCAGCACTAAACCCCCGGGCCGCAGCAGCCCCCAGCCCGGCTCCCCAGGCCTTCTCCCTCTCAGTCCAACCCAGGCGGCACTAAACCTTCAAGCTGCAGCAGGCCCCGGCCCGGCCGCCCCCTCACCAGACAACCGGCRGCCATGACAGCTCCCGCGCCCCGCAGTTTAGTTTCCGCGCCTCCCGCGCCCCGTAGCAACGGTTCCGCCCTTAAAGGGGCCGCGGCGCCGGGCCGGAAGGGGCGGGCGGGRGCACTTCCGGCTGTGGGCGGGGCTTCCCCACTGACGGGGTGCCGCCATTACAGGCTGGGGAGCAGGAGTGGGGGACCCGGGAGCAGGAGGGGGCTCCTCCGCCTCCTCTTCTTTCTCCCGCCAGCGGGGCAGTGAAGCACGCCCGGTTGGAAGCGTAGGGAACGGGCCTCACAGGCCTTGCCGTGAAAGCCAGTTCCTCTGAGCACAGCTGGCCTGAGGGTGCTCACCGGTATTCTGAAGATCTCCTTCTCTCACTATTACATCAATAATCTTTACAGTATGAAAGCGTATTAGCTTTGTAAATATATAGTAGTTCACGTTATACATTGCGATGTAAGGAGGTAGTGAAATTTTACTGAAGTATTGTTCCTGCTTGTGTAAAACTAAAGGATGGCGTGGCYCTGGTTATAAGGCCTGTGCTGCGTGGAAGCGTGGAGCTGCACGTGAGGGATAAAGGATAGCCCTGAACAGCCAAGAGAACAACCACCAGCATCCTAGCCTCTCTGACATGGCTTTGAAACCATCCCAGCCTCATACACAAGTAACTCCAGCAACACYGACTCCAGGGACATCTGGATCAACAGACAAGCAGCAAGAGTGCTGCAGAAATAGAGCTGCTTTGCGAAGTTTTCCTGTGGTTAGCCACCGGTAGTGTGGGTGTTAGGGATTAGTCAAATCATGTTGTACGTGAATGCTTGAAGGGTATAAGATCCCTGTGTAAAATCACATTCAGGGTGCCCCGATTCGGCTGGAACACCTCATGCACATAAATAACTACCCTTGTAATTCTAGACTTTTCGTCCTGGCCTCTCTCCTCGGTCAGCGCAGGCCAGTTGCGAATTTTCTTAATGTAGTATGTTGCCCGCACCGCTGCCAAGATGGCATTTTCCATCCTGTTACACCTCTCCCCAGCACGGCTTTTAYCACATCAGCAGGAGACATGCTTCCTGACTTTGTGCTGAGAAGTCCAAGAAGAGCAGAACCACACATAATTCTCCTGCCTGTATTTCACAGGCTCATCTTCAGACCATCAAACATTGCGTTACTTCCTCTTCATTCTCTGGGCAGGAGATGTTCCTGTTCACTTTATCTGGATCACTCCTGCTTTGTACATAAATGCAGAGCACTTACTTGTTTGGAGGCCTTGTGACTTAAAAGCTGTGGGTTTTTGGAGGGAGCTTGTTCTACTGTGTGAAATTGGGTTAAAAATGAAACGGATTTTTCTCCAGTTATTAAGGAACTGACAGCTTTGTTCAATACACAGGGAATCCTCCAGCTTTCATTCCAGCATTACCAAACTGCTTCCAATTTACACAGGTCTGGCTTTGTTGTTGAAAACCGCCTGTTATGGTGTAGGGCAGTGGATGGGCTCTAACACAGCGCTTCCTGGAAGCACAGCCAAGCAGTAAGGACCTTTACAAGACACATTTCAAGCTGTGCTGAAGTTGGACCAGAAATTCTTTTGCTCCCACTCCTAATCGAGAGCAAAAAAAGGAAAARAAGTTTTCCCTTATGTGAATCAGCCCAAGCAATCAAGCTCTCCAATTCTCAGAAAGCAACTGGTCATGTATTTTGYTTAAATGCATATTTGTGCCTTTTACAGCTTTTTTCCTTTTTCTTCTTTAAGATTAATATCTCTAACTGAAAAGTTGCTTCATGCAGGGGGTTAAAAMACATTTGCTTTCTTAAGGAAGAACAGAGCCAAGTGGAACACCTGACAATTTCAAACCTTTTCCTTATTTGCCAGGATGCTTTGCTTTGAGCAATGTCCGAACACATCTCTCCTTCYGCCAGCTGCAGCTTTTTTCCCCCTAAATCAGCCAACAGCATCAACAGTCTTAGCATGTGCTGCCTGCACCCACAGCAGTCGTGATCGGTCCCTGGCGATGGCAYTTGCACCTCCCAGCACCTCCACACCARATTCCAGCAAGTGGGAAAAGGACACAAATCCCCACTGAGGTCAGCATYGGTGCGAGGCTACATACGCCGCTGCCAGMCCGCATTCACTGCCTACRCGTTGCCTCTTGAGCCTACTGACATCCCTCATGGCYACAGAAGACCAATACTGGTGCAATCCAGGCTGCCATGGAGCCATAAACACAATCCCATGAATTGTGCTTCTCAGGGACGCCATCCATCCTTCTCCCTCCWGCACTGCCATCCCATGGCCGACAGTCTGCTGGTTCAGGGGTGTTTGTGTGTCTGAAAAGCTCTCTGTTTCCCCTGGCCCTTTGAGTTACTGGGTCTGAAGAGATACATACATCCCTCAGGCATGGCCTTTCTGCCCACATAGCTATGGATCTTGGATCTATAAATCTGAAGCAGTTTCCAGCATCACTTAATCTGTTTCTCATGAAATTCTTTGGCATTTGACTACTAGCTTTTCTTTCTCTGCATGGAAGTGAAGCAGAACACAGAAATATGCTAAATACACCCAAGGCGCTAAAGAAGCCTTGTACAACCCGTTTTAGAGAAATACGAAGTCAGAAACATGTTGTGGTTGCACTCCCACTTATAAAAGTGGGAAATGGGAACATTTGATTTTACTGAAGGATTCCACCACCCAAAAAAAAACCCAACCCACCTTTTAGATGATACAGTAGCAGCATCTATGGTGGCCATGGATGGCTACTTCACTTACCAAGTCCTCAGCCCTGGGGTGCCACTGCATAACACCAACAGCGAAAGGAAACAGCAGCCCATTGGTGAGAYATTCACACCTGCAGCAATCCAGGACAAATGTCAAAAGAAAAAGAATTAAAGAATATTCATGCCAAGGTCTTTGGAAAAAAAAGGGCCCTCAGGAGCAACGGGCACACATCAGGTCCTGTGGTGGAGAGGACAGGCTCTCCAGATAGCCCAGTTTGGCCAGGGCAGTGCTGGGCCAGGCTCTGTCCCAGCATCCGAACGTCTTTGTGGCTTTATCTGCCCTGGGTTTGGGCCGGATGGGATTTTCCCATCTCTCAGAAACCGCAGCCCTGGGAGCCAGCCCCCTCCCAACGCCCCAGCTAGGGAGATGGACCTCAGCCCATGTGCTGTCACCCCACCACAGGCAGCACCCCAGTGTCACCACCGGCTGAAGAGGCACAGCCAGGAGTGTGACTCTTGCTTTTCTTCAGATGACCACCTGAGGGCAGGCAGAGGCCTCTTCCAGCTCTCAGTTTTCTAAAGATACAGAAATAAGCAGCAAAATTGGATAAAATGCAACATGATTTCATTAAAGATGAATCATGCCAAACTAGCCAGCTTCTTTGTTAAGACTAYCATAACTCTGGGCGAAAAAAGCTAGCCTCTTTCAAATACCACTTCCCAGCTTGCAACCTAGACGTTATATAGTAATTCTCAGCAAGTCCTTCCCAGGGGTTATTTGTACGACCATGAGTCAGGAAGAGACCAGAAGCCCCAGGATCTGCCACCTCTTATCATAACGACAGAGCCTTGCGTTGCCAGCCCTGCCAGGGCTGCGGACCCTGCACGCTGCAAGGCAGCATGCAGCCACGTTGGGCAGCAAGGCTATTGCACAGCATCAGACGCACCCAGAATTCAGGTGGGTCATTCTTGCATGAAATTACAGCTAACCTTTGACTTCAAGCCCAATTCAGAAAGACCTGAACTTCTCGCTAGAGTGAGTGGGTCTAAGTTTAGCAACTAAACTGAATGTTTGTCACTTCTGTTTTGCAAACCCCAGTTCTCACATGTCCTGTTAATATTTAAACTGCTGARCACACCAGTCTCTATACATACTTTTGCAGTTTTAAGAATATACCAACTGGGGGACAGCGTGCTAGGCTTCAGAAAGCCACAATGAGACTGTTTGCCTGGGAAAGCTGAGGTTCTCAACGAGACCAGTGGTGGGAAGAAGTATTTGCCATCTACAGAGGAAGCACCAAGAGATGTGSAGTTGGTCAAGGCAATGCACACAAGCTAAGATGCAACCAGCAACTGCACCCTGGTCTCCAAGTCTCTAGCAGCACTCTCAGAATAAGGTCATCCTGTCTCCATAACCACCATGATCCCAGCACAGGTCTTCCACAGCTGTTTTGTGTCCCATCCCAATATGCCCTGGAGATGGAGGCAGGGGCCTTGAGCAACCAACCCTGCAATGCTTTGGCATATGTCAMCCCAACCGGCTGGGATGGGACAGCCACCCTGTTATTGCCACTTTGCATCCAGAGAGCACAGCAAAGATTTAGGCAGCCTAAGCAGACAGCTACAAGGAGCCAAAAACTGCAGGTGAAGATCAATGTAGTCCAGAGACTTGCTGTCCATACTTCCGTCATTGCTGCTGTGGAAGGAGGCAGCTGCAGYCAGTTCAGGCACCACAGAGGGGACCAAGTCCACCAAGGAGCTCAGCTGATGACAATGATGTGGTCCCATTGCTTCCATGGGGAGATGCTGCTTTATATCAGCTGAAGATGTAGCTTGCTGCCACATCAGTGATTTTCTCTCTGACTAATGACTTCGTCCTCCCATGTGTGCCAAACCCATTTATTTATAGCCCAAAATTTTTTCCTCCCACCTGCCTTTGTGCTTATTTTCCTTTCTTATGGAGTTAAGAAAAARATGGGAGAAAAAAAAATCTTTTCCTCAGGTAAATCTCTCACTGACCTAAATGCAAATTTACTCAAGCAAATTCAGAGAGCTTTGATCCTGTGTGAATGARAGGGGAAAGGGGAGAGGAGCAGACTCTGCTGCTATCAGAAAGGATCTTTACTGCTGCGTAACAACTAGGCATGAAACAAAAGCCACGGGAGTTTAAAGAGGAAGCTCAGCCAAAGGTCACCTGGCTGTCCTAGGTGCTTGTTATCAGAGCCTTGAAAAGAGGGAGGAAGGTGACATGAGCTGATTATAGCAACAACTGGAAAAGGCTGACAGGGCTGGGGGAGCCCATCACCCCTYCTCAGCACTCGGCATGCGGGGGTGCTTTGCTGTTGTAAAGCAACGCGTCGGCAGAGCCCCGGCTCGAGCTGCTCGGGCCACTGAGAGAAAATTTGTCTGTCTCAGCTCCRAAGCATCTGCTAGGCAGAGAGCCAGAAAGCGCCCTGTTAATTGCAATACCATATTTTATTTGTTGCTTTGTCTTTGCAGGTGATTTGTACTATTTTCACTGCTTGTCCATACAGCTGAAGTGGTGAGGGGATGGGTGACAGGGGACAGAGACATACTGACACCAGGACATATCCTGGAGTGCCAGAGGAATTAATACTACTCCTTGTGTGAAGCTATACAGTTCTTCAGCCATCCAAGAGAGGTGGAGGGAAGGGAGCCCATACGTGCCTACAGTTTCCAGAACTGACCTAAAGGAGGAGAAGATTCCCATCTTTAAAATATCTCTGAGTACAGGTGGCCCCAGCTCTGTTGGTCTTACTGACCAAGGGCAGGTGGCTGCTTTCAGTCCCTGAACTTTCTCTGCTGTTGCCTGCAGGGGTGAGCGGAGTTCAGACTTCACTGAACTCAGGATTGCATCAACCCAGAACCCAAAGTGCACGCAGGCTGGTGCTAGGGAAATGCTAGCTGAGTTCACAGGAGCGAAGCCGAGACCTTTGGGACATGGAGCTTCCCACTCCTGGGGCATGCACCCAGCGTCCACACCCGGCAGGGGCATTGCCGCGCAGACCCTGGTGCCGGGGCAGGCCTGGCCAGAGCRGGTAATGCAGCACAGTCCAGCACCACCCACCTAATGAACCAGAAAGGTATTATCAGCCTGAACAGTGCTAGAGGAGCATGCTTCGAGCTCTTCATCTCTCTCCATTAGGCTGCTTTCCAATCAGCGTTGATCACTGGGCTGGATCACATTTGGCCTTAACTTTTAAGCCTTTAATCTTGTTGAAAATCTTTGTCCCAAAATATCCGAAGTCCGGGTCCTCACTCTGCAGATTAGAGGAGGGTAGCAGTCTGCCCCTGCTAAAGGGTATCGAGTTTCCACACAAAGTATTACGTGGGAAGAGCCGAAAGGATCCACACTCAGCCTTGCTGAGAGCAGAATGGGCAGGAGGACATCAACCTTTCTAGAAAAACTCCTGTTGACAGCATTGAGTTTGGTCAGCACAGGCAAGCACACAACCATCTGATCCTTCTTCCAAAGCTCTACGCTCCCAGTGGCCTTGCACCTCCTGCAGACCCAGGGTAGCTGTCTGCTCTCCTTTCCACACCACTCCTGCATGCTGCGGAGAGGAATGGCAGAKCGACATGACCAGGGCAGACCACAGAACAAAAACAAGTATCTGTTGCATTTGCTGCCTTCACATGCTGAAGGGAAAGATGCATCTGTTTGCAAAAAGTCAGAGCAGCCCTGGTTCCAAACAGCATTAACTCTGTGGCATCCACCTAACCATCYCCCCTGCAGCTTCTTTCCCCTCTCGGAACAGCTTGTAGAGTTACTAAAGCCAGACCCTTCTGCAGTGAATTTAACTGCGTGAGGGGACAGCAGTTCTTTGTATTTCCAAGCCAGTTCGAGGCAGGCAGAACTGGAGAGGCAGTGTGTCCCACTGCCCACCACCCAAACCAGTTGCATCCTTGCACAGATCACTTCCCSTTCCAACATCTCATCCTCAGAGAAAGAGGCGCCTGGCTGCTCTTCTGTGCAGTGCCAGCAGGAGTTCAGCCTTTGCTGGACCTCTTGGTGCTACCATGACATTGGCGCATGCTTGTGCTGGGAYGTCTGTCTTGCTAAGACCACTAAAAGACAAGTGGGAACATTAAAGCCACAGAACTCTASAAGAACAGTGTTTTCCACTGTCCAAACAGGACAGGACAACTGGAAAAGGCTTATTGTTCAAAACAGTGTATTACCAATTCTATTTGGCTCTATTTCTTATTAACTCTAATAGACCCTATTTATTTCCACCTCTATTAAGCTCTACTCACTCGCTAGCGACTATCCCTACCCTAACTAGTATGTGCCACGCTGGGTCCAGCCCCATCACTTGCAGCCGCCGCGTTGGTGGCGCAGGTGCAGGTGGGACAATGTGGGGCTGTTGGGCTTTGGCCGTGGGTGGCGTTGGCACGGCCATGGCAAGGGCTGCTGCCAGCACGGGCACTGCCAGCCGGGGGTTGCCGCAGGGACAGGGGCTGGCCCAGGGGAGCAGCCCAGCTGCTGCGCCGGGCTGCACGGGGCGGAAGGTGGGAAAGCCCAGCCCTGGTGCCAAAGGTGGCAGCTGTGGTGCGGGAGGTGCAGCCTGGTGCGGTGCCGGAGCCCCGCGCTGGAGGCCAGCCGGGGCCTGGCTGCTGGTTGGTGGTGCCAGGGATGGGGCAGTGTCATGGTTTAACCCCAGCCGGCAACTAAGCCCCACCCAGCCGCTCACTCACTCCCCTCCAGTGGGATGGGAGAGAGAATCAGAAGGGTAAAAGTGAGAGAACTCATGGGTTGAGATAAAGACAGTTTAATAGGGAAAGCAAAAGCTGCGCACACAAGCAAAGCAAACCAAGGAATTCATTCAGTCCTTCCCATGGGCAGGCAGGTGTTCAGCCATCCCCAGGACAGCAGGGCTCCATCACCTGTAACGGTGACTTGGGAAGACAAACGCCATCACTCCGAACGTCCCCCCTTCCTTCTTCTTCCCCCAGCTCTACATGCTGAGCATGACGCCATATGGCGTGGGATGTCCCTTGGGTCAGCTGGGGTCAGCTGTCCCAGCCGTGTCCCCTCCCAACTCCTTGTGGCCCCCCAGCCTGCTCGCTGGTGGGGTGGGGTGAGGAACACAAAAGGCCTTGGCTCTGTGTAAGCACTGCTCAGCCATAACAAAAATGTCCCTGTGTTATCGACACTGTTTCCAGCACAAATCCAAACCATAGCCCCACACTAGCTACTGTGAAGAAAATTAACTCTATCCCAGCCAAAACCAGCACAGGCAACCCCGAAGCTCTCCCTGCCTGCTGCTCCAGCAGGGTCGGGAAGCTGGGGGGCAGCTGCCTGGGAAGGGGTTTGGGTGCTGCTGAGGCCAGGAGCTGCTTTAGCCCAGCACTTTGTTTCTGGGGACCTACGAAGGGGAGACGCCGGCGTGTCCTGCGGTGGAGCTGGTGCAAACGCCTCCTCCTCCACCCCAGCTCCCCGCACAGACCAAGGACCTTGGTGGCTTCCTGAGGGGCAGCTTTCCTCCMGCTCCTCATCCAGRCACGATGCAGCCGGGGCTCTCCTTTTGTGGCCCACTCTTGGCTTGCACCGTGCCAGCACCTSGGCATGGTCCAGCTTAAAGTTGGGGCTATAATAGAAGCATCGAAGCTAAAAAATGCAAAGGAGAAGAGTGAGTTGCCACCAGTTCCTGCCTGGAAAACACAAATATATGAGAACTAAGACTTTTAATTGCAAAAGCCAAACTTCGGTATTGAAAAGGACTCTCRGGGGCATTGGAAACCTCAAGCTTGGGCTGTCTCAAACATCACGATACGGTTCTCTCAAGTCATAACCAGCCCTGGGTTTTTACCTGAGAAATGCCCTGAGAGAGAAATGAAGGTAAGGACATTTATGGCCATCCCCATTTCCTCTGTTGCCAAGGCTTATTTGATTTGAACATGAGTCTCTCCCACCAGTTTCTGTGCAGAGGAACTGATTTACCTTTCTAGAAGCAGGAGCAGCTGCTGCTTCTGCTGGAAATTCACCCCCGGAGTTAGACAAATAGGACACCTCTGGCAGTTAGTGCAGCCCATGGAGGTCAAGCTSACGATGGAAGCTTTCCATGCTCTCCATTTCAAAAACTCTCCCAAGTCCTCTTCTTGCCAGCACTTCCTTCTTGAACATTTCCTCATTGATGGCAACAAAGAATCCATCATAAACCCACCAAATGGACTGGAACTCGTCACTGTGGGCAATTTTCCAGAGCTGCTTGAGAAAGGAGAGGTCTTCAGTTTTGCCAGCASTCTCCTCAGAAGAAGCAGGAGTGTCTCTTTCAGTAGTGCTGTCATCACTCCAAGCTTGGAAAGACGACTCTTCCATCGTTGCTTCCATCGTTGCAGTGTCCCCAGCTGCTTGATCATCCCACTCAGGAGAGGCTGAGCCTGATCACTCCCCCAGCTCATCTGAGGAAGAGGAGGAGGAGATTTCAGCTRTTGACGACTCCCTTTGAAACCATCTGCTCTCATTTGGTCTCAACCTTTCTTCTGCAACCATAGCTCTGGCCAGCCAGGCTTGATCCTGCCAGCACCAATCAAAGGCCAACTGGCGTCAACTGCGGGTTCCCATGGGACATTCTCAAACGTCACTGTGGTGCCCGTGCTGCATGGCGGTGACATCACAGGGTGGTACCTGCGACCTGGCTCAAGGGAGCAGCAAGAGGAGACATTGCTGAAGAGCACTTGTTGCTTTTCACTCCCAGGGCCACCGGTGGTGGGACTCCAGGGCCCAGAAGTCAATAAAGCTGTGTTGAACGGCCGTAGGCAATGARAGGACYGTGCTGTGTCCGGCTGCATCCAGGAGTGGGTCCGCAGRKGGGAGCGGGGCYGGCTGCGGTGCTGGGCATCCCAGTGCCCCCTTTGGGCGGCTTTCCAGCTGGGCACCTCTGACACCTGCAGAAATGTCCTTGTGGTCTTTGCTGTGCTGGTGGCTCTTGAGCTCCTGCTTCACAGCCTTTGGCAGAGAGTGGGGAGCAGCAGAGCTGGGGCTGCAGCCAGTGCCCAGAGTGCTGGGTTGGTGGGGTCCCTCCTCATCCAGACGTTGCTTCACCTTCCCTGTGTGTTATCCTGACTAGGTCCTTCCTCCTTCATTTCCCTCTGGGTTGTGCAGCGGTGTGGGGAAGTCTGTTTCCCAAGCTGAATGAATGCAAGAAAATAGAAATCTCTTCCCATTTGCTCCCCATTTCCTCTCTAGACAGAGAAGGGCTCTGTGATTTGAAGAGCACTGCTTCTGCAAGGGAATAGGCATGCGCCCAGCCAATGCTCCCCTCCCAGATTTCAGCAGTCTCCCAGGGGCTGCTCTGTAGAATGAACTGGAAGGAAAACACTACGAAGGCTGTGCAAAGGAAATGGAAGAAACGGGAGGTGTGCAACCCCCCCTTTTCTTGCTTCTCTTTCCTCTTCCAAATGTAGGAATGAAAGCAACAAAATCAATCCTGCTCTGTAAAGCTTTTTCATCAACCCCCTCTCTACAGGATCAGGAGCTTTTTCTGTAAAGGAGAGGTCTGATCTCAAAAGCCCAGAAGTCAATAAAGCTGTGTTGAACAGTTGTAGGCAATGAGAGGGCTGTGCTGTGTCCAGCTGCATCCAGGAGGGGATCTGCAGGGAGGAGTGGGGATGGCTGCAGCGTTGGGCATCCCAGTGCCCCCATTTCTGAAGTTTTTGTGATTCAGTGGAAAAACATCTTACAAGCCTTGGCTGCACATTCTTTAAAAGCCAAGCAAAATACTCCCATCTCAAAACACTGCAGGACTGCACAGCAGTAATTTCTAGTCTTCCCAGGCACTGATWGTATTTTTGCTCCAAGAGAAGCCTAATGGGCTGGTGAAAGATCAGCATCTTTCCCTCTGAGCTGCCGGGCCACTTTCAGAATAGCCCAGCATACAGCTCAGCCCAGCCAGGACAGTCAAGCTGTGCCTGATATGGGTTGTCATAACCTTTGTCACAGCAACCAGGCACCCTCGTGCTCCAGGCATGTGGTGCTGTGACATGCTCTGACCTTTCGGTGCRCTTCCTCCCTGGCACTGGCTGAATTGTGCCCTTCATCCTTTGGCTTCTCTGGCCCTGGAGGAGTTTAACTGGGAGGAAGACGTTTTGCCTTTTGTTTCTTACATTTGATGAGAAAGGGAAAGGGGTGCATGAAGAAGTTTGCCCTGAAATACCCTCTCTGGATTTGAAGAGCTGGCCACAGTTTTTCTTGAGCCAGCTTTACATGTTCAACATAAGCCATACTGACCCAATGCTCCAGGCACTACCACAGTACTGATAAAGCTCCTTCGGGCCAGCATTTAAACATCTGTGAACAAGGACTCCTCGTATGCCCCGAGATCTGTCCCGCAGCTTGAAACACTCCCTGGTAGCAARCTAACCTTTCAAAGACACTATGAATACTTCTGCCAAGCAAGGGGAAAGGGTTTCCCTTATTGAAACACATTGCAGCAAGCTTTTCCATGGCATAAACCCTCTTTGTGCCAGCAGGATCAATGCAAAGGACCCATCTATGGTACCCAGTATCTGAGCTCCTGCTTCTCTCTCTCTCACAGCCCAGTGTGAGGCAGGTTGGCTGCAGCATTTTGTGAGCTCTGTAACAGGGGAGGCTATTTCTACGGTGACAGAGACCCAGCAGACAGCTGAGAGCCCAGAACAACTCCTGAGCTCACCTTGTTAGCAGTCCCAGATTACTGTTCTCTAAGAATCTGTTCTAAGCATTGGCTAAGTTTGGAAACAGTGCTAAAAGCAGGCTTGCTGCTATCATGCCAATGAATGAAGAGCTTGTCAACAGAGGGAGATTCACCAGCAGCAGGACAAGGGAGCAGCACAATCATTACTGTAGAGTATTTCCTCTATAGAACGGTTCGTATCTAAGCATGAGTCCTCCAAAATGCTGTAGCGGAGCTTTAATACTGCATTAAGTGCTGGGAAATGGAAGGAGCAGAGGGTATTTCACCGTCTAGCTTCAGACTTTTGCAAATGGGTGTGAATCCTCCACCCAAAACACAGATGCAACTAACAAGCCAGTTCCTAACACGTTCTGACCCTTGGAAAGTGTCCATGTTCAGCTTTTGGCTTTCACTTTATCTCAGGAAAATCCTCAGCAATTTAGGCTTGCTCCGAGGGTGAAGCTCACCAAGTCTTCACACAAGCCAAGGAACAGCAAGCAATGTGCTGTTGCTGGCAGCAGGGCAAACCCTTTGGGGTGGAGAGCCAGGACCCAGCGATTCCCATCTCTACCTTCAGGAAGCAACTCATTCCGTTTTCTCCTGCGAAAGCAGAAAGGGGAAGAAAGGAGCTGGTTGTCACGGGAAGATGGACAGGTCAAAAAAAAGGGAGGTGCTACAGCTGCAGTGAGTTTGAGATGTGCTGCTCTGAGTCATCCTGAGGTGTAGGAGAAGCCACTGTCCCCTGCAGCACCTCAGGCCTTCTCAGAAGAATTATTTCCCACCACGAGTCACCCAGCCCTACATTTCTTGGTCAGTTTTACTCCCTCTTGCAGAGCAGACACATTCCTCTGCCTCTGCCTCTCATCTCAATGCCAGGTCCGCAATGCGCCTGATAGATAAACCAAGCCCTATCAAGACCAAGAGCATTCTTGTCTATTACTGTACCTTGACCCATTGTACGAGATCTTTTTTATCAACTCCTGGAGATGTGGGAAGCAGCTGGAACCYGGGATCCATGGGAGGAAGGGACAGCATATCAGGCATCTCAAAAATAGAAAGATCAGAAAGGTTAGGCTTGAACCAAGTGAGGCAGACAAAGCCCATAACCCCTGCCAGGAGGATGAGCAGTGCAAACAGTGGATGCCTGTATCTGAAGTAGAGATTTTTTTCCCAGTCACAGCAGAGGAATGTGTTTTAAGCAGCTGGCTTTTGGCCTTCTGTTTTGTTTACTCTTCCAAAGACAAAACCAGAAGTGACGCCATATCCCGCTTTATTGAAGCACAGAAGGAAGCATCTGGGAAGGGGAGGCAAAACATGACAAAGTCCAGGCCAGCCTAAAAGGGAGACAGCCACAAACCCTCCTGGTCAGCTGGCTGAATATGTAGATATTTATCTACACAGCCTGCTACCACAGCCAAATGGAAAATATCTGCTGGGCTTTGGGATGCTCCAAGCAGCCAGGAGGAGAACAGGGGGAATATCACACTCAACTGCTCCTCAGGGATTGCTTGGTTTCCTGAATAACCACCACTGCACAGAAGGACCAGAYGCTCAGCTAATGTGAGCAGGCTCCACAGCCTCCACCATAGCTGCATTCATACTTACACCAGTTCAAGAGCCACATGGCTACTGCCCAATTTTCAAGCTCRTGGTAACTTTTAACCTGTGCAAATAGAAGCAGAATAGCAGAATGAGGAAGTGATCCACTGAAACTTGTCCTGTGTGAGGGACTTCCCTGGAGAACCAGCATGAGAAAGGCACTGCCTACCCAAAGAAGTGCCACACTAAACCATGCACTGGAGAATGGCCAAGCACTGGTTCAAGCTTGGTGCTTTATTCACAGAAGACAGTACCTTGCCAAGTGCGGGCAGTGGCTGAGCACTGTTATAATTAGAGCTGAGGTGCCAGGCCAGTTGTTTCCTACTGCTGTTATGTTTATTACRCGTCTTTCAGTATTTTATATTCACYTGTAGAGAGCTGGTGTCCGATTTCAGGGGGTAGGAGAACTTCATGCTAAGAGCATCCAGTGTTTTGTTTTCCTGGAGTTTCCTGCAGGAGTTATGCAGAATGGTCCTCATCGCAAACCTAGGGGCACCACAAAGGCTCGTAACTAGAAGGCAGAGGGGAAGGGCCCCACCTGCTAAGTCAACTTCTTGAACAATTACGGTTGGCAGCATTTAGTTCTGTCAAATTACTTCAAGGGTAATTTTTCTAATTAGCAAATGTTTATTAGAAATTGCAGAGGTACAGTAAGGGACTGGCACAGGGAGGGATAGGCTATTTCATCTGCAACTGTCCTGACCTTCAGGGAAAAAACCCTCCAGCAAAACATAGTTGCCGTAAATATTTACACCATGACAAAAGATGTCAGAAATGCAAGCTGTTGACATTACAGGATACTTAGCCAAAATGAAACCTTATGCCTTTCAAACTGCGAGCTGTAAAGACCAGCAAGTTTTATGACAGTGTGATATGCTATCTTAGAGTTTAGAGGGCAGGAAAGTGCAGCTGACACTGAACACACAATACTAATTTCTTTGAAGGAAGTTCATTTCCAAATGATACAGAACTGTCTAACTCATTGTCAAGTTCTGGATCTAAACCAAGCAAGTTCATAAAAGGGTTAGACAGATCGATGCAGAACGGGTTCACCAGCATTTTTATGTCCTGGGCTGTATCCTCTGGCTCAGGGGATGGCCAGGAGCGTGGTGCACACCGGCATCTTCCCTTAGTGTCTGCTGCTAGCTGGATGGATGTTTGGTCTGACTTGCTTGTCACATACAGCCAGCCAAGACTCAAGTATTCGAGGCTCAATTTTGTTGGCGCAAAACAAAGCCTCCTTGCCTGGTGGTGTGGGATTTTACAGGCTTGTTTCTCGAAGTGCCTCATGCATTTAGTTCTTCCTTCTGTCTCTTGTGAGCCTGAGCAGAAGACAGGCCACCATCTCCAAAGAGGGCAGACACCTCCACACAGGGCTGCTCTGCTTCTTGTTTGTGAAGTATTACAACACACTGTGCAAACAAACAGTCTAACCTCGGATGAAACAGACGTCTTAGATAAATACCATGCATGGGATTAGTCACACTGATGTTGCAATCATTGGTGTCATGGATAAAAATGACCCAAAGAAGAGGAGTATGAGAATCTTCCATCCTGGCTTATTTACATTAATTATAAACAAAGACTCCCAACTCTCTTGTGCTAGCCCAACAACTACTTGCACCTATCTGTTGTTTGTTATCTTAGCTCAGGACTATGCTAGAGCAGATTTTCTGCCACACCTCTGGAGAAGGCTGACTTGTTCTTACAACTTCAACCAAACAGCAAAAGCATGATTTTACTGCAACTGTTTTATACATGTTTCTTGCACAGTTACAGGAACAATTCCTTGCTGCTATAAAGATGTACCCTCATCTTACCTCCAGATGACATAATTACATGCTAAAGGTTCCTGGTGCCAACCACACCATAAGCTCTTACATAGGTGGGTGTCCTTGTTCAGTGTGGTACAGCACCAAACACTGCCCCTGAGCTGAGCCGTGGTTGCTGCTCTGCTGGTGATATTAGCAATCACAATGGTTGCTCTGGGCTTAGACTGTGGAGAGGAGGCTTTAGCATTAAAAAAAAAAATCACTAGCAAACTCATTAAATTGTTTTAAGTTAAACATATCTTTTATACAACCCCTCCCCTTCCCAAGTGAAATACAGCTGTGCAGATGTGATGCTCTTACAGCTTTTGACCTAATGCTTTTATGCAGTAGAGGAGGTAGAAAGATGATACAAAGCCCACACATGCTGAACCACCTTTGCAGCAGGAAAATCAAACTTCTTACATAGTAAAAGCAACCACAGAGAGTCAGGTTATTGGGCTAAAGCAATTGGTCAGGTGGAAAAACAGATATCTGACTGGTTTTCTTAGGAGTGGGTGACTACTTACACAGATTGTGCAACTACTCTGTCTCTGCTCTGCAAACACAGCCTGATGTCCAAACACCAGCATCTGTAACAGCATTACTCTGTATTGATATCATTTGCGTGCATTTTGTAAATATACAAACAGTGACTCATAACTGACAGGCCTGGAGAAACCCAGGGTAGGGGTTGTAACAGAGGCTAAGTCATCACCTTCTCATTTGTCCAAAGATACCATCGTACGTAATGGGACTGACTGCAGCGGGGTAACTCCAGAGAGGAAGCAACCATGGATGCCGAGGCCAAATTCTCCTGCCCGTGCTTGCCTGAGGCAGAGTCCCACAGCAGCACACACTCGCTCTGGCAGCTCAGTGGCATTCGGTCTAACTGGCAACAGCAGCCCTGGCCTGGCAGGATGTCCCACAAAGGTGGACGTTCACGCTATATCCTCACCCAAAAGCACCTCTTCCCCCCAGCCCTGTGTGTGCCATCCCACCCTCCAGAGAGCTACACTGAATTAGCACTGGGCAAGTGGAAAAAAGTACAGAAGATACTAGATGGAAATTAATGTTTAACCTTTGTCTGCCTTACACTACTGGCAAATAGTTGCAGGCAATCCAGAAATTCTTTCCACTCACTTGGTTTCTAATTTGTGAGCAACTTTATTTCTTCTGCCATGCAAGGAGGTCTGCTGATCAACAGCAGACCTGAGGAAACCTGGTCCCTCATGGATTTAGTATTTGGATAATTAGTTTCTGCATTTTGGGGGTTTTTTTTCTTCATGGCTACTATGGTTTGAGTCTGTTACAGCCTCTTTATTGGTCAGTGTATTGTAAGGTCTCTAACCACTGGCTATGTGGTTTCAGAGATCCCTTGGGGACCTTTAAAAGCTTTACTGTTCTTTGAGCTTTTCACTGAACTGAAGCATGGCCACCACGTTCAAAGCCACTGGCAGGCAGTCAGCACAACCAAAGCACAAACGTGTGCCATCATCAAATTCAGCTTGAAACAGATGGAAAAGGAAGCCAATAGTGAATCATATAATAGCCTAGCAAAAATCCTTTAAAACGCAAGAGAATTGCAATACCAAATGTGAAAAGGCATCAAATCAGAAAATTCTTGTTTGTAGCCTCGTCTCCTCAATTCCCAGAGATATAGCCTGAACCCCCACACCAAAAAGCTTGAACAGTCTTGATCAGCTACCAGATCTTCAGCYCTGAATGCCCAGACAGTAGAGAAGCTCTTCAGTCCAAATCTGGAGTCTTGTTCTTCTCTCACAAACAGTAGCCAGCCACAACTGCCTAGCATAAACCCTCCTGTCACAAGAGGAGAGTCAGTCCTTTATCCTTGCAGCCCGTCACCCTGCAGGACTGCCTGGTACCACTGGAGAAGCAGTAGCTGTATATAAATGGATGGATGATTCATGCTGGGACACTGGTCTATTTTCTTGTCCCCCCAACACGATCTCACCCAGCACTAGAGAGCTGTAAAGTCAGTTCCCTGCGTGGTCCCACTCCAAGCTGCAATGGCGACACTGGGCTGCACAACCAGAGACGTCAGTGGCTTACTGGAGGATGTGATCCTTAAGGCTTTGTCCGGTTGTAATTAAGCCATCTCATTCTTCTTGATGAAGGCTTGGTGGGGAGGGTATCCTGCCCGCTTTACTCAGCAGTGTCTGAAAACACCGTGTGAGCAAGCACTCGGCAATATCTGAAAATATCGTGTGAGCAAGCAGGCAGTGTGGGAATAGGGACAGAGGCTGCTAGGATCTGCTTGCAGGCTGCAGAAGGAAGAGCAGAGCCATGCTAAGACCATCAGTTTGAGCTTCCAGTGACCTCATCCCGCCTCCTCACCTCCCTCGACATGCATCCAGAGGCGCACAGTCATCTCCACGTCCTTCCTCTCTTGCCCAGCAGTGCCCGGCTGTGCTCCTCACTCCTGCCTTGGGCAGCCCAGGTCTGGGCTGGGGCCACTGCACCACCCCAGAGGTGGAAGCCAGGACCTGAGCACTGGCAGGGTGGGGGGCATGCAGGAAAGAGCAACCCCGGGTTGCAGCGAGCTCACTGCAGCACAAACAGCCAAGGTGTTTTACTCCTTCAAGTACCCTCTACTTTGAGATTATTCAAATAAAGGTTGTTTCATTCACAGGACAATTGAAGCTTGCAAGACAAGTAACTGGTGGGACAGCTACTCACTAGCAGCCCTGATTATTATTCAAGACCCAGGCTGGTGTTTACTTTAAAGACCCTCCATGTTCCAGTACAGCTCTTCCAGTACCCACAATAGTTCGGCAACATCTGAGACTACAGTAACCGTTAAACTGTTGTCCCGTGGTTTGGGTGAAAACTTGCGTTAAACAATATCAAGACTTATTCTGAGATAAGCTAAGCAAMGTTGAGCAAACAGGAGATGTGCTCTCGCAACAGAAAGCTGTGCAGAGCCCCAGGCTAGGCAGAGCGCTGCCAACGCCTCTGTCTCAAGAAGTCAACTCCAAGGGCCRCCTAACCTCATCTCTTATCCAGAGCAACCCCAGACACTTTCCAAGGAGGTGCAAGAACCCCAGCCTGCCTGCATAGGTCTCAACCTGCCCTCCAATACCTCGGGACTGGTTTATGTCTGGACCATAACACCTGTTACTCCCTCGGAAGGGTATCACCCTTCATTACAACACGAGGTCTCCTTGCTTCCCATTTAAGAACATGAGTTAGACACTCCATCTTGCTAAATTTATGGCCTCACCAACTTCTGAAGACAATGAGACACATATAAGTAAACTCAATCAGTGGTTAAAATGATTTTTGCACAGCCCAAYCATCCTTTAGCTAAGTTCCACAGTTTCATGGGAACAAGCCCCAGACAGGCCGGAGATGCTGGGAACAGGAGGTTCTCCCCAGCTACCACACAATACATACCATTCCTGGGTAGCTATTTGTTGCCACCAATTGTGCTGGGAACAGCACTGTGCCCTGTGACACTGTGGATTCGATATATAAAAAAAACAAAAAGAGAAAAAATAGGTCAGCCTTGACAAGATCTGCTTGACTCAGCCCTGCTGCTGAGTTTAATATTGTTGGAGAATTGCTCCATGCAGGGAGCAATTTAGAAAAAGCTTGATGAGGAAAAGCTTGTGATGAGGAAAGCTCATCTGCTTTACTTTAGACCAGCTGCATGCCTGTCCAGGACAGATGCACTTGGCATGTATATGGAGATGGCTCATACATACTGAAGGAGCAACTCACTCAATAACCACACATTTATGAGACAGTTTCTAATCAAACCCTTCCTCCAAGCAAAGATAACAGGCTATCCTTGACATTCTCACCACAAGTATGTGACAGCTCCAGCACTCTGCTGTCTACAGCACACAGCAGCTTCATTGTGCAAGGACCCACCAAGCAAACGTGACAATCCCAGCCTCAGGGCACCCGTCCCCTGTCTAACTCAGAAAATCTTGTGCTAGGAACTTACTCTAATTCTACATCTTGAGTAAGACTTCCAAGCTGTCTGCAGTACACTGGCAAATCGCATGGCAGTGCCTCTAACTAAGATACATGCCTGCTTTCTTAATGCTCTGCTCCGCGTGGGTGCACAAAGCATGGGAGATGTCTTTTTACTGTAGGTGAAAAAAATGTCATTCTGTTCAAAATTTCATTGCTGCTATTGCTTCCTACATTGACTTCTCTCTAGACTACTGTGGTGTGATGAGACAAGGAGGACTGCCTACCCTTGAGTTAGACAGCTAATAAGCTACAAGCCACAGGCCTTGCCCTGGGAAGCCACCGAGCTCTGACTTGCACAAAAGCAGTAGTTTAGAAGAGGGRTCAGCAGTCTTTCAGAAAAGGACAGTCCTTCTTTTCTAAAGCAAGAATTGGACTTGGCTTAGGAGCAGCCCATGACTCTCTCCCAGAGGTGCAGCTGACCTGTCCGAGTTGCAGGGGGAAGCACWGGGCTCCCCTGGCCACTGAGCTCCAGGCTCAGCAGCTCCAGCACTAGCACCCATGAGCCACCATCCACCACCAGCTGCTTTGTCTCCCCCCTCCCAGCCCCGCTGCACATTGGTGGAGTCTGCCCAGATAGTGGGAGAATGTGTGATTCACCTGGCAGGTGAACAAATACATTGGCACAGCCCCTACAGAGGTTAAAATTGGAGAAGAAGAAAGTTTTTTCACTGCTCAGCCTCACCAAGTTGGTGGGCCAGGAGTCAGAGATGACCCTCCATGTGATGGCTAAGGATCAAGAAGGCAGGGGAACTGGGATCAGCAGAGACATCTTCATATATGAAATAGAAACCACCAAGATCAGGTGAAGAGGGAGGACAGTCCAGTCACAGACAGATGTATGTGCTTTATCTAGATAGCGCAGCAGCTGCTGGTATAAAGCAAGGGGCAATGGCTGCAGGAGACGAGCACAACTAAAACAAAGCAAGCAGCTCTGCAAGAACCTGTATTCTGGGAAAAGATCAGTTGCACCTTCAAGCACAAGAGTCTGTGCCAGGAGCCTCCTGCAACTGGAGGGGCTTCACTCAGGCTTAGCAGGGGYGAACAGCACAAGTGCCCAGCGAGGGGTTGCTCAGCCAGCCCTGCTACAGTGAGCAGCCACATAGCTATGATGGGAACCCAAGGAGGGGACCCAGCAAACAGCAAAGCAGAGCCCTCTGCTCGCTGCACAACCCACCTCCCCATACACCTCTTCATCACCAAGAACGTAGCATATTGAAATCTCATTTCCTAAGTTAACAACTTACGAGATCATGTTGCCTCACCTTGATTACTAGTAAGCCTGTGAGTGATTTCAGCTTCTCCTGTGAAGCCTGACTGTCTCAAAAACATCACATTTCTACGCATTCTGAAGGAAAAGAGAAATCCCTCAGTGAGCAAGTAGAGAGAGGAGCCATATTTGGCTCCTGCTAAGGAAAGGGCTGCCTGCTGGCTGGCCAGCAAACACACATACACACTTCCCCAAGTTGGGAAGTAGCCAGGGCACAGGGTGCCTCCAGCCCAGTTGGTATTTAGGGGATTTGGGAGAGAAGCRAGGATAGCGAGGGGTATTAAAGAGTTACTGCATCAGAGGCAAGTATGAGTGATGTCAGACTTCACCAAACCTGTTGTTCACAGAGCAATTTGTCCCTTGCTTAGGTTACACTCAGGAGTTTAGGCTACGGGCTTTCTCTCTTCTCAGTGGGTATCACAAGGTGTCAGCTCTGCTAAAGCAAAGTGGAGCAGCCCCAGAGTAATGGCACTGGAATGACACTGAGATGAATTTTGGTTCAGGTCCCAGTTTTGCTTTTGGCATCCAGAGGCGTTTGCTTGTTCTATGTCCCCTTTTCACCCCTGGTGGGACAGCATTGTCTCCCAGCAGGGACTGCTCCTCCAGCACATGTGGCACAGGTCTCCACTGTGCAGACACACGACCAAGGTAAGACCACCAGAAACAACCTCCTAATTACCAAAACCAAGCCCAAGAAAGTCATTAAAGGACAAACAATCCCTGACCACTCAAGTCAAGTCCCTATTGTCTACCTTAATGCACTGTTCCCCCATCACAGGGCACACTGGATCTGCTTGCTTTCAGGGTATCGCACATCCCTCCAGCTGCAGAGCTTCCCCTCTCCGACTGCTCTGCCCAGGGTGGATGGAAGAGGAACAGGCCATGCTGCCTGCCACCTCCCCCAGGGCAACTTTCCCTGCTTTTCCAGAAAGAGCTGCTCAGTGGAGGAACCCTGCTAGACTTCTACTTTTGAAATTGTTTTTTCCTTCCAGCTGATGATGACCTACATAAGAAGCAGGTCACTGGAAAAGGAGAGATGTTTTCCGAGGCAGAGGAGAAAAGCCAAGCAGTTCCCCCACTGCGCGTGCTTCTGAGGACAAAGTGAAGCGCTGTTTCCCAGGGGTCCCACTCAACAGCCTCCTTCATGTTCTTCCTGTCGGAAATCAGCGGGAGCTGCTGGGATCCCACTGGGGACACCATCAGACCCTGAGCAGAACACTAGSCTAGTTAAGGACCAGCTCCATGGGGGACCAAGGGGAGCTTCAGGAACATAAACCCTCCTCATGTGAACAGTAAACATGCCACGTGCAGCCCCTGTGCACAAGGCTGTGAGCCTGTGCAATGGCCCAGCTGCGTGAGATTCAATCCACCAGGCAAGGCAAGCTCTCGTCAAACAAGCAGCAAAGGAAGGGAAGGAGAGAGCAGGAAGATGTGAAGCAGACAAGTCCCCACCATGATGCCCATGGTGCAATGCTTCCCCAGCTGAAGGAAGCATCTGGTTGTAGAAGGTCTGCAGACCACAGGAATATGAGACCAAGTTGTCCCCAGCTGCAACAGTACCCTACCTGAAAATGTGGCAGGCAAGAAGCAGGGTTAGAAGAGCTTGAACTCAGTTTACTTCTCAACCTTTAGTCATTTCTGCTCCTTTATGGGGAGCATTCCTAAAGGCTTGCTACAATAAAGTACAAACTGGAAATGAGAAGGATTTGAGTAGCCGAGAGAAGAGAGACCCTGGGATATCCCTTCAGCATCAGTATGGTTTAAGGCATGGCAGCACGGAACTGGACTGTCTCAAGATGTTGTCTCCAGCACCATCCTGTCTAATCTTACAGCTGATCTCTCCCCATCTTCAGATCCCCCTCTCAAATGGGAGACAACACTGTGAAAGATATAGGCCAGCATATCTAATCCCCACACCAACTGGTGCACTGCAAGCAGGAAGCAGCTAGCTACCTACCCAAGGGTAACGCAAGAATCTATTAGAGAAATGAATGTAACGTGATCCTGCCTGGGGCTCAGAGTCAGTCCCAGAAGGATATACGGAGCGAGTAACCAGAGCAGACAAGGCTAAGAAGCTCTCTCAAACAGCCTGATGGCTCAAAGAGCTCCAGTAACAATAGTGCAAGTCTGGTAACTAGGTCACAGTTATGATCCTTAATTAATCCTGAAGAGACCCCATCTGCCATGGGGAACATGACAGATAAGGTAGCTCATTAAGCCCAGAAGCACGCCAGGGGTAATGCCAGACCCCTCCAAGCCCAGAGGCTTGGAGACAAAATCCCGTTTGGCAGCAGCAGCTGCTTTGCCCATCCTGCTCTCTGCCAAGCTTTTAGCCAGCAGATGCACCAGGCTCTCCCCATCTCCTCCGAGGAAGCGACAGCAGCCTGTTCACTAGCCACTGCCCAAACCACACTGACATAAACCATGAAACAGGAGAGGGTCGGGATCGAAAACAGCCYGGGACAGGCAGACATGGGGCTCCAGCAGAGGAGCCATACCAAATCCTGCTAGAGAGCTGATTCTACAGGCTCCCTGCACTGTGCTTCACRCGCAACCCTGCTCTTCTCCCCCACACCTCTCTGTGCCAGGGTGTGCTATCCCAAGTCGTTTCTTCCCCTGACTCCTCTGGGAGAAGCTAAGAGATACCAGCTTCTCCGCATGCACTGCCTCAGCTTGCAGTGTTAAATTAACATGCTGGGCTGGCAGTCACAGCCCTGAGACACGGGTGCTGCAAAGGGGCATCAAGGCCAGTGGAGAAAAGGGCCTGACACTGCAGCTGAAGTTAGGAGAGGTCGTGTGCTGGCAGGGCCAGGTTGTTCACTTGGCAGAAAGACCTGTCCCTGACCATGACAGCGGAGAGCCCATCTGGCAGCAGGGTGGCAGAGACTGGCTAAGGGCATGGATGGCTGACACCTGGGACAACAGTCTAGGTGCATGTGATCTGCCCTGGACTCTACACCTAGCTGAGTTCAGCATCTACACATGATCCCTATGTCTTGATCTGCCCAAATTCAGTGGTGACAGGGAGATAAGCTGAGATAAGTTGATTGAATTTTCAAGCCCTGCTTCTGCTACCTGAGCAATTAAAAAGCAGCTGCCAGCAACAAAGATGGCAAAACCTAACAGGGCTTCTGAGGACTCAGCACAGAGCAGGAGCATTGAAAACAGTTATTTCAAAGGAGAGATGTGTGATTAATAAGCCCTAAACTAACAATTGTTCGGAGATGGGGGCAGCTTAGTACTAATGCCATGTCTCCAAGAACCCTTATTAAGGTGTCACTTGTGCTCACTACCACCCCCAAAGGCATTGTATTCAGCAACATGCACAACTGACAGCACTCCAGGGAACAGACAGGACTCCATAGAATTAAACCAGAACAAGTAGCAAGGAGAAAAGCTGCCAAGTAAACATAAAACAGTATTTCTACCAAAGGAAACGTTGAGTAGCAGAGCAATCAAACTCCAGGCATACGCACCATCACCATACACATGCACTGTTCTCCCTCATCCAAATGCAGCTGGGTGAGGGACTGCACTGCCGTGAGATCACTCCATGAAAACTAGGTCACTGGCTATCAAGCCCAAGAGACAGTGCAAGGACTTTGGGAAGGATGTACTGAAATCACTTCTTCCAATTAGAACACAAGCTTAGGAAGCAGCTCTAGTTTATTTGCTCCTGTAATTGGAGCTTTAAATCTCAATTACTCGCTCAAAATCTCATTGTCCTTCATGGTAAATATATCTTGACAGGGTTTTTGCTGTGGAGGACACATGCAGTTTTGGGAACCAAGCTGAAGCAAACATAGGTAAGGTTATCAGCGTTCTGAGACAGTAGCACAGAGAGCACAGGTAGTGTGGAGCAATCTGTGGTTCCAAAGGCTCACAAGGGAACCCAGAACTTTCCCCTTTCACTCACCCACAGAAGAGCAGCACACTTGTTAGCTGTGCCAAGCACCAGCCTCCTTTCTCCCTCCTCCAGCCAAAGTGCAAGACCAGGCGCTACGCAAGCCCTGAAGACCCTTCTGGATTTCAGCACTAGATAGCACAAGGATCCAGAAGGTTTGCACACCTTCGCATATTAGAGTTGTTGGATCCTGTTTTGTGGCTGAAGTGGTGGCTGCCCCCCTCCCAGGTACCCCACCCTCCACTACAGGGTCTCATTCCTACTGCAGGTTGGACAGGATGAAAGTATGCTCCCTATCTTAGAGCCTGGCCTAGTAAGTGTGTGTTGCCCAGCATGACATCTCTCCCCAAAACTGCTTCTTCCAGGACATCGTTGCCTCACAAAATGCAGCTTGGCAAAAAAGCCCTACCTTACACCCACCCAGACACAGAGATTGCTCAGCACACTCTACCAGAGGCAGAAGAATTAACCTTAAAGTAGTGAATGGGCTGGGGAAAAATGTGGCAAGCCAACCCAACCACCTCTCTACTTCTTAAACACTGAAATAATACATGCCAGCTGTGCTGTATTTGCAGACTTCAACGTGCCAAACAACAGAAATACATAACTGTCATCAGGGCTTTTGGGGAAACAGCTCAGCCACTGCTTAAAGCCAAGCATCCCAGCAATAGCCTTGGGCAGTGGAGTTAATCTAAAAGTTTGCTGGTGCTACTGGTGGCTGGAGAAAATCAGTTACCCTTCACCCCAAATTACCTCTCCATATAGAGCCACCACCCYTCCACACCACGTTCTCACATGGCTCAGTACTCTCTCTGTGATCAATCATACCTTATCAGTGCTAAGAGGGGGGTGTCTCAGGAGAGGTGTCCTGTCCTAACACTGAATTATTTTTTTTTTAATTAACACATTATCAAATTATCACACTGGAACAAGATGCAACTTTTTGAGAACATGAACTCTGAATTGCTTTTTCGAGTTAAGCTTCGAAGCAGAGACTTGTCAAGACTACACGTCTTTAAAAATCAAGATTGAAATTACTTTAAAAAAGCCCAAACGATCACAACTACACTCTAATTCTCCTAGGAGCTGGTGGGATGGCTGCAGGAATTTTTGGGCAAAGTGCTGCAACTTGCAAGTCTGAAGAGACTAGATTTTCTAATCTATATAAAAGCTACGTAAGATTGGCAGAGCTCTATATAAAACCACAGCACACAGGTCAATCGCATGATCCATCACTAAAGCTAAGCCAGCAATAACCCTCTACTCTCCCCTGGTTTGCTCTTACAATCAATTTGACATGAGAAACCGGGCACAGAAGTAAAAAGAATGACTTAACCCTGGGTATTTTTGCCATTTCAGTCTTAATTTCTCAGCTGATCCCTTTCAACATTTTTGTTATGCAATGTTTGCACTTCCATCTCTTTCTAGGACATTTCCTAGAATCAGCTTTTCTCTTCTTCACCCAGGGCTGGGACAACGTGCATTTCCAAGAGAAAGCACATGCATCTTGCCTAATTAAGTGGAGGGATTCCTGAAAGAAGACATTAGATACTCTAGGTTCTTTACCATGTTTCCTGGAGATACAAGAACACCACATTAAACCTTTTCCAACCATTACCACCACCCCAAGCCAACAGCTGACAAGCCTAGGTTTGCTCAGCACACCAAGTCAGAGACAACTCGCTCCTTTGAGTCCTCTAGCCCCGTAGATCTCAGCTGGAATGGCGTTCAAAGCAGCTGCAAAACCATCAGGTCAAATAAACTACACACAGAAAAGGTTGCCAGTGGGGTCACAGTACACCAAGAAACCTCCCATCCCAGCTCTCGTGGCTGGTCCTCACTTGCACTCCTCCTGGTACCGCCTGTGCTGTTTGGCAGGCAGAGTGGCCCAGGAGCCTTGAAAATAGAGCCCAGAGCTTTGCGTGACTTAGGCTGTTTGTAAGACAGTGCAAACAGAGCACTTGCCAGCTTTTTGAAGAGTTCAGTACAAAGGCAAACAAGGAATGGAAGCCTCATATACTCYAATAACCTGAATATGTCACAGAGTTTCTCTAGTCTGCAGCTCTCAAGTTCAGATTTGGAGATATGATGTGCTAATTTCCTCCCTTAATATTTCAGCACTGGCCTCTTCTTCCCTATTGCTGACACTCTTCTCATTTTAATACCTTATCACCACCCTCTAACCTTATCTATAATCTTTAGAGCACRAGGAGGAATAATACGTCTTGCACCTCAAAGGTTAAGCAACAAGAGCTATTGCAAAATAGCACAGCAAACCCCATGGGCAGAACGCACCAACACTTACACTGGGAGACAAAGATTTGCAGAGGAAGGAGCTGGACACCGAGAAGGCTCACCCTTACAGCATTCTGCTGTGGCACACAGGCTATGGTGTTACACAGACTCTCCTCCCACCCACAGGAGTGGGTTTGGCCCTCTGATGTTTCATATCCTCTGTGGCCACACACTTTCATGCTATTTTCATGTCTGGAACATCTCCACTTAGATGTGAAGCATCCTTCTGCTCTACTGCTTGGCCACTTCCCTCTCAACCCTATGGATTGTTTCTTTCAAGGAGCTAATTCTAATTGACTATACAACTATAGCAACTAATATTAACTATCACAACTAATTCTTTAACTATAAAGTTTCCCTGACCATTGATGGAAACAGTAAAAGATCAAAACTGCTTTACACTTCCCTCTGTTTATTGCTTGCTTTCTCCAAGACAGTTCTTAAGACTGTCTCAAGACCAGCAATATCTAATGTTGTGGAATAGCTGGATAAGAAGAAAAGCCACCCAGGTAACAGAAGAGTCCTGTTGCCTCACAGGGTACTCATTCATGGGATAACACCTACACAGGAATTCCCAGCTTGAGTCTAGTCAGGAGGGGGATTTTCCCCCACTTTCTCACGACATCAGCACATATTTCAATGCTTCTCCTTCTCCTTACTTCACTGAAATATCAATCCTGGCAGAAGAAATTAAAATACCAGATGCGTAAAAGAAGAATAAGCCTTTGCTGAAACAAATCACAACAACTAGACTTGGTTGTTGTTGTGTACCTACAACAGACATTTTAAAGTGACAGCCTTTTGAAATCCCATCATTTTCACCCGCCCAAAAGAGATCAGGGACTATTAGGACTTCACAGGATGCCTTTATCCCTATTTCCAGGCTGAAAAGGTAATCTTATTTGTATTACTACACCTGGGAGAAGAAAAATAGCATGTGCATCTGCAGGAAATAGTACTGATTAAAAACCTGTCTAGTCAGGGAATCTCCATTTTGACAAACAAAACTACATCAATTTAAACAAAGGATTTAACTTACTGTGTCAAACTGAGTCTAGGGTGATGGGGAGGAGTGAGGGCACTTGAATATGCTACTGCCTTGTAAGGTGTCCGTGGCAGGCCCATGGGACAGGTATACAAGTCAGAGAGATGATTTTTTTGTTGTGGTTTAGTCCCAGTAGGCAGCTAATCCCCACCCAGCCGCTCGCTCGCTCCCCCCCAGTGGGATGGGGGAGAGAATCGGAATGGTAAAAGTGCGAAAACTTGTGGGTTGAGATAAAGACAGTCTAATAGGTAAAAAAGAGGAAAAAAACATCAAAGAGAAAAAAACCCACGAAAACTGAGAAAAACAAGTGATGCAAAAGAAAACAATTGTTCACCACCAACTGACCGATGCCCAGCCAGTCCCTGAGCAACGGCAGTCCCAACCAACCTCCACCCCCCAGTTTCATTGCTGAGCGTGATGTCATATGGCATGGGATATCCCTTTGGTCAGTTGGGGTCATCCCCTCCCAACTTCTCGTGCACCCCCAGCCTAGTTGCTGGCAGGGCAGTGTGAGAAACAGAAAAGCCTGTGCAAGCACTGTTCAGCAATGACTACAACATCCCTGTGTCTTCAACACTATTTTCATCACAAATCCAAAACATAGCCCCATACAAGCTGCTATGAAAAAAATTAACTCTATCCCAGCCAAAACCAGTGCATTTTTACAGGGCAAGAGGGAAAGAACAAGGTATGCCCTTGATTTCTAGCAATCTTCTGCTTGACAGAAAAGTCCTAACATTGACATTGCTTTAAAAGAGACAGCCCATAGGCTCCAGCACGGCATTTTTCACTGCTGGGGGTCAATTTCTTGTTTCCAAGGACTTTTACAATCCTGCCTCTGCTTTGACTTCCACCTTCCTGTTAATGCCCACACTAACGCAGATACAAGCAGCAGTAGGAGCTCTCTACAGCTACCTGGTGTAGCAAAGATGTTTTACTATAAAAACATGACTTGAGTGTCTCTCTGGGCCTGGAGCGTTTAAATTCAGACAAAGAAGAGACACCCACTTCTTTCTCTCCTCTGTCAGCTGCCCTTCCTATATAGAAAGGCACAGGCTATCTACTTAATTCCTTTCTGGAAACTCCAGTTACAGAGAGCTATGGAGAGTTCTGACTTCAGAGCTAAGTCCTTTTCCCACCCTCTCACACCTTGATACAAGAAGCGCTCAGATTAACTTTTTCTAAGGTATTCCTGCTCTCTCCTGACTATATAGAGTTCAAGCTCCTAAACTGGACATAGAAGGTGGTGTCTCTGCCTGAGTAGCTAATGAGGAGAAATGAGGGCTCAGATATGCAAGAAAAATGACAGGCTGAAGCCCAGCAATAATCCTAACTAAAAATATATGGAGTCTACTGGTTCTTTCTAAGAGAAGGAGGAAACTGTGTGAGAGAGGAGCAAACAAGGGTGTGAATGCAAATCATTGCAAGTGCAGCAAAGCTCACAGTAGCTGGAAGGATTCATGTATCATTTCCTGCTGTGTGCTGCACAAAGCAAGACAAACTCGAGGATACAAGATAAAAAAAAAAAGACTATTGTGTGATTTTCCACATCTGAAGCAACTGGAAGGATGTCAGGGAGATATTCAGGAATTAAGATAAATAACTGCTGGATCTGTTAATCAGAAGGGCTGTAGACTGCAGCAGCCCCGGTGTGGGAGTGGTGCCCTTCAGCAGAAGGGCAGGGTGCCTTGTATGAGGGCGGCAACAGCTTCTGCTGTCCCGACTGAGCGTGAGTCATGCCCCTGTAATGGGACTTTGCCAGGAGACCAAACTCCTCTGCATCAATGGGCAGCACCTGGGGCCCGGCAGACGGGCAAAAGTGTCCTGACGCAACACCCTTGTGAGGACCCACCAGCAGTTCATGAATTTTAAAAGACATCCATTACATTGGAGAGAAAAATAACTCGGCGCTTGTTTGTATGAGACGGGGTAAGAAGCTTGCCTGGCCTGCATGCATGAAACAGGGATGCTGCTCAGTCGCTCTGCAACAGGTTGCACACGCCTCAGCATTCAGCAGCTTGGTCAAATTCTCTACCAATTAGAGGGTCCTAGAGAGAAATGAGATTTCCTGTTCTGTCATGTAAAGAGGACACTGGATCCAAATGAGGAAAATCTGCTAAAGAAATTCAGCATGGGAAGAATTTTCACTATGCAGCTGCTATCGCAACCCTCAACTTCTGCCTTAAAAGGTAAACTAAGTTCTCTCTAAAAACTGCCGGTCTCAGGACCAGAGGTGGAAGTTCTCAGATCTAAGCCTGGAATTTGAGTCTGGATTAAATCCAGATGTCAGGATCCCATCCACTCCCTTGGAAAATTCAGATCTCAATATAGACAGTGGCTTGTGCATGGGGAGGGGGAATTGTTTTTCTGGCTCGCCCTCTTGTGACCCTGACTGGGTGGGAAAAAATTAGGAATATGCGCAGCTCTGACTTCAGAAGTGGGCAAAAGGGATTAAATGTTGCTAATGGTACAGTTACATGCTTTCATTTGGACAGGCTCAGTGCAGAGGGGCTTTGACTCTTGCTTTTCTGCTGAAGTATCTAAATGTTCTCTTAAAAGCATACAACTCCTTAAAATTCCATGAAAGGAGCTAACTGCTGACAAATGTGAGGCCAGATGAAGGCTACAAACCTGTGAATCAAGTTCTGTTTCCAGGAATATTGGGCAAAACGTGCTTGAGAGAAGAGGGATGGGAGGGAAGTACTGAAGGTAACTTACACCTGAACCTATACAGTAAACCTGTAACATGGAAAGAGACCATCTTCAGCCGTAACTCTTCACAGACCTCTGCAGAAATCAATTTGACCCTGTGGCAGGGGATTATTTTTCCCAATTCCAATTTCTATATGGAAAGCACTTTCTATGGCTTCTCATCCACCTCCCAAACTGCTGGAATTTAACCCTTTTTCCCCTCTTGCAACTTATTTAGCAAAGAAATGGACAAATCAGAATGGAATGAGCTTTGGAAAACTAAAATCAGCAGAGCCTCTCAGGGTAGCTGTGCCCTTTCCCTGCTACTGCATCAGATGGGCCTTTCAGGCAGATCGAGCTTCCTCTGCTGAATCCATCTGGCACCCAGCGTCTCAGGTACCAGCTCCAAAGACTGCTCCAAAACACAGTTGCAGCTAGGAACTACCCACTTTCCAACCTAAAATTTGTCATGGCCAGCTGAATAAATTTGTTCTCACACCAATGCTATCCCCACAGCTTAAACCATTTTCCTTCTTTATTACATGCTACTCTGCTCTTTACATATTCACAGGCAGCCATCACTTCTCCCCTGCCTGCCGTACCTGCCGGCTCTCTCCAGCTGGGCTACGTAAGCCTGCTTTCTCTCTCAGGACGGGCTCCCTGTTCCCCCGTTGGCTGTTAAGGTACTGTCCCTTGTCGCAGTCTTAAGTCCTCCTTCTGGAGTGKAGCAAACAGCACTTGCGTGGCACTTCATGCTAGTTTCTCTGGAGCCCTGTAGGATGACGGTAATACATCGCCACAGTTAACATCTTTAAATACCATTTAATTAATCCACTGAATCCCTAAGAAATTTTAATTAATGGCAGCTTTATTAGTATTTACTTCACCTTCAACATGTAAGCTCTGGCAGTATTTCCAAAGGGAGGAAACTAGCAGAGCAGTTGACAAGACACCCTTTTCCCCTGACTTTTCCCCGCTCTGTTGGTCCCAGAGCTCACAGCCGTCTCTCTGCACTGACAAGGACATGTTCCTTCGGCAGCTCTCCAAGATGAGGGTCAAGTTAATGTCATTCTGTTGCTATTTAGCTCTGCGCAACTCCTGTCATGTACAAGGTTAAATAAATTCACCAAAATCAAGCTCTAAAGAAGTGTTATTGCAGTGTCTGATTAATAGCACAGATTGTAGGGAAGTCTGACAGGAAAGCCGAGAGTTCTGCTCCACTTGGAGATCTCTGTATCATAGCCAAGGTCGCTGTGTCTCAGCTGCCAACCTTGAATGATGTTTCTGTAAAAAGCAGATGCTCTTCAGGCTTCAGACTTCACATGCACTTTTGAATACAAAACCATGAGTTTCTGAATTCCAGCCACAGAGCAGACTAATGTACTTCATCCCTCAACCTTGCAACATGGTAAGATGCTGCTGTTATCATGATAAAGAAGGATTATCAGATTTTTGTGGGATTGAACCTGCTGTGGCAGGTGTCCACGCAGATGAGCTCTGCAATCAGGACTCTGCCAGCACATTTGCACAACACCTTTCTCTGGTGCCCCTTGCAACAAAACACGTATTCCCTCTGTCCCTCTTAAGTACCATGCTCAATTAGTAAGGGAAGAATAGGAGGAGAAGGAAAAATACTATCAACATACTATAAATCAAGCATATGGGACTTGATTTCTGTTGTAAAAAGTGAAATTAATCCAAGGAGCACTAGAGTGATCCATTAGGTTCAGACACATTAACTCTGTGCTCTAAAGACACTTGCCAGGTATCTGCACGGTAGAATGTCGTGATGCTTCCTCATTTTTTAAAATAACTGACGTGATACAAAGCTCCAGGGTAGGGAGTCAAGTGTTGATGGTCAGGGGAACGGGGGGAGCAGTAATCTGAAACACAGATCAGGTATCTTTAAACTTCAAGTGCTAATTAACTATTATATTCTACAAAATGTAAATATTTGAGGCACGTGACACTAACTGAAAGCCAGTTGTGAAAAAAGAGCACCCTTCATGAACAAACTGAACTAATAATTGGAAGTACTGTCCTGGTATTACCGAGTGACCAAGACTCTTGCTATACAGGCTCGGGTCAAATACAATAGCCTTAGTTTAATCATTTATTTACAGAACAAATTAAAACTGGCATATATAAAGTTTAACAATGCTCACTGATGAAAGGCTGTTTCTTAAGGGTAACTTCTGCATTACATTACTGGAATAATGAATTTAATTGTTTAAGATCTAAGCATCAAGACTTATTAAACAATGTTGTTTTAAATTCCTAATAAGCAAGAAGAGAACTGTGTTTAAAAAAACATCTAGCCCTACTAAAACCCAAATCCCATGCCTCCGCCTTGTAAAGCCCTATCTACTTTTTTCAGGGCCCCATGAGGAGTACGCAAGAGCAGAACTCTGTCCCATTTCCTACCCCAGAGCTTAGTAATGCACTGGAGTTGACAGCGAGTCTGCCGTTTGACTACAGTTTAAGGTTGCCTTCCTCTTGATCTACTTACTCAGATCACAAAGTTTACATACTGCAGCCAACATCCTCAAAGTGAGTAAGTGATGAAGAGAGGAGGGCCAGGCAAATATCCTGCTGGTCCTCCCCCTGCCCTCTGACAGAGGAGTTATCTAAAGATTAATTTGCAACATGTAAATACTGACCAACACTTTCTGAATGCCTTTTGTATCCAAACTTGAGTTCAGCAGCCACAGTCCTGCATAGGTTTTGTATTTCCCTAATCACGCTACTACAAGCACCTTCTAGTAACTACACAACATGACTACACACAAGACACGAGTCAAGTAAGAGCAAGCTTTAGAAGAGCTCTCCTCAGAACTCTGTACCTGTTACAAAAACCACTCTTGCCTCAAAGTGCCCGAGCCAGCTCTCAGCTGGCTGAGGGATGTGAGGCCAAGAGAGGCAGTACGCTGTCTGAATCCTGTCTTCTGTGAAATCATTGTTTCGCAAGATGAGGAAAAAAAATGCATTGTCATCTTTCTCCATTCTTTCCACACTTCAAAGTTAGTATACGCTTACGGGAATTAGTACTACTGCAGCTCGGATGGCCAGATATATAAGGAGAGCTCATTTTATCATTACCCACCTGTAAATATTCTTTTAAACAAATAAACCTTAATGTCCATTACAAACCAGAGGATGCAGGATTCAGTTTGACTTGCTGCTGTCATTCTCACAAGAGTCTTAATCTTCAGAACCTGGGCAACAGTGCCACACTTCAAAAACGCAGTAGTGGAAGTCTGAGCATCACCGACAGAGAAAACTGTTAGATTCATACTGGCTGTAGGCAGTGAGAGGGGTTCAGGATCCCACCACCAGCAGTGAGACTAACTGCTGCTTTCTGAGCCTTTGTGCAAGGACTCCGCAGAGAGTCAGAGCTGTGTGTTTATGAAGAAAATACATGAGATGTGTCTGAGCAACGCTGGGTTTCCCTACTCAGCTGACTCACAGCTCGTGTTTCCCAATGAACAGACGCACTAGGGGCCCCAAAATCGACTGTCCTGGAGGTAACGGACTCCAATACTTCTGGGAAACAAGCGTTGCACGGCCTGGGGCTGAGGGGAAACCCAGAGCAGGACAACTACCCGCCTCTCCTTCCCGTGCGGGCCCTGCCCCCCTTGTGGACCGTCCCCTCACAGCCCCCCGGGGCCGGCTGCCCCGCTCTGTCCCCTCACGCATACCCCCCGCAGCTACTCGGGCCCCCTCCGTGCCCTCACGACGCCCCGGCAGCCGCCCCGCTCCCTCCGTACCCCCACAGCGCCTGCCATCCCCTCATGACGCCCCKGCAGCCAGCCGTCCCGCCCGCAGCCACCCCGGGACCGCTCATCCCGGCGGGAGCCGCCTCCGGCCCCCCACGGCCCGGCGCGCGCCTGCGCCCTGTGTCGGGAGGGGGGGCAGCCGCAGCGCGCCTGC
Source organism: Oceanodroma leucorhoa (assembly GCA_030449065.1). Classification (NCBI taxonomy): domain Eukaryota; kingdom Metazoa; phylum Chordata; class Aves; order Procellariiformes; genus Oceanodroma; species Oceanodroma leucorhoa. Next base: position 268,551 of record JASVER010000217.1, read on the forward strand.
GCCGCGGCCGGCAGGGCTATATAGGCAGCGGCGGAGCGGGCCGGGGCGGCTGCGGGAGCGCCGGGCGGGTGTCGCGTGCCCCCTCCCCGGTGGTCGACGGCGGGCGCTGACGTCACGTCCGGTCTGCCGTCAGACGGCGAGGATGGAGGCGGTGGTGCGGCGCTGCCCGTTCCTGGCCCGCGTCTCGCAGGCCTTCCTGCAGAAGGCCGGGCCCTCCCTGCTCCTCTACGCCCAGCACTGCCCCCGCATGATGGAGGCGGCCCCGCCGGCCGCCGCCCGCGCCCTGGCCACGTCCGCCGCCCGCGGGCAGCAGGCGGAGGAGGAGACCCSCGCGGCCCGCCGGGGTGAGTACGGCCGGAGGGGGGAGCAGCGGCCTCGGGAGCCAGGCCTCTCCTGAGGGTGGGCAGCGGGTCACTGGGCTGGGTGACGGGAGCTTTCCTAGGGACAGACCTAGTCGCCCTTAAGAGAAAAAAAAAGGGCATACAGATGTATATTGCAGAAGGAAACTTCTGGAATGGGCAGCTTCGAGATAAGGGTTGCTTAAGTCTTTAAACGTCTGTGGTAATTAAGCTCGGGCACAAATCAGAGACCGGCCTGTTAGGAGGTCCTGCAGTGAGCTCTGGTTGGAGATCCCTGATCCCGGGTCGCGGAGCTGGGATTTCTCACGCTCGAGCGGCTCTTCGCCCCACCCGGTAACATTCCTTGGGGGACTCTTACTCTGGCACTCAGGGGAAGGGATTGAGGCCGGCATCAGAGGAAGGACTGGTGGCTGAAAATAGTCGAAGTCCTCAAAAGAAAATCTCCCCTTTGGGAGTGAGAGATATTCCCCCCCAAAGGGTACAGTGCTACATCTGGTATCTTAAATCAGATGCCCCTTGGGTGTTTGTATAAATAAAATGTGACTGCTCAGTTAAATAGTTATGAATGGCTTGTGCCAAATTAATTGCAAAGGTAATGGATAGAAAAGCTTAAGTCACTGCAATTAAAATGATGACGCTGAAGTGCTTTCCTTTTTCCACCCCCACCTCAGAGGCCAAAAATGCCAAAGAGGTGGCCCAACAGAATACAGATGGATCCCAACCACCTGCTGGCCACCCACCTGCTGGTGCTAGCCAGAGCTCTGCTACCAAATGCCCATTCCTAGCAGCTCAGATGAATCACAAGAACAGTAATGTCTTCTGCAAAGCCAGCCTAGAACTCCAAGAGGATGTGCAGGAAATGCAGGCGGACAGGAAAGGTATGTATTCTGTGTGCTGAAGCGTTGGTTCTTCTGAGGGCTTCTGGTGCCTGATTTTGCTCTAGAGTGTGCCAAGTCTAACAGTCACCACTTAAATTATGCAGGTAGGATTATGGGAGACTGCAATAAAAAGCTGTTGGAGAATGTAGGTGTTAGTAGCATACCTGCAATATTGTGCAGTGTTTCCCCTGGGTGATTTTGGTGCGGGAATACCATATGCTGTATTTTGATACGCTAGCTCTAAATGTGTGAATTGAGCTGTTACGCTTGCACCCAACGTGGATGCTTAGGACTGAAGAGAGCTTTACCAGGGTGCTAGTATAGACAGGTGGTATATCCAGAGATGGAAGGAACTGGGTTGAGGTACTATGCAAGTACCAGCACAAATCCAAGCTGGAAAGCAAGCAAATGCTTTTTTTGGTTTATGGAGCTAAAGGGTGTTGGCTGGCTTGCAATCCTGATGCGGAAGGGCTGTACTTCAAAGGAAGGAACTTTTTACCAATATCAGCAAAGCCTTGCTGTCTGTCTCAGGAAGTTTATTTTATTTTTCTGTTTGTTTTCTGTGGCATAGTCTTAAAAATCTGTACTAACTGAACAAAATGTTAGGAATGAAAAGGAAGCGGCTAAGTTAAACTCTGCCTTCAGTTAGGCGTGTTCCAACTCTTTCAGATAAATGCTGTAGCTATATGGAGTGGGTTTCTGAGTCATGATGTACCAAACGTGTTGTAAGGAAATTACATGTTGTATTGTCATTGAATAGCAAGATTTTCCTTTTGTCTCATACAGTGCAAAATTGTAAGCAAATAAAATACTTGATCCTAACAGGGGCACATGGATTCAGGCACATGCTTCATAAAGAATGTAGAGTTAGAGTTACTTAAAATGTTTGCTTTGCTGAACTCAACATACTTTGTTTTGTTTCAAACTGATTAAGCTCACTGGAATTTATTACAATGTCTGTAGGTACAGCATTTGCCAAAATACCAACTACTTCCACAGTGAGGAACATTGAGACTGAGGGAGAAGAGTGGAGTGGCTTGCTCAAGAAGTTTAAGGATACTGTGCTGAAGCAAAGACCAGAAAGTGTCTCTCATCTGCTTCAGGATAACTTGCCAAAATGTAAGATTGTCTGGCAAAACCGCCACAGGCCTGGTCTCTTGTGATTATTTCCTGTGTGCTTAAGTCTCTGTCTCATTTCAGCTGTATCCACCTTCCAGTATGATCAGTTCTTTGAGAAAAAAATAGATGAAAAGAAGAAGGATCACACCTACCGAGTATTCAAAACAGTAAACCGAAAGGCACAAATCTTTCCGATGGCAGATGACTATACTGATTCTCTAATCACCAAGAAAGAGGTGTCTGTTTGGTGCAGCAATGATTACCTGGGGATGAGTCGTCACCCTCGTGTGTGTGGAGCAGTTATGTGAGTAGTGCCATATTCTTAAGAGGCAGCTTCAAGCTATAGTGCCCTGCAGAAGCTTTTGTGGGAAGGCTTTTGAAGAATTGATTTCTGTACTGTGCTACGTAAGCCACTTCTGGTATTACTATTGATATAATTAAGCTTACGCCCTTCTCCTGAGCTGGGGTAGGTAACTTAGTATTTAGCTCCAGGGCTGCAGTATACCTGTCAGTCACTGACCCTGCTCCTTGGACTTTCCTCAGAAGCCCCCAGATAAACTGGATGGTATATTGCAGCTGTACTTGGTAACTGATTTCTTAGCTTATTGGATTCCTGAGTTGTGCTGGTTGCTGAAAGACCTTAAGCCTAACAGCTGCTTTTTGCAGCCAGTTCGTTTTTAGAACAATACCGATTATGTACTAGAATGTTTTTGGCAATGACACTTCATTTGTCTGTGTGTCACGCAGTAATGCTAATGCCTCTCTTTGGGCCCTCTGTAGGGATACACTGAAACAACATGGTGCTGGAGCAGGAGGCACAAGAAATATTTCAGGAACGAGTAAATTTCATGTTGATTTGGAAAAAGAACTAGCTGATCTTCATGGAAAAGATGCAGCACTGTTGTTCTCATCTTGCTTTGTAGCCAATGACTCCACCCTCTTCACTCTAGCTAAGATGCTGCCAGGTGAGATATCAAACTGCACCCCCTGCTTACCACAAAAAACACAACTCTGCCCTAAGCAGTTGGGAGTGCATTTTACAAATAGCTACCCAAAGTGAAGATACATCCTGCTCGATGAGCAAAGTATAGTTGGGGTTTTTTTAATAACATATTCAAATTATGTTCAACTCATGCAAATCGTAGTAGCAGCCTACTGAGATTGAGATCTAGGAGTTAGGAACTGCAGAAGGCATTAGATAAAATGCACAGTCTTCTGCTCTTGCATGTGAATTCCACCTGAAAATGAGGCAGCAGGAATTTAGTGTCCTCCCACCTGTGGGTGTGAACTTCTCTAACTTAAGAAGTTAGAGTTAGATAAAAATATTAAGGGCTTGGAAAAACCCTTCTGTGTTTCCTTAAGCTCAAGTTTGTTTAGTTTAAACACCTAAAATAAGCCTTAAGTATTATTCTTGCTTCATGACCTGTAACTTCTTTTGATGAAGAGCATTACTTTCTAGAACATGCTACCCTTGCTGCCTGAACACTTCCCATACATAAAGCAATGCTGGGAATCAGTTACTGCTTTCTATACTTAAAGTGTAACTGGGCTGTTTCCTCAGGCTGTGAGATCTACTCTGATTCTGGAAACCATGCCTCCATGATCCAGGGGATCCGAAACAGCAGGGTGCCAAAACACATATTTCGCCATAATGATGTCAACCATCTTCGAGAACTGTTGAAGAAGTCTGATCCATCTACCCCTAAAATTGTTGCATTTGAAACTGTTCACTCAATGGATGGTAAGCTGACATCAAACCCTTCTCTCTCCTTCCAGTGCAGTTAGTGCTCAAATCATCCATATTTTAGAGCTACAAGTGTAGAGTGCTATAGGGGTTTACACGAAAATAGTCTTTGGAAATGCCTAGTGTTTGGGGGTACTTGTGATACTTATCCAAGCTGAGTACAGGGAATCCTAAACTGCCAGTCACTGCTTTGGTTCCTAGGTGCAGTCTGTCCTCTGGAAGAGCTGTGTGATGTGGCCCACGAGCACGGGGCAATCACTTTTGTGGATGAAGTGCATGCTGTGGGGCTGTATGGAGCTCGAGGTGGTGGTATAGGAGACCGGGATGGAATCATGCACAAGATGGACATCATCTCTGGAACGCTTGGTATGCATGGCCTGGCGCTTTTACAGAAGCTAGGGCAGCAAAGCTGCTGAGCAGCCAAATTAAGTGGGTTAACTCAAAATCAGTCTATTCAAATGAACTTGCTAAGGGCTGTTGGGGGCTAGGATTTTTCAAAAAGCCCAAAGGATTTAAGCATGCCCCACAGTTTGAAAAGCTTGTGTTAAGCTACTTACACTGCCTTACAAATCAGTTAAGGTAGCCTTTTTTTTTTTTTCTTGAAACAAGCTAGAAAAAAGTCCTCTGGTGGCATATTATACAACTCAAGAATAAATTCAGGTGAGAATGCTAGTAGGGTAGTACTCTATATTTAGTAGTACTTAGTTCTTTTATGTGAAATGGAGTGCTCCTAATCTAGAAACCTGAGATGGGGAGTTATGTAAAGAGATTTGGCAAGAACTGAGGCAACTGCTATTATCTGAGTAGAATACAGGCTTAGGAGTAAGTTTACTGCTGCAAACTGGGAGGCTGTTTAAACAGCTTCCAAAACATAAATAAWAAAATTTACCAGGAAAGTTCATGGCTTTGAAACTTACTTACAATCCTGGGTTACATCTTAATAAAAACRGAAGCATTCACCAGACATGTGAGTTCTACCTGTGGCTCTGTTCTGGTACCTGAACATCCCCCTGTATTTGGAAAGGGGGACTGATATCAACTGCACAATCACAGTGACAACCTTGTGTGCTCATTAGGAGCATAGGCTATTTCTAGCATCTCTGGAACAGATTATTTTAAATCTGCTGAGACACTTAGTGTTGATCTCTTAGGGTCAGTATTGAAGTCTATGCTTGATGATTGGGCTTAAGGTCTTCCCCGAAATCAACCCTTGAGTATTTGAGAGAGTCTTGAACTGTCCTTGCTGTGTAATAACTAGATCCATGTTATCAGGATTGGCCTAAAAACAAAGCTGTAACATGTGCTGAGTAAATACAAGATTAGCTGGGGGGGCAAGAATTGTTGCCTGCCATGACTATGTTAAGTATGTAGTTAAAATAAYTCATTCCTTCAAGTGAAAACAAAGAAAGGCTATAATACTTCAGGCCATTCTAATGGGTGGAGGCAATAAGCTTGGTTGCTTTTTTTTTTCCCTCAGGCAAAGCATTTGGTTGTGTAGGAGGATACATCTCCAGTACAAGTTCTCTGATAGACACTGTTCGTTCGTATGCTGCTGGCTTTATTTTCACAACATCCCTGCCACCCATGCTCTTAGCTGGTGCCCTAGAATCCGTCCGAACTCTGAAGAGTGCAGAGGGGCAAGTTCTGAGGCGCCAGCACCAACGCAAYGTGAAGCTTATGAGACAGATGCTGATGGATGCGGGGCTTCCCGTGGTGCACTGCCCCAGTCACATCATTCCAATAAGGGTGAGTACGTAGGATACTGCTGACACAGGGCCGTGGTGCCTGTTTTCCTGTCCATGATCACATTACGCTTTCAGGTATTAGTTAACATTCACAAAGTTCAAACCTATCCTAGTATTCAGTAGTGATGTGCTAGGAGTCTGGCTTAAGTTGACCTCAGCCTRGTATAACTGTTGTAAAGCAGAATGATAAAGCGTATGAAACCCACAATCTAACAGTATACAGAAAGCAAGGAGGCTGGTAACAAGCTAGTAAAAAGAAGAGTTCAGGTATAAACAGCTACCCACTTAGGCTGCAATGCTGTGCTTATGCCCAGAGGGCTCTACAGCACAAGCTTTTTGCTCTTCTGTCTGGTGTATGTTATTTATAGTGGCACAAGGAAGACTTAACTAGTCCTATTTGATCCTTGTGGCTAGYTAAGTTGGGCTGACAGTTCTGCCACCTTGCGTGTTTTGGTTGATCTTGTATCTTACAATTTTGAACTTTAGGTTGCAGATGCTGCTAAAAATACAGAGATCTGTGACAAGCTGATGAGCCAGCACAGCATCTATGTCCAAGCAATCAACTACCCCACAGTTCCCCGTGGAGAAGAGCTGCTACGTATCGCCCCTACGCCTCACCACACCCCTCAGATGATGAGTTACTTTCTCGGTGAGTGGGTTCTTGCATCAGTGCAGTGAAAATACTGGGCTGTCTATGCAGTCTCTATACTAAAGATGAGACTAGGAAATACTTCAGTTTTAGATGTCACTAGCTGGACAGTGTCTTTCCACTGCTGCAGCATACATAGCACATCCTTCTGCACTTAACCTGCTTTGAGCATGATGTGTGAAGGCCAGTGCACTGTGACCTGGAATAGGGTGTGCAGGGCCAGTGCAGTTCTGTCTCAGCTGCCTCTGCTGGGGCTCTGCACGTGCACTCTCCAAACAAATCTTCATTTGTTACGTGGGGTCTGTGCCAAAGAAATCTGCTATCCTCAGCTGAGCTGTTAACCTGTCTTAAACATGGATCTGACCAGGGATAGTAGCTACTTCTTGATCCTGTCAGAAGAGGTAGTGTGAGGATAGCTGAGACTTAGTTGCAGCCCAGTCAACTCACTCAAGGTAAATTATGTCACAGTGAATTCCTGTTATCCCTCCTCATTTGCTAGGAGAATAAGTGTGCTGACRCTTCTCTTTTGCTGCTTCTCTAAAGCAATCCACTGATCTTGATGAACTTTTCCATTCCTACCAGAAAAACTGCTGGCTACATGGAAGGATGTTGGTCTGGAGCTGAAACCACATTCGTCAGCTGAATGCAACTTCTGTAGAAGACCCCTGCATTTTGAAGTGATGAGTGAACGGGAAAGATCCTACTTCAGTGGCATGAGCAAACTAGTGTCTGTCAGTGCATGAAAGTAGTGGTGTTAGTTGTATTCTTGTCTAGTTCTAGTACCCAGTCAGTAGCATTTTTAAATTGCTTGATAAGTATTTTAATCATAGTTGAAGCACTAAGCTCTGAAAATAAATTTCTAGAGCCATTATGCCAGTTGTGTTTTTGTTTGCTTCTCTACTTATCTTCTGTCAGTGGAACTGAAGTGTCAGTGGTTGGAAAGGCATCTGGTGGAATAAAAACAGTGATCTACAGCTTACTGCCCTTCAGCTGAACTCCTGCCTTTTCAAAGGGCATACACTGAAAGAACTTCAGTAGTCTTTCCTGGTGTACKACAGGGGTGGGTTTATTTCTTATGAAAAGAGAAAATTGGTATTTACAGCTCCTCATGAGCTTCTACCTGAAAGCTTTTGAAAACATGCAGATACAGTACTMCATGCACGCACTTAAGCAAGGGTATAGCATTTAATAAATAAGCTTGCACCTGTTTTTTTTGGAGGGAGGCATTTAGAATGGGTTCTGCTAGATGCTGTCTCCCTCTACTGCCATACTCTTCCTTTGTAGTTTTGTGCACAAGTGTTCCCCCTTTGATGTTCAGTGTAGTGCTCACTATTGGGAGGAAAAAAAGTACTAATGGGATTTAATAAGTGGTATTTTGTGACTGCTTGACAGTTAGAAAACCAAGGTGGCAGGGTGGTGTAGTGGCTGGGAAAGGAAGGCACATTTACCACTGTGCAGGTGATAGATGCAAGTTGTCTCTGGCTGCCTATGTCTCTTCAAGTCTGCATGGTCTGCTCTCCAGTGCACTCAGAGCTAGACTAAAAACAGGGTAAAAACTGCTKCTCAGTAAGCAATCTAATGATTCAGGTCTTTGACAGAAGTCAGTGTAAGAGAATATCAGCTGCTTTTGCAGCTCCTCTGAAAACTTAGGCCTGTTGCCTAATTGCCATGCTATTTCAGGCTTTCATGAATAGCAAGAGCATGCTTTGAACAGGGAAGTAATTTTGTGGGTGTATATGTGTAGTCAGAGGTCAATATTGGCATGAAGTCTAGAGCAAAGCACTGAACTGCTTCCTTCGTGTACAGGCACGTCCAATAACTGCTCCAGTCTAGCTTTCACAAGTCATTGAACAGCCACTCTGTGCAGGTACTCGTGTTCTCTGGATGTAACAAGCCAGCCTCCTGGCACTGCCTATTGCTGTGACGCTCACAGCCGTGCTGTGAAGCTCCCATCAGGGATCCATTATATCACAAATAGGCACGTGTTGGGGTGATAGATAGAAGCCCAAGTGGCAGCAAAATCATTAGCTCTGTCAGGTGAAGTCACTGGTCATTTAAGCATGTACTGAAGCACGCTGCTATTCTCAGAAGAATTCCTAGCAAAATACTTGACTTCCCAAGCAATCAAGCTATTCTTCAAAAGCCACTTGCCAGCCAGTCAAGTGGTTGCTGCCTCTGTCATGTGCCAGTGTTCTGCAGGAGGGAGGAAACTACCCACCATCAGGCTATAGCATYTACATGGTAATTTAGCTCTGTTGCTAACAAGGCAGTTTATTAATTGGCATGCTCAAACCCACCACCAGATGATTGTATATGCAAGTAGTTGCATCCCTGTTCMAGTGGATTAGCTTTCACTTGCTGTGACATTATCCTCATCTTACTGAGGCAAGTTCAGTGCTACTCAAGGAAAAATACAGTGCCACACCCCGACTGCCTTGCCTTGCCGTGAGCAGTTTGTGGCCTAACACTGGACAATATGCCTTTCCATTGCAGAGCTTTTCTCATTGTATATTAGGTTATATTACTACATTAACTTGAGACATCAAGTAAAAAGCCACAGACCTTACATCAACCTTTCCTAGAGCAGTGTCCCTCACACCACAACGTGCCTTCAATGCCATTCCAAACTGCTGGCGTGAGCAATCAAGGGGGGGGGGGGGAGGCATGTGACGTGTTTACTAATATGTAGCCGTAATCTGACAGTACAAAGTTACTTGCGTTTCTAGTTTCTTCACTGAAAGCGTTCAGCATTGGCCCAGTGCATTTTCCATACCAGTTAATAAGCCAAATTTTTCCTTCTATTTTTTATAGCCCCTACTATACATTCTGTACTGCAGAGGAGAAGAAATAAGACACAGAAAGGGTACTGGCTATCGGAAATCTCCAACATGATTCCAAATTAGTCACAGGAGAAAACCAAATCCTAAGATTCAAAGCTAGCAACCTTTGAAACRACAGGAGCAAAACTAACCTTGGCACGTGGCAATCGGTGCCTCTGCATTGATTAACATCAGATGTGACAAGTTACCTTAAGTTCAAGCAAGGGTGTGAGAGCAGAACCGGTGCGCATTAAGAGGCCGGCAGAAGTCCATCACTTAACTGCAAAAGAAAGACAAATCCAATGACATGGAAAGGATAAATTTTCCCCAATGAAAAGGACAAAGAATGAGAAAACAAACACATTGTTTCCCAGCAAACAAAACTTGAATGGTGGTTGCATAACGAGGCATGGTTRTGTAAGCTTTAGTTTGGTTTCTGGAAAAATAATAGAGGCAGTAATCARTAAAAGATGTTTAAAGTCTGAGACAAATGGTCCATGGCAGTGGCAGAGTGAGCAAGCAAGATCGCAGCTGTAAAGCCACTGCTGACACTTGTCTGGGGCAAAAATAATTCATCTAGTTGAATGTTGCATAGCTATAAACCCATACCCTCCTCCATTTCTCAACCTATTTACACAACAGAGAAACCCCCGGCGGTACAAAGGCAGTGAAAACATCCCAAGTGCAAACAGGAGCACGTGTTCCCCATCGCTGGGAGGAGGCATCAGGAGGGTGTCCTTCCTACCATGGCCAGGACCAGGCGCCAGGTGAGGCAGGCTCTGGTGTCCTCCACCCCCTCGCTCCCTCCTCCACCCCCGTCCATGGCACAGTCCCATTACCAGAGCTGCTAATATTCATGAAGCTTTTGGGGGCCTTKGTTTTCTGCCAAGCCCCTTGTTGCATGCTGTAGGTGGTTGGCTATAACCCATGGGTTCAGCCCCGAAGAAGGAAACCAGCATCATGAGCTCATGACCTTCATTTCTTTAGGGAACTGGACTAAAAATAGCCCATCAGGCTGGGGTCAGCTCCTCCCGCCAGCAGGACTTTRCCGCAGGAGAGGGAGGATGCTGTCACGGCTGCCGGGCTGTGCGCTCCCGCTGCCCCGTGCTGCACGAGACGTTCATTCGCCTTATCCAGCCCCAGCTGCCCCTTGCTGAAACACACTCCTGCGGGGAAATCAATGCCCTGAAAACCATTCCCAGCGCCTGCTCTCACTGCTGCTGCTGCTTTCTGCCATTAAGTCCATGCTGTTTCCTAGCCAGCAATAGTAGTAATAATAACAACARTAATAATTGGAGCATTATTAACACCACCAGATTCACAGCTCTTGTATCCCTGGTGCCTTGCACCCATTTACTTTAGGGCACATCTCACACTGYGGCCCCTCAGCCCCTGCTCGGTCTCCCAGCACTCATGTTTACCAGGGTTTCTCTCCCGGCACGCAGAGGACCACGCAGCCCATTTCTKCTCCCCACACCAGGGCTTTAAAAGCCCCATGAGCTCCCCGATATCTGCAGCTCATGGAAGGGGCTGCTGCCTGGTAATGGGTATTTTAGAGCCCATGCTGGTGGCTCACTGCATCCATTTCCCTTGGGGTGTGTTCAGCTCCCAAAAGACCTCTCCTCTCCTGCTCCCAAGAAGCAAACCCATGCTTTACTCCCCTTAAAAACCCAGGGTGAACTTTTGCTCCTCGCAGGACCCACCGCCTCTCACAGGCTCCAGATGGATGCACGCAGCGGGTCTGAATCTAAACACTGGCAGCACGACCAAATAACTGCATCGTGGGTCCAAATCTCCTGCTTTTCTTGTGTTCAGATGGGCCACCTAGCTATGCATCAGCCTGGGACACTTGCTTTTAGATAACATTACATTAGCTAAGCCTTAAATCATCAGGAATGACTGCTCACACCCCTGCCTGGAGGGACAGATGGCAACGGGACAGACAGGGTGTTTTAGGTAGAAACAAGCGTTTAATGCAGGGAAACGTCCAAGGGGTCAGAGATCTTAAGCCCTGCCCTTCTCCCAGATCCATCACACGGAGCAGAAGGTGGCAACCAGCCCAGTTGCTTGGGGTTTTCCCTGACCCCCAGCAGAGCCTGATCTGCTGCTGATGCACCCCAGGGAGGTGCCAGGCTTTATGGGGTGGGGAGAAGCCGCCCTTCCTGACAGCACCCCCTCCTCCTCATCCTCCAGCAAGAGCCATTCCCCCGGTTCTCCATCCCAGCGAGGGGTTGCAAAGGGATGCTGCAGCCACAGACTTCCCACCCCACCCCGGCGTGGGGGTCCCACCAGCCCCAGCACTGGAGCCCTCCCTTGACTGCCTGTTTTGGCAGCCTCTGCACACAGAAAACTCCACTTCTTGGCAGACACAGGGTGGGGAGCACAGAGGGGGGTGAGGGGGCAATACCCATGCTTGCTGCTCCCCAGGGAAGAGCAGCAGGGAGCTCCTTGCAAGGGGGATTGCAAATAGGTCCCCTGCCCCGCTGCCAGCAGCTGGGATGGGGGATGCATACAGGGACTCACTGCAAACTGCCCTAGTTCAGGCATATAAATCACTCTCATCCAGGGAGACAGATCTGGGAGACACCGGCCGGGCTGCAGCTAGTGCTGGCACAAGGTACCAAAGCCTAACGCAAGGGTAGCCCCGGGCCCAGAGCCACTAGCCCAGCACCAGCAAGGCTGGGCTTCAGGTTATTTAGGATGCTCTGTGCCCCAGGCACCCTCCAGCCTGACCCTGAACCCTCATCAGTCCCAGGCTACGTCAGGCTCCCTCCTCTCCACCCACCCCCCAGGCTTGCACAGTCTGGGGGGGGCTGACCCTGGCTATACTTACCCCCTTGGGTAAATATCCTTTCACTCCGTAGTGCTCCTACACCCTCCTCCCTGCTGGCTGCCTTCCCCCAGGCAGGGCTTTGGGCAGGGCACGGAGCTCTTGAGAGGACGAGGGCTCGTCTCCCTTTCCCGTGGGCACCTGTGGGTTCATAGCCCGGGTGCCAGGCGGGTCTTTCAATTCACACCTTTGGCTTACAACCAGGCTTACAACCAGGAGTGCAACCGCTCCACTTCAGGTCTCGGGAGCAGAAACCAATGGAGTTTCTCCTCTGAGATTTTGCCCTTTGCACTTTTCCACCTGGGAATCCTATAAGAAAAGCATCCCAGATTTCCCACACATCAGCTCAAACCCCAGAGCTTTGGGTATGCAGCAGGGGAAACTTTTTTAGCTCAAACCTTAAAAAGAAAGAAAGGGGTTGATGCTTGCGTGAACCTTCCTGTGTATGCTGGGTGTAGAGACGCAGGAGGCAGCAACCAGGTTTGCAAGAGCTTCAATTTTCCCGAGCATTGCTCGGTGTTGAGCCTGGGTTGGCTTTGTAACCCGCTTTCCAAAGGGAACCCGGCACACATGATGGTTGGCGCTCTGCCCTCAAGTTGTTCAGCTCCGCTCCTCCCCCTGCACCGCTTTGGCACCCTCCCATCCCACTCTATAGAGTCTCTTCTACTAATTTTCAATCAAAATTAACAGGGGGTGAGCTGTGAATCTGTCTAAATCCTGACAAGCCTCGTGAAAGCAAACAGCTGGACGTCGTGTCCCTGCTAGGCTGTGCAGCGGGAGAGGCAGCAGTCTGCGCTCAACCCTGATATTAGACACCAGAGACTCTACTGCCCAGCCGTGCTCCCGCCGCCCTGGCCCCCAGGCTCCAGCAGCAGAGCTAATGGCCTCCCACGGCACACGGTGGCCCTGCCGGGAGCTGCCACCCACCCTGGGCCACCAGGACTGCAGCTGGGACAAGACAGGCGTCACGCAGCACGGGCCGGGTGAGCRGGAGGATGGGGGGGCTCAGGCCCCCCACGGCGCGAGGGGGCGGAGGGCTGTGCAGAGCCAGGCTGCGTGCGTGGCCGGGCTGCCCTCGGCGCGGTGCTGCCCGCCCGCGC
>JASVER010000217.1:282023-308856 GCA_030449065.1 Oceanodroma leucorhoa
GATGGGATGGGATGGGGGGATGATGGGAGATGATAGAATGGGAGGGAACAGGACAGGACAGGATGAGACAGGGTAGAAGATGGAGGATGGGCTGGAGGATGGGATAGGGTAGGATGGGATAGGATGGGATGGGATGGGATGGGTGCTCAGCTGGGGATCTGCAGCCCTTGGGCTGCTCCTGGCCGTCTCCCCCATGGCCACACACAGTCATCCTTTGGCACCGKGGGGGGCTCAGCTGGGGATGGCTGTGCTGGCAGGGGGACAGGGGCAGTGAGGGGGGTGGGTGGGAAATGGGGGACACCCCTCACTCCCCCTCAATATTTGGGCAAGTTTAAAAATTACTGAACACAGAAGGGGAGCAGGACCTGAAGGAGAAGGGTGAATGAGCTTGTCAGATGACTCTGTTGGCGTCAGCCCAGGATTATTAGTATTTATATGCACAGGGACCTCTCCTGCGCCGAGGCTGCTCCATGCACAGCAGCATCTTCCCTCCTCTGCCTCCTCCTCCRCGCCAAAGGGAAACTCACTTGGGGTTGGTTCTTTATTGCATTAAACCCTTTTTTTTTTTTTTCTTTTTTTGTTTGTTTGCTTGTTTTACAGCCAGCTTCCCAAATCATCCATCTCATCCTGGGCACGGTAAAGCCAACACACAGGCACAGCCCTGACCTGGTGCAAACTCCGCTGGGCTCGTTGCAAGAGCTCGTTGGGAGCCCAGGCTGCCCCGGCGCAGCATGCAGGGAGCCTTTCCACTGGGAAACCTGCTCAGGACACCACAATAAATAAGAAAAAAGGTTATATCCAAATCGCAGCCGGGCCTTTCTGGGCAAGGAAGGGGAAGGCAGCGGTTTTCGGTGGCTGTGTCACAAGCTGGGACACACTTCCCTGCTTCTCCRTCAGGAACCACTGTTGGGAGATTCAGACCCTGCAGCCCAGCTGGTGTTATGAGATGTTGGCTGTTTATCTTTTTCTGGGTGCTGAAGAGCTCTGGCAGGATGGCTGCTCACTGCCGAGGGAGGTGCGGGGTCCAGCTCCCCTCCCGGGAGCCTGGGAAATGCTGCCTTGCCCTGGGCAAGGAGTGGGAGGGATGGAGGCGCAGGATGCAGGCAGCCCCCATCGCCTTCCCAGCCATTTTCTTGGCTCAGCATCCTCCCGCATTCCCTCCCCATCACCACGCAGGGATTCACTCCAGCCAGGAAAACAACAGCCCCAGGCAGGAGCGGCACAGCCTTGCAAAATCAGCACCAGCCATTAAAAGAAGGAAAGCTGGGCTGAGCAGGGACGCTGCCTCCCGCAGCCGGCTCGAGCTCTGGGCTGCGCTGGAGGGGTCCGGCGTTAAACCCCTGCCAGGCATTAAAGGGTTGTCTCGGACCCCTGGATTAAAGCGTAGATGTCCTTGGGGGTGGCGAGGGCTGGATGCGGCCACAGCGGACAGGCTGCGATGGTTGCTGGCTCCCGGCTAGTGATGTCCAAGCAATGTGCCTGGCAGCTCCAGCACCCRCGGCTGCTAAATGCCCAAGCCTGGGGAACCCAGGGGACCTCCAAAGAGCATCAGACTGTTTTAAAAATACTTTATTCTTTAGAAAATACAGCGTTCAGTACAGTGTGCTCTGCTCCCCCCAGCTTCAACCCCCCCACCGCCCACTCCACCGAGGCCAAGGCAACGTCGGCACAGGCGCTGGGGCAGSGGGAAAGCAGAGGGCAGGTTTCACCGACCCCGTTTCCATCTTCCCGGGGAGGCGGGCGGCTCTCGAGCCCTCACTGGTACCCAGCAGCAAGGCGCTCTCCCCGCCAAACCCCCAGCGAAGCCTAATCCGCAGCGCCAAGCTCGGCCCTTGGAGCTGGTGACGGCCCTTGGTGGCTGGGGACATCCCCGCACAACGATTTGGGGTAGCCCATGTGATTTTTAAGACACGGGGCTGCCCCAGACCAGAGAGCCGGCAACAAACCAGGGGGGTGGCAGTGGGGGCTGRGGCAAGTGGAAGGGGGGGACCAGGGCTCGGGGCCCCCCCCCAATTCCCATCCTAAACAGTGATGAGGCTGAGTCAGGGCTGTAACAGCTCCCTCCAAGGGGAAAAGCCTTATTGGGAGGGTTCAAAAAGGGGATGCAAACATCGCTCAAAGGCAGAGTGACCTTTCTCCAGGGCCAGGATGAGCTCAGGGCTCGGGGGGACCTTCCGCCTCCTGCCAGCTGGCTCCCCTCAGGGACAAACTCCTGCCAGCAAAGCCCACCCTGGGGGGAGGGATCCTGCCCRCACCCTGAGGGGGTGCAGGATCGCTCCAGCCCTGGGGCAGAGGGGCTGTGCACACCGAGAGTGGGACAGGGGAGCAAAATCTGGGGGCTGGGGGAGCAGGGAAAGAAGCATTTTCTCTTTTCAAACAGGAATCCCCAACACCATCCCCTTCCCTTTGCATAGAGCAGCTTGCAGGCGAGCGCGTCCTTCAGTCACCCAGGGGACACCGAGAGCAGCGGCTGTCACCCCAGGGGGGGACAGGAGCAAGGCTGGGGGACATGACCCTGCTGCTCCCGTCCTCCGCCGGCAGCCCCGGGGCTTGCACGAGGATGAAGGAAAAGAAACACCGACAACCCCGAACCCTCCCCATCGCTCTATCCCAGGTGCCACAAGCCATCCTGATGTTTAAAAAAAAGGAATGAAATAGGAAAAAGAAGGGAAAAAAAAAATAGGCTGAGATGGAGGGAAAGATCCCCAGGTCAGCGGAGAGGAAGCCGGGAAGCGCCGCGGGGATGCTGTCCGTTCACCACCCGGTCCTGCGGGATCTAACTGTCCTCGCCGTTCTCGCCCGGCCCCTTGATCAGCCGCTTCTGTCCCCGTTTGCCCATGGGCCCCTTGGGCTTGGCGAAGGCCTGCTTGAAGGCATGCTGCTTGGGGTGCACCTCCTCGTAGAGGAACTCCGCTGTCAGCTCRGCTCCGTCGTCAATCTCGATCTGCGTCCGGGAGCGGCAAGTGGGGGTTAGCAGCTCCCTGAGGTCTTGACACCCACCTTTGGGGCACCCAACTCCCCCCTGAGCCCACCGGCGGGGCTGGACCAAGGCTGCGGCACAGTCCCTTGCAGATGCCCGGCACGGGTCTCTGCTCCATCACCTCCAGCTGGGCTCGCACTTACCTTCTTGGCTATCTCCAGGCAAAACTCCTGCTCCACGGTGTCCAGCAACCGGCTCTTGCAGCTGGAGTAGAGCATGCGCTCCTTGATGCTGCATTTGTACCCGGGCATGGAGTAGATAAAGACTGCGAGAAGAGAGCAGGGCTTGCGGCACTGCCCAGGCTCGTGGCCAGGGAGCACCAGGCAGCCACATCCCACCCTGGTCATGGCTTTTCCAACCCTGAGATTCCCAGTCTACACAGCGACAGGTGAGCCATCCATCACCCCTCCCCAGATCTCTCCTGGTACACCTACAATGCAATGGCCACCAAACCGCCCGCACAAATCCTCTGCGGCAGCACCCAGAGCCCTGCACCGCGTGTGGCAGCTTCTTTTGGCACCAAAGAGCTTGCCAGCACCCACCATGGGAKGACGGCAAGTGGGAACCGACTCAAGGTCCCCTGCTGCACCATCCCATCCCCATCCCCGCTTGGTCCCCATGTGAGCGATGGTCCAGGGAGAGCGGGGACCAGCGGGGGGTCTAACCAGCCATCCCCAGTGCCGGGGCACTCACCGACAGACTCCAGGTAGTCTCCCTCGTGCGAGTGCTTGTACAGGAAAAAATGGTAGCGAGCCGAGTCCTGGGGGATCCTCTTGGGCAGGTCGGCAATCTCCGTRGGGCTCGTGTGCACCAGGTCGATGGTCTCCCGCTCCAGATCCAGCTTCTGATGGACAGAGGGGATGGGSGAGCGGATGGAAGTGAGAGGCGGCAGCAAGAGGCAGGGGGAGCGGGGGAGCAGCGCGAGGGACCTACCAGCTGRATGTAGTTGATTTTCTTCTGCTTGAGCGCCTGGATGGCTTGCTGAGCATCCAACTGCAGGGGGAAGGCCAGGCCCTGCAGGGTCTGGTGCTTGCTCTCCACGCTGATCTCCGTCTTCACCTGGGGATGGAGACCACCCCGAGTGTCAGGGCAGAGACCGGCAAAGGGTGGGGAATGGAGAGAAAGGCAAACTGGCCGGTGCCACGGCAAAAGGCTTCTCATCCAAGGAGCCACCTGACACCTGGCTCAGGGGGACCATGGCATTAAACCGCTGAGAAGTCAGCCAGGCTCAGGGTGGCGAGGCTTGTCACCGTACCGCCGCGCCAGGAGATCACCCGGCCCCAGCCCTGCACCCCCGCGCCTCCTGCTTCACTCCTAGCAAACACCATCTCAAAACCGATGTTTCTCAACGAGACCCTGGCAGGGATGCTGTGACCAATGCTGGCACGTGTCTGTCTCCGATCGTCTCCCACCGCAACCTGCAGGTGATGGGGGGAGCCCCGAAATCACAGTGTTCAGCTGCACAGGTGCCCGTCGGTGGGGAGGACGAGCCCCTCCTCAGTGGGTTTAACTGCAGCAGACAGGCAGCCCCTCCGATGCCGGAGCTGGGGAATCAGAGATCCACAGCTCAGAAAGATCCCRGTTTTCCCCGCAACCCCTGCAAGGCAGAGGCTGCTGCCCATACCCCAAGCACATCCCCTACTCCAGGAGACTGAACCCCACTTCAAAGAGGCAAGAGAGGTTGTGGAGACATCACATCACCCTGGGCACCTCCGTCCTGAGCGGAGCCGCAACGGGGGTGTCCCTGACCGGGACCGGAGGGTGCTGTGAGCTGGCAGCGGGGAAGGGGGGGCAGGACGCGGCAGGCGCGGCATACCTCCTTGGGACCGGGGTACTCTACCAGCGATGGGCAGCAGCAACAGCCCCCCACCATCTGCCACAGAATACAGGGAGACGGCGTCACCCCGACGGCGGAGGAGCCCATCCCACCTCCAGATCCCCTCCCGGACCCCCAGATAGAGTCCAGCAACACTAACCCAGGTGCTCTGCAGCGAGCGTGGGTCCCTCTCCTTTGGCATCGGTTTGGGGGATTTTGGATAAAGACAATCCAGGCATTTTTTTTTTTATCCTTCTTTTCCCTCCCCCGATAGAGAAAAAGAAGAAAAATCAAGGCATGCCAAAAGAAACGCAGGAGTTTTAAGCTCACATCTCAAAAAACAGCTGGGCAGTGCCAAAGTGGATCTCGTTACAAGGCTGCCCTTCGTTACAGCAGCCCCGTGTGGTACCCACACCCCGGGGAGGTGACGGACCCGGGCTGCCCAGAGCAGAGCATGCAGAAAAACACCGCCAGGAGAAGGAAAACCAGGCATCAAGCAGGCAGAGCAGCCTACCATCTCGGTGCTCGAGTCCTGGGAACGGGAATCCTGCGAGCGTGGGGAGAGGAGACACACCGTCAACGGCACCCCACACGGGGATGGAAGGGGGGTCTCGTGTGAAACGAGAAGGGAAGGGGGACACAGGGACATGCCGGGAGGATGGAGGCGTACCATCTCTCTGCTGGAGGCCAGGGAAGGCAGGTCCTGGCRGCACGGGCAGGGAGAGCGGCAAAAAACGACACAGGAGACATCAGCGCTGGGACGAGCAGGAGGGAGAGCCCTGGCAGCCCCACACACGACGTCTCCACCGACGTCCCCGCGCAGAGCACGCCCCTGCCCCATCTCCTGCCAGCTCCCCAGCTAGGGTGGCCCCAGCCCAGGGTCTGGAGGAGTTCCAGCAGTCGCAGCAATAGATTTTTGGGCTATCCCCTGCCGAACAGCATATACTAAAGGTTCGGGGGGAAAAAAATGCCCAAGCCTCTCTCCATGCCAAGCATCCTGGAGGATGAACACGGTGTGAATGTGCAGCTCTAGGGAAATAATTGCTCAAGGGTCGTCCAGTGCCAGGTGGGCAGGAGGTCTGGCTGACCTCCCAGCTCTGCTGTCCTACCGTCCCCCGAGGTGCTGTGCCACCAGCAAGGGTCCGAGGGCAAGCGCGCAGGGGTTCAGAGGACGCACACAAGCTCAGCTGGTCCTACCCTGTGGAGAGGTATGGCACGAGGACATTACCACTGCCAACGCCTCCAGATCCTCATCTTTCTCCCCCGTAAATGCAAGGAGGCTGGGAGGGTTATAGCGGGACCAGAGAGAGCTAAAGCTGCGACACGAAGCACGCTGAAGTCCAAAAATCCCAAGAGGTGGAAAGTTGTCCTAGCAACGTCAACTCCCCCACATACCTCTGTATTTTCTACCCCTTTCCTTCTCAAAAACATTAATAACTGACTCACTGAATCACTCCCTAGGGCACAGCCTGGSAGCCATGCATGGGATGGCCGAGCATGTGCCGCATCCCGTCCCCCCAGCCCCAGCCTTGTGGGCAGCAGGCTCGCCTGGGGGGTTATTTTATCTCCTTTTCTTTAGGTTAGTTTTTTTCCCCCCTCTTTCCTCATTGCTGGCACAGTGYTGACCTTGGCTAACAAGCATCTCTTTGTCTTACCTTCGGTGGGGGGTTCTGGCAAAGCCTCTGCTCTACCCACCCACCAACACACTGTGCGGCAGCTACAAACGACACCCCCTGACACGCTGCAATGGCACGGAGACCTTTAGTTCTTCTTAATTCTTCTGCCTCATCCCCCAGCTCCAAAGCTGCCTTCCTCTCCCCCRCGGCTCCACAATGCGATACGCCTGGCTCCATTCCGTGTTTCTGAGCCTTGATGCTTCAAGAAAGACTTCCCACTCGTGGGTGTTAAGGTAGCTCAATCCCAAATTCAAAGCCATTTCTTAGCCCACGGTCTGCTGACAACTTCCAGCTCAGTAAAGCTGGCGACACATTTTCCAGCTATTTAAAATACATATATATGTAAAGCAAATGGCAAATTTTTGTGAGCTCCCACCCAGCTACCAAGAAGGGGGGTAGCTCACGACATCGCCTCTCTCCGTGCAGTCCTCAAAACCACAGGGGATGGCTGCTCATGCAGCCTAAAACCTGCTTTACCAAAGGATGGGCAGTCTGCCGGGGGACACGCAAACCTGAGTCCTTCCTATCCCGGTGTAAAAGGCCGCTGTGCCGGCCCTGAAGCCGCTGCCGTGCAGCCATCGCCTCCCCCCTCCTGCTTTGCTGCTGCCCTTCCCCCCCGCACCCCTTCTCCCCACTCGTCTGGTGGTCGAGGAGGATCCCAGGGAGCTTCTGCCAGCCCAGAACTGCGGCCACCTTTGGGGTGAAGACAGCAAACCCGGTCGGCATCTCGGAGGGTCGTGCATCAACAGCACTGGAGAAGAGGAGAGCTGCACCACCCGCAGCAGCTCCCGGCGAGGGGCACAGCAAAGCGCTTGCGAGCTGGTGGTTTTTTAAAGAAACGACGTCCCTTGTGTCACTTCCAAAATCCTAACGGGTTGGTTGAACCCAGGGGGACGCGCAGGGACCCGCACTGTCAGCGGGGGCACGGGCAGATATGCAGAAGTGCCGAGGTCAGGGCTTGCCCAGGTGCTGCTTCCCAGGCCGCTGCCAGCCCTGACCGCTGGCTCCCACGCGCTGGATCTGCTCCCCCAAATGAAACCGCAACGTGCGTGCAAGGACCCCGCAGCCTGCGCACAGCGCGCACGCGCGTGCAAGGACCCCGTAAGCCTGCGGGCAACGTGCAAGGCTGGAGGCATCGCTGTACTGAGCGGGGTGCTGCTACAGGTTGAGAGCTGCTCCCATAYAGCTCCCCTCGGTGAAACCCCTCTGTTTTGCGTGGCTCCAGAAACTCGCTCGAAGTTGCCTTTACTGTAGAGTTGTGAGTTTTCCCCACCCMAGGGAGGTGAGCATGGCACCGAGCACCCGAGCCGTAGCTCCCACCACCCCCTGCTCCATGCCCAGGACCGAGCAGGCGCAGCCCCTGCACCAACATGGAGACCCTTCAGCACACCCAGCGCTCAGCYGCTTCCCACCTTTAAATCCACAGGCAAAAAATATATCCATTTTCCTCTCTTTCTAAATGCCAGTGACCACTCCCCATGGCCCGGGCTGACACAGGACACAGCGTACCTTTAAAATAACCCCCAACCAAACCAAACGGCAGCAGCACCTTCTACCCAGGTGCCGCATCTTGCAAAGGCGAGGGTGGGAAGCAGAGCATGGCAGATCAACTGGAAAACAGGCACCATGAGCACCACTTTACCCTGCAAGACACAGGCCAAAAAAAACCACCCCAAAACTACTTAATCTTGCAGCACTGGCCAGCCAAGGCCATGGCACAGACACCCAAAGGTGCCAAACAAGCCACAGAGCCACCATGAGCATCCATTTCTCTTCTCCAAGCACAGGCATCGCCTTGGATCCTCCGGCACAAACGCTGCTCAGCTCCCCCAGGCTGGGAGCTGGGATAACCACGCCGAGACCCATGCGGTGCAGACCACCCCTTGGTGGCATCTCCCAAACATCCCTCAACTCCGCCGCCCCCAGACCTGCTCTGGCAGGTGGAAACCTCCTGCCTCATCTTCGCCATTAATTAATGCCATCAGGTTGATTGGCTTCGCAGCTCCCAGGCATGTCCTGATCCATCCATGAGCCCCACGGTCCCAGCACAGGCGGAAGAGAGAGGGATGCTCCTCTAGAGAGGAAGGCTTTTCATGGCATCCAAGTGAAATCCCCCCATCACCAAAAAAATACTGCTTCCAGGTGGTCTTCCCACCCGGYGAGCCAATCCCCTTCCCTGCCCCGGTGTTTCACAGCACCACGGAGGCTGGCACAAGTGCCGTGAGATGCCGGCGGTGAGATGATGGCGTTACAGCCTTGTCTGCCTCCAACCCTACCCTGTGCCACTTCCACATCCAGCACAGAAGCCCCCAAATTTAGGCTAAGACCTCTATTTCTTGGGACAGCATCCCTCATATTTATAGCCATAGAGGAAGAGTATGGGAAAGGACGCTGCTGCAGCCCAAAGATAAGYCTGAATTCTTCCTGCCTCCCCCATGAATTCAGACTCAGCTCTGGCTTTTGCCCCGATACCTAGAGGTTAGAGACTGCTGCCTACTTTCAGCCTCAAACCGTCTTCTGACTGAAAATGACAGCAAGCGAAACGGAGCCCTGAGCCCATGTCCTAGCAAGGGAAAAAAAATAATAATAGTCTGTAAATTCCTCTTTATGCCACCAATTTGATCGTGAGGAGGCTCGGCCCACCTCGGCAAGGGCAGGAAYGGGTTAAACTGCAGAGGTACGAGASAGCGCAGTAAAAATGAGCCATCCCTTTCAGCTGGATGCTTGGATGCTCACTCCCACACCTCCAGCAGCAAACACATCCCTGCATCCTACATCCCTGCGTACCCCGAGGGTCTCGGGCTCCTTCTCCCTGGGCCGGCGAACACCCACCTCRTTGATGCGGATCTGCTGGAGCTCCTGCTCGGCTGCGGTCAGYGGGGCCGGGGCGGAGCAGGAGGACATGTGCTTTTGGTAACCGCTCAGGGACACGTCCTCCTGCAGACAGAGGGACAGAGACGGGGGAAGCGTCACAGGGTGGTTATCGCTGCAGGGCTGGACGCATCCCCAGCCTCGAGGCTGCRTCTGAGCAGCTCAACAGGTCTTGGGGTCTCACCTTACCAGAAGGACCAAACCGAGCAGTGCTCTTAGATGCCTCCATGCAAACCCCACGCTCGATTTTAAACAGTGCCCACAACCACCCATGCCCATTCAGACCACCCTGTCCTTCCCCGGACACCTATGGCTGTGGCAGCACGGCTCGTCTGGCTGATTAACAGAGCTCATGAGCATGAAAGTGAGATGGAAAGACAGAGACCACGGCCCAGGAGCAGCAGAGAGGGGGACCGGAGCAGGAGGGCAGCAGCGGGGATGCTCCCTGGCTCCCATCGGCACCAGAAGCCCCAGAGCAGGGCTGATGCCTGGGAAGCCCTGGCTGTGCAGCTCCCCCTGCAAAAAGCCCATGGAAGAGGAGAAACCTCCCGCCAAGCGCTGCCGGGGAAGCGCAGCTGCATAACCCCGGCATGGCAGCAGCTCTCGCTGCTGGAGTGACACTGCCACCGCCTGGCGCTTCTCTTCCCACTCAGGGTAAAGCTCTGGATGTCTTTTGAGCCTTCCTCCCACCCCTTCCACGGTCTCCATCACAAACTGACTGCAGCCGTGTAGGCACAAGAAAGCGGCAGCAGCCACCCAGGAGACTAAAGCAGCGTGGGGACAAACCTCCATGCTGTCCCCCCACCAAACGCCAGCGTCCCACATCCCGCTTGGCTTCGGCGCCAAGCCCGAAGGCTCCCAAAGCTCAGGGTCAAACCCAAAAGGYTGCCCGAGAACCACCACTGTACCTTCACCGTTCCAAACATCTCGTCCTTTATGTGCCCCCCGCCAAACTCCTTCTTCACCGTGGCTCTGGTGGCAGCGTACAGCATCTTCAGCCGGACCTGCGGGATGCAGCAAGCACGGTCAGAGAGGGGACCCTGCGCGGTGGGACCGGAGAGCAGCACCTCCCCACAAGAGGTGCCCGATGTTCGCGGCCACCATCCCACCACCGGCTCTGCAAACCTCAGCCCTCCCTGGGAGCAGCCACCCAGTTTCTCTCCAGGCTGATTTCTAACCGCAGCCGTCTCCGGGGAGGGAGCARCCCGGGAAACCCATCAGCGCCGGTTCCAGGACTGCCGGCACACAGTGCAGCCTGGCCAAGCCCTGCCCGCGATCTGCCGGTTTATTCTGTGCTTTACTTTCCCACCCCTGAGCTCCAGCGCATCATTTCTCACCCGCACCGGGGTAAGAGGAGGTGCAAATACCGCCGGAGTCACCCAAAAGCGACTTTTGCCTTTCGGCACTTCTTTTGCATCGTTCTTCTGCAAAACGCAGAGAAGAGCTTTTGCAAGTGCTCCTTGGCGCACTGTTCTTTAGCAATAAGACCCTCTGCAGATATTTTTTGATAAAAAATATCTATTATTATTTGATATTATTATGTATATACGTGTGCATATTTACACACACACATACACACACATAAAGTTACATATATTATATATAATTTTATTATAATTGTATATAAGTGTGTGTCTGTATACATATATGTGTGTATATATAATATATATTTGTTAGATATATCTCAACAAACTGCGGAGGGTCTTTTTTATATGCATGTTATAATATATAACATAATATATAATAAGAACATATATTTGTTATATATATAACACACACATATATAACATATATATACGTGCACTTGTCATATATATGACAAATTTATATATTTGTTATATATATAACAAATATATGTTTTTATATGTTATATATTTGTTATATATATTCTATATGTGTTATATATAACAAATATATATATTTTATATATATGTTTATATATGTTATATATATGACAAGTGCACATATTAATATGGCAGTAAATCTATACAGCATATAGATTATATCAAATATATAACAAATATATATGGGGGGATGTGTGTGTATGTATGTGTGTGTATACATATATATAYGCACATATATACATATGAGACAAGTGCACGCGTTAACACGGCAGTAAATCCCGGTCCCACTGAAAGCCCGTTAGGGAAATGTGCTCACAAGACGGCGCTTTCCAAGCCGTACCGCTGAAATCTCCAGACTACCGCCCCGTCCAACCAGCCCTGGTGCGCCCGCTCTGCCCGTCTCCGACCCCACGAGCCAGCCCAGCAGGTGTCAACGCCGGCCCGGCCGCACGCGGCTCTGGGGGAACCAGCCTGCCCGGCCCTTTTTAAGGCTGATTTTGGAGCCTGGCCCGGAGGTGGGCCAGCAGCCGCTCTGCGTCAGCCCTCGAGTGGAGCGGGCCAGGCTGGACGCTCGGCCAGGCGAGTCGGTGCCAGCGCCGGCTCTTCCCGGCGATGCTTTTGGCCAGAGCCATGGTGGGAGGTCTCCATCCTGGCCCCGTGGCCCATACCGCTCCCCCCTCTGCATCGCAGTCCCTCCACCTCCTCACGCAGCGCTGCAGAGGACAGACACAGTCCCAGTGTATCTTACTGTGTCTTAAAAAATTCCCCCATTCCCAAAGCGGTCTCCACCTCTTAGCCTGGGCACGGTGATGGAGGGTGCGAACGCTCCTCCTCAGCCCCAGCGCAAAGTCAGCTTGGCCAGCATCTCCCCAGCCCTCCATCCCCACCTCCCAGAGCACGTCCGTGTCCCCATGCTGGGGTGTCACAGCCCGGCGCGGTGCTCACCGGGGAGCTGTCGGGGGACCAGGAGATGAAGAGCCACTCGTAGCCCTGGGCGTTCTGGCTGTCCAGGCGGTACAGCACGTAGCACGGCTGCTGCTCATCCAGCAAGGGCAGCACGAAGGCATCGTAGTCGGCATCCCAACGCCGGGACAGCTCTTTGTGGGCTCCCAGCACAAGCTGTTCTGGAAGGAGAAGACGGAAGAGGTGTTAGATGAAGGCAAGGCTTGCCTTGCAGGATCACAGGGCTTGCCGCAGCTCCAGCACCAACAACGATGCCGTCCTGCAGAAAAACAAATGACAATCTCGAGCCACGTGCAGGAGTGCACACCCCCAGGGGTGATCCTCCAGGAGATGCCATCAGGGCTGTGGCTGCTGTGGAGGGGCTGGTTTTCTGCCAGCACCCCTCTGCCTCCTGTCAACCATCTCCTCCCCTCCCGTGCTCCTCACCACCGAGGTCTCCTCTCTGGTGACCATCCGTAGCCTCCTTCCGCTCTACTCCCTCCAGCCGTGTAGTCCYCAACCATCCCTCCTTGCTCACGGGGGAACGCGAGACCTCCTCCATCCCACCTGGACAAGCTCTAGGGACACTAGAATGCCTCACCAGGGACATGAGGAACCACCTAGATTTGGGGTGCTAAGAAAAATAAAGGTCTCATAGCAAAAGCCAGAACGATGAGCCAAAGCTGCTCTCATCAGATTGCCCGTAACCTCAGTGGGGTCAAAATCAGAGSTGATACCTGAAGCCCCTGTCTGCGGGGACCAGAGCTGTCCCAGAGACCTCAACCTGGGGGAGGACCATGCTGCCAGGAGAGTCTCGGCCTCTGGAAGCGACCTCCATATTTCACGCACATGGTAGCATCTCAGGTATCTGGAGAGTATTTCCTTCAGCTGCTACGCAAGCGGTGGTGGGGCTGGGAGCCCCGTGAGCTGGGCAGCGCTTGGCTGGGATTTAAACACTGGTGCAGGCATCCTATGAACATGAAACCCCCCCGTGAGGGTCAAACCAAGCTTTGGGATGGCTGSATGGAAAAGCGATGCCGCTGGAGATGATCAGCGTAGGTTGCTGGAAAACAGCCTGTATTTTTATTATATTTTTAGATGCAGAAAGGTCTGGAGGGAGATGTCGGGACTAGGAACAAGATGTAGGATAATCTGGAGGTGCCAAAGCAAAATGAGTTGGGGCCTTGGACAGCCGGCACTCRAGGGGATGCTCAGCCTGGCACGCGCCCTGCCTGGACCTCTGCCCACGGCCCCGCTGCCCATCGGGAGCTGGGAAGCCCCTTGGATGGGGCACAGCCCTCTCCCTCCCAACCCACCCAGCTCAGCAGCTGCAAATCCCGTGGCAGAAAAGCTTTGAAGGAAAATAGTTGAGGAATAAAGGGGTTGGGATGAATTACTCTCAACCCCATTCCCATCCGAGCAGGGCATTCCCCCACCGACAGCAGCGTAGCCCTTCCCTGCCCAACGCCGCCCTGCCACGGCATCTGCCATCACACGCTGAACCCGTAATTATTTGCACAYGAGGGGCACGTGCTACTGGTACAGTAACAAGGACAGCAGAGAAAAAAGGTGCTGAAAATACTTTACCTTCAGCAAAACTACCTGTTTGGAGAAAGAGAAGCATGAAAACCTCAARGTACCCCTACAATACACATAAAAAAGCCCTGCAAAAGGATTTGTGCATCGCAAAGACTTGGGATCCCAAAGAGACTGCAAGGAATTTCGCCCGGCCAAACCCACTGGCAACTCATGGGTGTCTCCGTCTGCCAAACATCCCGACACCTCACGCATGAGGCAATCAGTGCCGAGTCACTCCAGCCTACTCCTGGGCTGCATCCAAGCTGGACCCCGGCCATGCCACCGTGAGCCAGCAGCCTCCAGCTTTCCCCTGGGCTGGAGGAGCCGCTTATTCCCCTGCCTCCCAYCGGGCTCTTCGCAGTTCAGCTCAAGCCGTTCAGGGCCAAATTTTCATCCCCAGGAAGCATCACCAAAGGGAAACCCGGAGCAGCCGCCCTTCAGCAAAGCATCATTGTCAGCACCGGCTATTTCAGGCTCCACTTCTGCAGGGTGCTGCTGCTGGAAAAAGCTCGGCTGGGAGCGTTTCTGGCCCTCGAGGTGCCCCCAGCACTCAGCCGCAGGCAGGCTGCCTTGCTCCGAAATGCCCGTACAAGGCATCCCTGCCTGCAGCTCCGGCGGGCGCCGCGGGGGGACAGCGCAGGAGCCGGGAGTCTGCAAAGCTCAGTGGACAACATCACCCACATGCAAAGAAATGCACCCCACAGGGAAGTCCACAAAGCCAACCTTGTCCAGAAACCCGCTGACAGCGAGGAGTAGAGCATCATCTAGAAACACGTTGGACCACAAGCCGCTCTCATGCCAGCACACCGTTGCCAAGCCTTGCCCCCCCMTTCCTTCTCCATCCAACCTCAGCTTCTCCCGGCAGGCCCCCAAAGGCAACATCAGCTCAAAGAGCTCCCAAAGGGTTACTCAGCCATAGCTGCTGTCCTGGGGATGCCCAGACACAGAGCATCTGCTGTGAGGCTCCTTGCACCATCTTCCTCTTCTTCCACCTGCYGTTGCCTGCTCTGATATGCCCCAAGACTAATGCCCTGTAGGGCAGAAGGTCCTCTGCAAGCCATCAAGCAGGATTGGAGGCTCCTCTTCTGCGTCCCCTGTGCAGGCAGGGCAGCTGGCATGTCCTCCCCAGCCACCTTGGGACACATCCCTTCCAGGGTCAGCGTGCTTGGGTCTCTCTGTCCAGCTGTAACATCTGCCTGGCTGCTCGTTACTGCCCGAAGGTCCTTCTCCGGTGGGTAGCACCAGGCTGATGTCCTCTGTGTTACAGAAAAGAGTGGGTGGCCCAGAGGGACCGAGCACCTTGTCCCAGGTCACACAGGAGGGCAGACAGGAGGTCCCCAAACCAGGTTGGTGGGACCACCACCACCTTGTCCCCAGTAGACCAAGCCCTTCAGCGCAGAGATGCTCCTGGCTCTCCTCCTTCCACCTGCCTCCCCATGGAAGCCTCGGACTCTGCCGCATCTCAGAGGCTTCTGCAGACACCCAAGCTCCTCCAGAGCTGCCCATGGCTGGTCCAGGCCAGGGGAAAGGAGCCGGCAGGGTTGGGGAGCTGGACTGGGAAGCACAAAGCACTGCTGAGCGAGGTTGGTCCATAAAGCAGCTGCTGCCGACGACACATTGGACAGATATATATATCCCATTCCACCCAAGCAGGGATGGTGGGACATGGCCTCCATTGATGATAAAAAGTCTCCCTTGCTGGTGTCACTGGCCACAACYCAAAGCCCTAGCACCCTAAGTCTGGGCTTACGGGCATCCATGACTTATCCTAAGGCAAACCTGATTCCTACTTTTTAAAAGCAAAAGGAGACAAGAAAGCAATATTGTTTCTTCGGAGCACCTTTGACAACACCACAGATGTCGCATCCCAACACATGGGGATCTCGTTGAGGACAAAGCCAACACCACTGAACCTTGCAGTGGTACTGCTAATGCATCCCATGGGTTTCAAGTCACACTGCTCTTCCAAATGGGGCTTCACAGCCCCTCCAAAGGCCAGCGTGGGCTCCTTACGACCACGTCCACCTCAGCGTTTGCAAGCACGGTCCTGGTGGCCCACCCAAGGGAGGTGGCAACAGCAGCTGAGCAGGGCGTTAACGTCYCTGCTGCTGTGAGAAAGAAGCCATTCATATGCAATTGTAAGAGGCCGAGGCGATGGAAAACCTACACCACGGAGGCTCCCCGCTGGGATGCTAAATCAGTGCTTTGCTCTGCTTGCTTGTTTCACAGATGTAGAGGCCACCCAAAGGCACCTTTCTGTGGTTGGTGCCAGCCTGCAAACYGGGCTAGGGGCAGCCCCGTGCACAGGAGCAGGGGCTGGGAAGGGATGGGTTTCAGGGCTAGCATCCCTCGCGGGATGCAATCGTGGCCTCCTGCCGAGCCCCGCACCAAGGAGCACCCCCCTGCCCAGACCGTCTCCTTGCCTGCCGTGGGGTGCCACGTCCAAGGAGAAGGTGCTGCGCATCACCCCCGACCACGGTCTCACGGCACCCGCAGCAGCTTCTCGCAGGGCTCCCGTAATAAAATTCGACACAGCGGCAGCAAAAGCCCCCCAGAGCCCAGCACTGATCCCGGACACTGGCGTCGGTCCGCCGGCAGTCGCTGTTCCCCAACGGGGCTCCAATAGCTGCTCAGCAGCACACCCAAATTTTGGGCTTGGATTTCAGCTGCGGGCTGCTGTGTGCCAGGGAGCCCCAGCAGGATTTTCCTTGGGGTTTCCAAAAACACAAGCTGGCACCGCAGCAGCAAAGAGGAAAGGAGGAGAGGTAAAACAGAGAACCGACATGGCGTAAATCAAAGCACTTAAAAATGGGACTTACCATCCTCGATGATGACCTTGATGAGTCGAACTGAACCGTTTCGGGCTTTGGCAAAAAAGTCCCTTAATTCCGTGGTGGCTGAAAGAACCAGAAACATCGTGATCAGATCTAGCAGTCAAAGCAGGCGCTGGGCTGCTTGGTGACCAGCCAGGGAGGGGAGCAACTTGGCAGGATAGAAGTTTAAAAATTAAAAAAAAAATAAATCTCTGGTGCCAAAAAAATTATAATAAAAATAATAATACAAAACCCAAAAAGCTGGGAGCAAAGTCCTGCGTCTCCCCGAGGCATCAGAGTTAAATAGCAGCTGGGAGCACATGTGATCCAGAGAACTTGATACTTGGCCTGGGTGAACATAATCACCCAAATTTAGACGATGGCTTGGCCGGCGCAGGCGGGGAGAGCTCAAGTGACAAGTTTATTTGCTTTACAGAGCGGCAGGCTTTGCACACAGGGGGTGGCTGGAAGAGGTCCCGACAAGCTGTGACGTCCCAGGCTCGTGACACGCGGCGGGGATGCTGCTCCCAAGGTGGCCGCGGACCAGCATGGCTCCAAACTGGAGGCACTGATTTGAAGCCAAGCCCCTGGAGAAGGGAAAGGCAATGGCCCTGGGGTTTTGCTTTGGAGCCGGCAGGGCTTTGATTGCAGAAGGCTTTTGGGAAGTGTTCTGGGGAGCCACCTTCCTCCTTATCCCCCCTCCCCAAGCACCAGGCACCAGCAACTGGTCTTCAGCATCCTACCAGGAGGCAACAGCAGGCAGCGGATGTTGAAGGGGCAGCCCGCAGCCAGCATCGGAGGCTTAATCCACCCACCCTGAAAGCGTCACCGGTGCAGAGCTCCCCATCCCACCCGGGGTGTGCTGCGTGCGAAGGCAACGCCCAAGAGATGCAGCTTGGAGGGGCCGACAAGGAGCATCTCCCAGCCCAGCTCCCCCAAAAGCCCCTCTGATTGCACGCCCGAGCCCCTTCCTGGATGTGGCCACGCAGCCAAGGGAGTCCTGTCGGTTCAAAGCCGCAGGCAGCTCTGCGCTTGTTAGAAATACTAAAGAAACCGGCGTTGCAAAGATTAGAGACCCAGGCGGACGCCCTTCTTAGTCCACGCCAGGATCCATGCTTGGAGTCACTGTCAGCAGCCCCCTGCTCCCGGCGCTTTGCCGCACCACCTCCCCGTTACCGGCCACCATGCCGGAGCAGCCCGCAGCAGGAAGAAGCCCTGCTTTGGTCCCTGGAGCCTGAGAGCATCCACGGCCAAGGCACTTTGCAAAGAACGCCATCGCTATGTCAGCCGGAAAGGTGCGGTGGCCGAAGAAGCCATCCCCTGCCAGCAAGGGCCGTATCCGTTCCGCTTCAGGCCCACCGGCAGCGAGTCTCACCCCTCGGYGCAGCCCCCCAGCATCGCTGCGGGAGGACATTATAGCCCACCACCCAAGGGACACGTGGGGCCACCGGCTCTGTCACACGCCGGTGTCTTCTGTCCCCTGGAGGCAGACCCCGGGCTGGGGCACTGCCCGCAGCCCCCCCATCCCCGAGGGAGAAGGGGTGGCCATGGATTTGTCCCCATGCACAAACGCTGACGATGCAGGCAGAGAGGGGGAGAGGGATGTCCCGGGGAGCCCCCCAGGGAACTCCTGCTTGTCCCTGCCAAGCAATACACCTGAGATGCATCTGCCCCACCAGCTCAAAGCCTGCCCTGATCGGAGGCCCGGGTGGTTTCTCCACCCATGGAGAGGAGGCACAAATGAGGAAGAGCTCCCAGGCTGGTACCCTGCAAACAGCCGCACTCCCATACAAACCCAGAGATGCCACCCCAGCAGCACCCCGCGGGTACGGGCACACAGACACCCCAGCAAAGGCACATCAGTCCCTAATGGCATTTTAGGGGGGACACACGGAAGGTTTGCTGGGGCAATCCCACTACAAGCAAACCACCCTTCTCCCTCCATCAGCACAGAGGCATATGGCTCTCCCAGTTCCCAGTGCAGACCTTCACCCTCTCCCAGCGCCGGCTGGGAGCTCAGCCCACTCCTGCCGTTCCCATCCAAGGCTGCTCTGATATTTTTAGCCCCTTTCCCTGTTGAGAGCGGCTCTTTCCTTCTGGCAGCATCTGTGGTTATTGCAAACACACGAGGCGGAAGAGGAGGAGAAGAGATGTTTATACACCCAGGAAACCTCGTGCAGGAGACAAAAGCTCCTGATAAGCATTAAGCTTCACCGATTCCTATTGCACTGCCAAAATAGGAGAGAATAACATTGGTCTTGGATGTTTCTATAGCATCAACTTCGGGGGAGAAAGAGGAAAGCTCTGCAGCGCTAACAGGCTTGCAAATCCCTCCGGCCCGACCCCATCCTTCCCAGAGCCCAAGGACACACAGGGGTCTGGAAAAACAGGAGTCTGGGCAAGTGCAACCCCCCAGCCCACCTGGAAATGCTAGGAGTGCATGAAAGTATTGGATCAACAGCTGGGATGATTGACAGTTGAGTGATTGACAAGTGACAGCCAAGTGCTGGGACCTGCGTAGGTACAGAGGGGTTTAAGGGGATGGAGAGAAGCACAGATGCTGCCGGAGGAGCCGAGCGCACGATGGGAAATACCACAAAGTCTGCCAAGGAGGGAGATACTTTCCAGAGGAGACAGCAGCAGGGCTTTCAAATAACACAGAGCAGGCTTTCGAGCTTTAATTCTGCTGAAATAATAAAAAATAATAATAAAAAAGCAATTTTAATTTAAATGAAAAAATCACCGGGGTGTCTTTGACGTCCCCTTCTGTCTCTCATGAAGCAGTGCCAAGAGTCAGCAAGGAGGGAGAGAAATAAGCTAGCGAAGGTTTTCAGCACGAACTCAGCAACTGCTTCATTACAGCGTGATTACGACTTAATTGGCACAGCAGACTTGATGAGATGGCTTGCGTGCCTGAAATATTAATATAAAAGTCCACAGCCAGCCCTAGAAGAAAGGCAGGGAGGAGACCTTACCCTGGAGACGGAGGCAAGCGGTACCTCCGCCCACGGTATCTCCATGCCGGGAAGTCTCCAGGACCCAGCTTAAGGGCTGAAAAACCCACGTGTGGGAAAACCACAAAAATCAGCTGCTTCTTCTGGTTCGTCTCCTTCTGCATTTGCCAACGAGGCGAGGTGGGAAAGAAGATGCTGGGCACACATCAGCATGGCCAATGCATGGGGCCAGCTGCGACCATCCTCGTGCCTGGATGGGGAAGGGAGGAGCGATGGGGCAGACGACTGGAGGGGGACCTGCGCGTCCAACTCACCCTCTAGACGTGGGTTCCTGGAAAATCCTGGAACAAATAATCCACAAACAAACCGAAGGTGGGCTACAGCCAGCGGGGATCTACCAAGACCAAGTTGCATGAGATCAACCTAGCTTCCTCCAGCAGAGCCACAGACCTGTGGGCTTCAAGGGTCTCAGCTCAGCTTTTTAAGTATCTCCAAGTGTTGGAAGCCACCTTGGGAAACATGGTGGTGGTGAACCTCTACAGCACCGGCACAAAACTGCACAGATAACTCACTCTGGGAGGTATCAGAGGTTGGATCGAGCAAGGTCTCCTGGGGACCTGTGGTGGGTCCAGGTTTAGTCCACATCTCCATGAACACTTCTGGCAACTGCAATAGTGCTTTCTGCAGCTGTAAGGTGGGAAGCTAGAGGAGATGCAAGCGCGCGCTGGAGAAGAATTCACCGTTCTCTCAGAAGACTGGAGAAACGGGCTGGAAAAAAAATAAATAGGGTGAAACTCAATAGGAAGCAAAGTACCGTAACTAGGAGAAGGACCAACTACACTGACACAGGGCAGGGTCCAGCAGCTCCAGAGAAAAGAGGCGGGTTGCAAGCCAAGTTCAGGTTAATCGCTTCATGTTGTTGCAGGCAAAGTCATTTGTGAAGGCACGAACAAGAGCACGGCCACGTTATTTGGTGCCAACAAGGCTGCAGGCACAGCATGAACAGTACATCCAGGCTCAGCATCGTGCAAGGAACAAGGCACAGGACAGATAGCACCTATGCCAGAGGGTGCAGCGTGCAGGAACAACCAGAGGAACTGAGGCTGGTTGGCCCAGAGGAGAGAAGAAAAATGATGAACAACTTGTACTGGTTTTCCAGCCAGAAACATCAGGTCCCACCTCGGCATTTGGGAAATCTCACAACGAAGGTGATCAAACCATGCCTCCATCCCTGCCCCTAAAAACCTCCAGAAACCCTCCCGGGATGCTGCTGCTTTGAGGCAGGGTGAGCTCGGTGGCATCTTGAGGAACCTTCTGGCCTTTCTACAAGGCAGCCCTGCCATCAACCCTCCTGGCAGACATGGCAGGCACAAGCATCCGTGCCTCCTCAGCCACCCCCCATGACTACCCAAAAATCTCCTCTAGCCACCAAGTGGGACAGCACATCCCTCTCCCACCTGTTTGTAGGAGGGAGGTGGGACACTCAGATGAGTTGTCCCCTATTCAAGAGCCACCTGCATTTAGCAGCCTGCTAACCGCGTGTCCCAGGTCCCCTTGCACCACAAAAACCTCCCTGCCCAGCGGAACCTGCCACTCATTTGGGAGGGCTGAGCAGAGCCGGYCGTCGGCACCAGGGCACCCAGGCTGGGCGGCTCGCGGCGTGGCCAGGAGGTTACAGTATGGCCAGCAGTGGCCTTCGGGTGGCCCTGAGCATGCCAGCAAGCTGCCAGAGGAGAAGAGGAGCTCRTGGTGGGAAGGCACGGCGGTGCCTCCACTCTCAGCAGCACCGAGCAGRCGCGGACCAAAGCCTGAAGACCCCACACCTCGGGGACCAGCGGGGCGGCCAGATCCTTGCACCTACTCAATGGATGTGCTGTTTGCAGCCAGAGCAGGCAGCTGCCCTGCCCYGGGATGCGGCCGTTTGGATCAGTCCCCGGGAGATTTCGGTGCCGGGCTTKAAGCATCACACTTGCCCAAGAACGCTGCGAGATGGAGCAGTGAGATGGTGCTTGTGGGTACCACCCCGCCACAAAAGCCATCCCCAAAGCCGAGCCTTTTTTTGATGTTTACAGCCCCAATTAGCTTATCTGAGCAGAGCCAGGCTGTAATGAGGCCGGAGGGAGACAGAGGCACCACGCAGTGATGACAGCCGTAGCCACGGCAATGGGCCACTCTCTCCCTGGGGATGCCAGGGTGCCAGCGGAGCCGCCTGCGCAACCCCCGGGGAAGCACCACGGGGATGGGGATGGGGGCGACAGCCRCCCCTGCACCTTTCCCTTCTCCATCCTCTTGCTCGCTTGTTGGGGGAGCAACAGGTTTTTGCTTATTCGACCCTTCCCAATCCCCCCCCAACCCGATGACAGCGCCCAGCTCCCAGATTAATAATACATGCTCCCTGAAACAGATGCCTCTCTCAATACATCAAGTCACCTCGTCCTCCCGATGGGAAACCYGAGCCTCCAGCCATCAATCTTTCATTCCCTGGACAGAATCTTCAAGTCGATGTGACTCCAAGTGGCTGCTTTCCTTTCACCGTCCGAGGCACAGCRTGCCTGGGATGCAACGGGGAAACTCAGCCAAAAATCCAGCCACAAACCTGGGCAGAACTTGTCCAACCTCCAGGGATGCTTGGCCAGAGAGTAGTTGAGATGCTGATGGATAAAACACGGTTACACCTGCACCACCCACACCTTCCCTGCACTGGCAGCTCTGCCCGACTCCTGCCAAGGCATCCAGGAAAGGGCACAACTGCAGCASGCACAAAATAGCTGTTGCTGCTGCTAAAATTCCTCCTTTTCAGTCTATCCCAGTGTAACTCCGTCACACAGCGCCTGCTCAACCCGCTCGCTGCAGAGCGCTTTTCTGCTGACGGACGCGGTTGGCCAGTTTAAGCGCTAAGAGGATTTTATTTCTCACCATGGAAAAAAAAAAAATATGTCCTTGCAGGGAATCTTTTCTCTGGGAAAAAGCTACAGATGTCAGAAGAAAATAGAAACAAGGGGCGGAAAAAAAAAATCTGAGCGAGAGAGGACACAACCAAAGCTTTTCTCCCAATTTTCCTTGGGGCTGGGCCGTATCCTGCAGGATTTCACACGGATGACTCCTGGTCTGTATTGCAAATCCCACCCAGAGAATTTCAGCCACCCACCTGACACCATCCGTTTGCTTCTCAACACTCAATTTTCCACGTGCGTGCCCGGGACCCGTCTCTTCTCCACCTTGGCACCTCGGATGAGAGCTAGTCAGCCCTCCCCTCGCTCCGGGGTAGGCAGCGCCCACCCTGCAGGCAGCACGGGTCGGATCCAGCCGGCGACACAGCATCCCGGAGCCAAGCATGCACAGTTCTGCTTTGCCTGCAGAAGTTGCTGGTTGCTGTTCCTCTTCTCTGCCCAGTGAAGCCACCACTGGGAGCACTGGTTTGGGCGTTGTGGGGGACAGGGACCCAGGGACAA
Source organism: Oceanodroma leucorhoa (assembly GCA_030449065.1). Classification (NCBI taxonomy): domain Eukaryota; kingdom Metazoa; phylum Chordata; class Aves; order Procellariiformes; genus Oceanodroma; species Oceanodroma leucorhoa. The sequence continues at coordinate 304,950 of JASVER010000217.1, forward strand.
ACCCTGGCAGCGATCTCACTGCATTTAGAGCCTCCTGAGGCATGCTTTCCAAGGGGTTTCCTCTACTCTACAATTTTAGGTGCTTAACTTCAAGGGGTTTGACATCTCAGGGCGTTTGTCTGGTCTCCTGCCCAGGTCACCACTCTGGTCATCCTTCTGTGCCACCGGCTGGGACGCAGGCCATCGCCCCAAGTAAGGTRTCAACCTCCGAGTTGGGTGCTGGCCCCAGAAAAGAGCTCACAAGCGGGGATCAGCTCCTCAAAACCATCCTTGCAGCAGCCCAGTGCCCTCTGTCCCCCGTGGACACCAGGGGCCATGTACCAGTCATCCCTTCTCCTTCTCCACCACTGATGGCAYGGTGTGATGCGTCCCTCGTTAGGGGGTTACCCCCGGCATCCCAGCTGTGAAGCCACCCCCAAATTCAGGTGGCCAGGCACCTCAGGAGCCAGCACGGCCTCTCAGCATGGCAGGAGGAGAGGGGCCAAGGAAGCAGTGGATGGGGAGAGAAGCTCCTTCTTTCTTCTCCGGCCTTCTCGCTGAAGAGCCAGGAAGCCGGCTGCTTTCAAAGACGACCTTTGCAGACCCAGCAGCTCCCAGGTCACYCCTTTCTGCTCCTTTTTTCCCATCTGACATCATTCCTGCCTGCACGCATCACAGTTATGCTTCTCCTGAAGCAAACGGCCGTTCCTACCAGATGCTTTCCCAGTGCAAGTCCCAGAACTGGGGCAAAGCAGAGGCTCAGCCGTGGACAGGAGCGAAGGTCCTTCCCCATCCCCACGTCTCGCCACCTACCCCAGCTTTCTGGCACCAACCTCTCTAGATGAAAAAAAATCCCCTTTAAGAGACTTTTTCTCTCTACCCAGAGGTCATGGAAGAGCACCCAGCAGCAACTGAAAGCAGATGACTTCCCACCAGCATCAAAGCCGTGGTTCAGCATCGCCTTCCTAAGGTTTTAAACTCAAACAGCAAATGCTGTCCCCATCTAACGCTGCTCAGGGCAGAACAGGGACTGCAAAAATTCTCATTGAATCCTTCCAGCTGTAGTTAAAAAGCAGGTTTCCAGCCCCAAGAAGACCACAGCAACCCTCAAYAGCTTCCAACCACCTCCCTAGCTTGGCAGTCTCCATGGCAGCCCGGTTTTCTCGCCAGCACCTTCGAGGGAGCTGCCACGGATACCTAAAAAAAATAATAACTAGCCTCTTGCCTCTGCATGAAAGGCTCAGCCCTGATTAAACACTCCGAACCTGCGGCTCTTCACTGCCATCGCTCCCCCTCCCCGGGGACCACCTGCTTCTCCTCAAAAGCCGGGATGACTTGGTAGCATCGCAGTGGGGGGCTCCCCCGTCACCACGTCACCCTGCTCTCACACTGATCTAGGACAGGGTCAACCAAAATCTCTCACCAGCTTGCCCGCAAACTCCCCTAAGCCAGCCGGTGGGTCCGATAGTAATTCCCCCTGGAGCAGATGCCTTCCTGTAAACGGGGGAGAAATGGGAATGAAAAAACACAAAGCGATGCGCGCGCACAAATATAACAAGGTCCCAGAAACCAGGAAGATGCGGAAAATCCCTCCTCCTCCTCGGCAAACAACAGGCCTCAGCATCTCAGCAGAGGGGATGAAGGTAGCAGTGGGATTGCTGCTCCTCATCCAATATCGAATCTGCTGTCTGCCAAGCAAAGGAATTAATTTGATCGCTGTGCCAGGGTGGGGAGGACTGAAATACCCCAAAACCCGCTCGGGGTGGTTCCCTTAAAGCCCGGAGCGCCCCTGTTCAGCACCGCAGGTGTTGGAGGGGCAGATTTGCATTGAGAGAGGAAACAGCCGCTTCCCGGAAGAGGGCCCGCGCAGCAGGGGATGGAGGAGCGGACCCAGAGAAGCCACCCAGAGATGTCCAAGATGCTGGGAGAGCAAGACCACCCTACGCAAGTTATTTTTCATAACCACGGGGAGGTTTTTACACCACCCTCAGCTTAGGGATCTGCTGCCTGGGCAGAGCCGTTGGGTCTATCCCCACCCTGCACCGGCTGCAGCTCCTCAGGGGAAGTCTGAGTCCCTTCCCCTTTCCAGCTGAGCGCTGCTGACGAGCAYGTTACGTCCTATGGGCGACCATAACTCACGGCAACTCAGCGCTGGTCCCGGCAGGGTTTGCCAAGCGGTGGGCAACCAAGGTCAGTGAAGGTCGGTGCTCTCGGAGAGCAGCTCGACGGCTTTGCCACGCCAGCGCATCCCCCCGGCAGCCGCAGGGGTGCCAGGGAGGACGGCGTCAGCAGCACAGGAGCAGACGGGCACGGCGGCAAGCAACAGGCAGCAGCCTCTTGGGGCGCAGGCAGCAGCCTCTTGGGGCGCAGGCAGCGCAACAGGCCTTGCCTGCACCAAACCCCACGGGAGAGCTCTGCAGAGCAGGGCCGGCATCGCGGGAGTTCAGGTGGGCGCTGGGGTCCATCCCACTGTTTTTTTAAAAAATTATTATTATTTTTTTATAGCAGAAGGAACAGTCAACTAGAGCCTGAACTTCAGTGTCTCAGCTTAAACTAGAAGCAACAAATCTGAACTCAAACGTCATCAGCTACCAGCACTCCCAGGCAAAGCAGGAGAAACATCTAAGCACCATYGCTAACTGCTTCTCAACTACAGCTCCTCCAGGAGCATCCGAGAGGGAAGGATGCTCTTGACCATGTGCTCAAGCAAAAAGAATGCTCGTGCCATGAAGGAACAGTAGCCACAAATTCAATGCCCTCGCGCAAAGGCGGTGGCCGTGGGAAAGGGATTTGCGAGGCCAATGTCCCAGCTCCCCTCCCGGGGCACGCAGCGGTGCTGGATTCACACCCGACTGGCGTGCAGAAGGGCCTCAGGGGCGGCTGCTCTCACATCCCTGCTCGCATATTGATTCGGTTACATAAATTATGCAGCACCTCTACTCCTGATTAATATTGTTAATTGAGTTGGTCAGTGGGGAGCAGGAGGGAAATACCATGACACACAGTCACACACCAAACATGCCCATAAATGCAAAAGCCATTGTCTCAGGGCACTGGACGGGTCCCCGTAGGGAGTGAGCAGAGAAAGAGGGTAGCTTCCCCCCAAGTACAACAGCAATGGTCAGGCAGGAATTTATTCAGGCTCTGCAATCGCCCTGGGAAGAGGCACAGCGCTGGGGCCGAGCATCACCGCAGGAGGGGAGATGTGGCCGGGGCTGATRTGGGGCTGCGGCGAAGCAGATCTGCGCGGAATTATGGTGCTGCCGCAGCAGGAGGCATCTTCGTGAGCGGTGCCACGGCAGTTTATTGAGCATCAGCCCAGACAAAGGATGCAGGAGAGCCCCTCACCGGCAGCATCCCCGGAGCCAGACCCCCTCCTTCGCCTCCTAAGAGTACCCAAATGCTCTGAGTCTGGCTCAGCGCCCCCTCCCCCCGGCTACTCGCAGGAAAACCTGCCAGCTCCTTCGGGAAGCTTCATCTTATCGCCCTCATCATCGCCACCGCGACAACGACACCGCCCGGCAGCCTGCCRCGGCGGGGCCGGGGGATGCTCAGGGCGCGTCCCCGCTGGGTGCCTCCGCGGGGGCTGCAGAGGAGCAGCCCGGGGGGTGGGGCTCTGACCCCTACCGAGCCCAGCACGGCAGCGGGGGCTACGGGCACCCCGCGGGAAGGGGCGGGAGGGGACCAGCGGCTCGGCGGGCGCCGCTTACCGTGGATACCGGTCTGGTGAGTCATGGCTCCGCTGGGCTCCGTTCCACTCCGCTCCGGCTCTGCCGTGTCCCGGGCAGGAAACGGCTCCGCAGGCAGCACCGCCCGCTTCCGGAGTCTGGAACCCACCGCCCACACCGCCCCGGGGAGGAGCCGCCACCGCCCCGGGGAGGAGCCGCCGCCGCCGCCGGGAGGAGCCGCCACCGCCCCGGGGAGGAGC